>PUQB01000404.1:0-189518 GCA_003024785.1 Selaginella tamariscina
TTATCCCTCTGCACCCGTTTTCCCTAAATCTTAGGTCAGTTCCAGCTACGTCATCTCATTGGATCAGAGTTGGACGGGTCTTATTGTACTAACACTCCCACTCAAAGAGGATCTAGTATGTGCATCTCTCTCTATGCTGTATAAACTTCTCTTTACCAAGTGGCTTGGTCAAGATATCAGCAATCATTTCTTAAGATGATATGTAACTCAGTAGCGCACCTAACCTATTCACAAAAATAAATGCACTTTAATCTCAAAGTGCTTAGTTATCTCGTGGAACTTTGGGTCCTTTGAAAGCTCGATTGCACTATTGTTATCACAAAACAAGGTTACTAGCAGCTGCAATGGGACACATATTTGCTCCATAAAGTCATGCAACCACCTAGCTTCATGTGCTGCTGTTGTAGCACCAATATACTCTGCCTCTGTTGATGAAAGTACTATAACTACTTTGTCTTTACTAGACCAACATACAAGTTCATCATCAAGAAAAAACATGTATCCCAGACGTTGATTTCTTGGTGTTCTTGTCGCCAGCCCAATTAGAATCAATATAGCCAATCAGCCCCATTTTGCTTAACTCAGATCCACGGTTGGAGCTAAGCATATGATTATGTTATAACTTAGCTTGTGACTTGTTGTTCCTCTCAAGTACTTGAAAATACATTTTATTGCTCCCCAATGAACTTCACTAGGATTCTCAAGAACCTTGGACATAGCTCCCACTACAAAGGCCAAGTCTAGCCTGGTACAAACAACAAGATATATTAAGCAACCAACTGCTTGCCTATAGGGAACTCTTGCCATTGCTTCCTTCTCCTCAGATGTAGGACTTTGCTTTGAAGAAAGAATAAGACCAGCTTCCTTGGGTGTAGCTGCTACTTGCTGTCTTGCATGTTGAACTTAATTAGAATGTCTTCAACATAATGAGCTTGAGACAGTTGTATAATGCCTGTTTGTTTGTCTCTGATCACTTTGAATACCCAAGCAAAAAGAAATATCCCCATTGTTGAGATCTCAAACTAAACTAGAAAGCACTACTCAAAGTGGCACACAAGCTTCATATTTGTTTGTAGCCAGATGTTATCATCCACATATAATGCCAAAATGGCAAATGCATTGCCATGAGAGAAAAAATAAACGTTGCCGTCTGCACCAATCTTGGAGAAAGCCAGGATGCTAGAGGAATCTATTCATGTGCTCATACCAAGCTCTAGGAGCTTGCTTGAGTCCATAAAGTGCTTTGTTTAATTTACAAACCAAATGGCTTGGCTGCTCAAATCCTTCTAGCTAAGAAATGTATACCTTTTCTTTTAGCTCTCCATATAGAAATGTTGTCTTCACATCAAAGCTAATAGACCTTCAGATTCAAGCGAGTTGTGAGCATGAAAATGAGACGAATGAAAGTCATCTTTGCCATAGGAAAAACGTCTCTAAGAAATCAACTCCTTTGCCACAAAGGCAAGCTTTTTATCAACCACTGCACCTATAGCATCCAGCTTACGTTGAAGAATCCACTTGGTACTCACAAGCTTTTGCCGGGTTGAAAGAGACATCATCACCCAAACGTGGTTACACTTCAAAGATTGATCTCCTCCTCCATTGCAATCTCCACTAAGTAGCATATGATGAACTCATTGCTTTTGCAACAATCTTTGGCTCTGACAAAACCTTTTCACAGCTACAAAATATTTGTGTTGCCCTGACTCTTGTGCCTCTCGAGCATGTTGTGATAAGTAGCTTACTCGTCCACTACGAGTAAATGCTTGAAAGGGGCGAGTCAGTATCTATTTAATACCTGGTGATGTTTGAAGATCTGCAACTGGTTCAAACTTGGGAATCCATAAGCTCTTGAAAGAATTAACAATCAAAATGGTGTAATTGCTACATCTTCTTGTGAAGGAGTGAGTGGAATTTGAGCATGATCTATTGTGCCATGCTCTTCATGTGGCTGTACTAGTGGTAGAGCCTACAAATCCATGGTTGCTGCTGCTGATGAATTGGTCAGCATTGCTGCTGATGAGCCCTAGAATTACTTTCTTCATCAAAAGTAAAACTTGGACTGGGTTGAAATTGGATAGCGATGCTTGTACAACGTTTGCTCATTGAACTTGATGTTGTGATTGATCACAATTTTCTTGGTGACCATGTTGAAGAGTCTATATGCTTAACTCTCCATACAATAGCCCACCATAATGCATTGAGCACTCTTCAGCTCTAGTTTTCTACAATTGTGTTAGGGATCTTAGCATACGCCAAACAGCCAAAGACTTTAAGATGCTTTAAGCTAGCTAGATGACATGTTTAGTGTCTGATTGGAACATCGCTAGAAATAGCATGTGACAGTATCCTGTTACGTATATATGCTGTTGCTCTCCCCAAAAAGAGTATGGCATACTAGCATGAAACAACATGCTTCTTGCACTTTTCACCAAAGTTCGGTTCATGAGCTCTGCAACACCATTTTGTTGTGGACTGTCTGGTGCCATTAAACTAATGCTGTATGTCACCTTTCATTACACAACTGAGTAAATGGTTGTAACATGTACTCACCACCACGGTCACTCCTAAGGACTCGAATGTTGCTGCCAAGAAGATTCTCTACAGTAATCTTGTAGACATTGAAGTGTTCAAACACTTCGCTCTTCTTCATCATTAGTCTGACCATTGTATATCTTGAGAAGTCATATGAAGGTGACAAAATACTTCTTGTGCTGATATGTATGCACATGAGTGGTCCAAGACATCGGAGTGCACCAGTTGAAGAAGCTGCTGATTGCCACCAGGTTTGCTACACTGGAAATGATTCTTTGGGCCTGCTTTCCAAGCACACAAGCCTCACAAAAGCCAAGCTTGCATGTAAGTTGTAGTTTCTTACATGAGCTTGCATGATCTCTAGAAATAGCCTTGATTACTTCTTCATGAACATGACCAAGTCTCTCATGCCACAGTTGAATGTGACTTGATGGTTCATGAATTGAAAGAGCTTGTTCTAGTGTTTTGACTGGGATCACCAATGTTGCATTGAGTTTGTACAAACCAGCATGCCATTGACCACAAGCCACACTACTTTTACTATGTTTATCTCAAACAATACTAGTCTTATCATTAAAGAAGAAGGTAAGACATTGTTCGTTGTTTGCACCTACAAACAACAAGTGTGTGAAATTGTTGGATTATAGTGCATCGTGAATCTTCTGTAGCTGGCATGATGCTAGCAGCACTGGAAGCCTATGCCAACTCCAAGCATTGGAAGACCTCTATTGTCACCAACACACACCTCATGCCCTAGAGGAATTTCTCCAACTCAAGAAAAGCATCTTAATTTGTTTGTTATATGCATCGTAGCACATGTATCCAACCATATCATCGTCTGCTCTAGATAAGACCATTGACTATTTGAACCATTAGAGCTCATGGTTGACTAACTGACTAGAATTCTTCTTTTTTTACCAAGTCCTTGAGGCAAACCTGCTACTCTATCTCAATAGTCTTTGGCATAGTGACCCACTTGCTTGCCAATAATTTCACTCACCTTTGATCTGTGAAGTGCCACTATTGTTGACCTTGAAACTACCAAGAGCATTACTGCTGCCATTGGCCTTGAAACTCTAGAAGCATGATTGCTCTCTCCTCTTGATGCTAGAGGAATTCTTGTGGGCTTTGAGTTGGAGCTCACAAGAAGAGCACTAGAATTTGATGTTGTAACTTGCACAACAAAAATCTTCCAAATCATCATCATTGATCAAAGCTGCATGCATCTTATAAAACTCTTAGATGAATTTTTTAGAGTCGTCTTCAAAGACTTATACTTAGGCTTGACCAAAGCATTGAGCACCACCGCTCATTTGTCATCCTCAAAGACAACTTTTTCAATTTGCAAGCTGTGAGAGAACTGACTTCATACGTCCAAGGAAAGTCGTTGCTGAAACTTAAACTTAAGTTCACCTTGGCAATATTAGTTCTAGCCTGTTGCCAAACACACTCTGTAGGCTGCCTAATTTTCTACTGTGCTCTTGGTTAAATCCAAATGGTGATGATGAAGTTTACCAAGACCAATACCCATGGAAGAAACCCTTTGTCATTTCAAACTTGCCAATCTTTCTTGGTCCGCACTTGAACTAGCAATGACTTTAGCTCAATTTCTTGGGACATTCTCATAGAGTTATCCCTCAAAAAGATGAATAAGTTTCTTCGACCAATTTCTCAAAATTTGTGCCATAAAATTAGGATTGGAAGAGCTTTTGGCTGGTTGACATTTCTTTTTACAATCTCTGTCACAGACCATCCTTGTTTGAATAAATTTTTCCAACCTGAATTTCGATTGCAAGTGAGCATTCACACGGTGCAAGACTTCATAGTCCCGCTCCTCACTGCTACACTTTGGCTTGCCCATCAATCATTGCACACTCTGATACCATGTTAAGAAAACTAAATTTACCCTTACTAACTTTTCATTAACAAGGGATGTTTTTCCCTCTGCAGATTCACTCATGAATCTTGGGTTAGTTCTAGCTACATCATCTCACTAGATCTAAGCTGGATGGGTCTTACTGTACTAGTAAATCCTCCTTCACCAACACGAAATTAAGCTTGAAAAAGGCCATCCTAGTCTTCACATGACTCTCTCATGTTCCTAAGACCATCTGGATTTCCAACTCACACTTCTTACACATGCACCCCATTTCTTTCCTTAATCATTGTTTATTCTTAGATAGGTATCTATGTAATTGACGACTAGTTCTTCTTCCATAGCAATTTGTGCTACTGCTTTACAAAATACAATTGTTTCAATTACCTTCAATGTCACATTCAGAGAGCATGAATGGTTAAGGATTTCACATGTGAGAAAATCACATTCATAGGCAAATCGTAATTCCTCCTTTGGTACATGTTTGTAGCTACTAAACAACACTCCTCCTTGATTGATATCACACCAATGATTAAGTCCCTAAGAAGGTCTTCTTTACTGGTACATCCGTAAAAGTTTGGTCCAAAGAGCTCGACATAAGAAGCCTTGGTAAATTGCATTGTGAAACTAGGGAACCAACATGACATTCAAAATATCGTATATAGGAGAAAATTATCAAAACTGACCCTCTAATTTAAAAAAATTATCAAATTGGTCTCAAGTCAATTTACAATTAATCAAAAAAACACATTGTTTAAAGCTAAAATACATAACACAAATGATAAATATATTGTTTAATGTTAAAATATATAACATTGGATGTGTATGTATTATTAATGTTATAAACTCAAGACCAATTTGATAATTTTCTTAAAACTAGAGGGTTAGTTTGATAATTACATAAAATTAGTAATTTTCTTGCTAGGGTTAAGTTTTTTCTAAAACAGTAATAGCCTGAAGTTTTCTTAAGATTCTAAGACTTGAATATGAGTATGTGCCTATTCAATGTCCAAATGAGAAATTTGTGAAAGGTATAAGTTAGACTTATCCTCATGAATTTAGGATAACATCCAATATGATTTACAATAACCATTAAATATAATTTAAGATGAGCGTTGATGGGCGTTCATGCATGCACAAACACACACACACATACTATATAAGATGATATAGTTATATTTTTATTGTTACATATATATGTTTACTAGAACAATCGGGATGGGAGATTGGTAGTCGCAGGATCACAGGACAGGGGATTGGCTACTTATAGAAGATTAGAGTGGTCACATGGTGTGGTTTGTGTATGATGCAAAAGGCAAGGGGTGATGTTCCAAGTCTCAAGGGATGGAGGATCATCCCGCTGCCAGACTTGTCAAGGGCACGATTAGCATGGGTAGTGAAAATGTCAGAGTTTTAACCAAAGGGCCAACACGTGGCAACATGGCTGCCAGGTGGCCATTCGGCGTCATCACCCTGTGTGAGCAACGCTAAGTTCCCCAGAACAACCCCAACGACCCCTAGGGTTAGACTCTAATGCCCAAGTGGACAAGAGACTTAGGGTTTAGCCTAAGTCTCCCTAGAATGTCTGCCCCAGAACCCTTGAGGGATAACCCTAGTTGACTTAGGGTTTAGCCTAAGTCTCCCTAGAGTGTCTACCCCAAAACCCTTGAGGGATAACCCTAGTTGACTTAGGGTCTTGCCCTAGAAGACCTAGACAGGCTCATGCCCTAACCCCCATCAAGGAGACGTGTGTTCCACACATACCCCGTGACAGAGCTAAGGCATTGTCACTTACCCCTTGAGGAATCACCCTCATCCGGGAGTACAACCCCTTTAGGGCGACAAGGGGTACCCTGAACCACGACTAACCCCTAAGGGTTTGAGTGGCCAAGTTACACCCTAGACCTAGGGCTAGTACTTAGTGAGGACACGAGTGTGCGCCGTAGGCGACACGAGTGTTCTGCTAAGCAAACTCCCTAAGGCTAGGTTTGGGATAACCCTAAGCACATGACCTTGCGAGTGCCTTACGAAAGGGCTTCTGCTAATGAGCTTAGGTTGTTCAACCCCTGGATTCCAAGGAGAACACTCCCCTAGCCAAGTGTGCCAAAGCACACCTAGTTACGAGACCTAACCTCCCTCGAGCGGATGCCCAAGGCTTAGCACCCTAGTGCAAGCACAAGCATGCCTGTTTGCTAGAGTATCCAACCCCTTAGCGACAAGCCCATGACATAACCCCAAAGGGCATGCCTCGGGCGTTGTACCATGTGACGTTTAGCCCAGTGTCACATCCCCATGTGACACTGCCTTCCAAGATGTGGGCTATCATGCCATAGCCCTTAGATTCAAGAGTTGCACCAAGTACCACAAACGTGGTTCCTAAATGCCAACTCTAGAACCCCTCAATGAACCCTCAGGAACCAGGTAACGTGAACCTGTCAAACAAGATCCCACGCCCACAGTTGGACAAGGACACGGATGTGCCTTGCTTGGCCGTGAGTGCTACACCTAGCTTGACGTGGAGGAGGAGGCTGGAGACAAGCCTCAACCTCTGCCTCTTGGAACGTGTCCCGACAAGACCTCCCAGGCATGGATTCGCCAACGTTAAGGGTAAGCTACCCCGAAGGTGGGACGTACCCCTGGCATCTGGAAGTTAGGGCGGCACAACAGAGGGTTGTACCTTAACGACACAAGCTGAAGCTTGCACCGGCAGAAGAGCAACGAACTCATTCATGAACCCAGGAGCTCTCCTACATACTCTACCTTATTTATGTGACGGAGCCCCCCCCCCCTCTTTTCCTGTTTGTATTAGTGGGCTGGCACTGAATTCTAGCCCCTTAGATAAATTAGCAATATGAGCCTATAACTCACCCTTACTCCTACCCCTAAACCCTACCCAAGGGGGTGGGGGTTTTAGGGCGTGGGTTAGGGCAACCCTAGGGTTAGGTCAACCCTAGGGGTGTTCCTAACCCTACTTTCACGCCGAACTCATCTGCAAGACCAATCAGCCTATTCGGGACGTCAAAATTGGGGGTGGGTTTTCTAGAAGGTAAGTGCTACCTTCGCTTAGAGTTTCTCGCGATATCTAAAGATAGCCGGCCGGACTACCCTTAAACACCTAAGTGCACTAAGGGGCTGTTTCTCACTACATCTAGGGTCCGTCAACATAGTACAGTAAGTAATAACAGTCAACGTCCAAAGTAAAGGGTCGAGTCATAGTAAAAACTATGACAGAAAAAGCATTCATAAATCTGTGTGTTCGCCATGGTAACTAGAAATGTTATATCTTCCATAGTGGGGTGGTGGAGGAAATGGATGTGGACGATAGGGGAAACAAGGAGTAGCTTCTTCTACTACCAACCACGCATGGAGGAAAAGCTATTGCTGAGAAGGCACCCAATATCCAAGCTAGTAGATCATTAGCATGTAGCTGGGCTCCCTCGAGGATTGAGCAAGGATTTTGGGTGTCAACTATGGTTGGGCCCGTGGCCATCAGCAATTAAGGCAATGATGTGGATGCTCATGCAAAACAGCCTAGCTGTTCGTGGCAATGTGTGGGACTTGCATTCCAAGGTTGCAAAGCTTGTGGGACCCTAGAGTTGGAGAGGCATTGTTTTGAGAGTGTGTGTGTGTGCAGGAAGTGTGGTCTCGAGTTATACAAGTTGTGAAGCAAGTTAGCCGGTTAGACGCTCTAATGAGATGGGAACTAGTTTGCATGGGGGAGCATGCGTGTCACATTTCAAAGTTGGAGGGTGTGGGTGGTGAAGGTGGACAAGGATGAAGACCCAAGCTTAGGCCATGCTCAATTTTGGATGTAGTGGAAGAACTGCCAAGGATGTTGTCCGTACAATGGTATTTTATACGAGGTGCGTGATGCGGTTTATTTGGTGAGCACTAAATGCAGGAGTGTTCAAGGGATGGAGATGGCCTACTCCGCGAATAGTGACATTCTTTTGGACTACACTTGTGTTAGCAATAGCATCACACCATGAAGTTGCATGAGAAAGAGGGGATTTGAACGAGAGGGATCTGATGGAGAGGTTGTGGCTCCCACTGCTAGGGGTAAAACAAAAAAAATAAGGTGAAATGGAGATGGAGTTTGCCTAGATGGCTAGTAGACTCTTGCTGATGTGGATGATGACGTTGTTATGAACGGGATGATGACATGGGCGATGACATGGAGGATGACATGGGCGATGATGTGGATGATGACGTGGCAATAGATTATAGAAATTTGACTAAGTCCTAGAAGTAGGTAGGTGGATTAGGAATAAGGGTAGAGAAAAACTTGGAAGTGTTTGTCATATGTATTTTGCCTCTTAAATAAACTTCTAACATTCCAACAATCGTTTTATTCTAATATTTAAATTTAAAAAATGCACTATGGTTCGATTAGTTAATGACTGTAGGTGTCATAGTTTTTACTATGACTCGACTCTTTACTTTGGACGTTGACTGTTGTTACCTACTGTACTATGTTGATGGACCCTAGATGTAGTAGAAAACATGCCCGCTTAGTGCACTTGGGTATCTGGTGATGGTCCGGCCGGGTGTCATTAGGTATTCGCAGGAAACTCTAAGCGAAGCTAGAACTTACCTTCTAGAAACCCACCCCCAATTTTGACGTCCCGAATAGGCTGATTGGTCTTTGCAGATGAGTTCGGCGTGTTAAGTAGGGTTAGGAACACCCCTAGGGTTGACCTAACCCTAGGGTTGCCCTAACCCACGCCCTAAAACCCCCACCCCTTGGGTAGGGTTTAGGGGTAGGAGTAAGGGTGAGTTATAGCTCATATTGCTAATTTTTCTAAGGGGCTAAATTCAGTGCCAGCCCACTAACACATATAGGAAAAGAGGGGGGGGGGCTCCGTCACATAAATAAGGTAGATATGTAGGAGAGCTCCTGGGTTCATGAATGAGTTCGTTGCTCTTCTGCCGGTGCAAGCTTCAGCTTGTGTCGTTAAGGTACAACCCTCTGTTGTGCCGCCCTAACTTCCAGATGCCAGGGGTACGTCCCACCTTCGGGGTAGCTTACCCTTAACGTTGGCGAATCCATGCCTGGGAGGTCTTGTCGGAATGCACGTTCCAAGAGGCAGAGGTTGAGGCTTGTCTCCAGCCTCCTCCTCCACGTCAAGCTAGGTGTAGCACTCACGGCCAAGCAAGGCACATCGTGTCCTTGTCCAACTGTGGGCGTGGGATCTTGTTTGACAGGTTCACGTTACCTGGTTCCTGAGGGTTCATTGAGGGGTTCTAGAGTTGGCATTTAGGAACCACGTTTGTGGTACTTGGTGCAACTCTTGAATCTAAGGGCTATGGCATGATAGCCCACATCATGGAAGGCAGTGTCACATGGAGATGTGACACTGGGCTAAACGTCACATGGTACAACGCCCGAGGCACGCCCTTTGGGGTTATGTCATGGGCTTGTCTAAGGGGTTGGATACTCTAGCAAACAGGCATGCTTGTGCTTGCACTAGGGTGCTAAGCCTTGGGCATCCGCTCAAGGGAGGTTAGGTCTCAACTAGGTGTGCTTTGGCACACTTGGCTAGGGGAGTGTTCTCCTTGGAATCCAGGGGTTGAACAACCTAAGCTCATTAGCAGAAGCCCTTTCGTAAGGCACTCGCAAGGTCATGTGCTATCCAAACCTAGCCTTAGGGAGTTTGCTTAGCAGAACACTCGTGTCCGCCTACGGCGCACTCGTGTCCTCACTAAGTACTAGCCCTAGGTCTAGGGTATAACTTGGCCACTCAAACCCTTAGGTTAGGGTTCAGGGTACCCTTTGCCCTAAAGGGGTTGTACTCCCGGATGAGGGTGATTCCTCAAGGGGTAAGTGACGATGCCTTAGCTCTGTCAGGGGTATGTGTGGAACACACGTCTCCTTGATGGGGTTAGGGCATGAGCCTGTCTAGGTCTTCTAGGGCAAGACCCTAAGTCAACTAGGGTTATCCCTCAAGGGTTTCTGGGGAGACTTCTAGGGAGACTTAGGCTAAACCCTAAGTTCCTGTCCACTTGGACATTAGAGTCTAACCCTAGGGGTCGTTGGGTTGTTCTAGGAAACTTAGCATTGCTCACACAGGGTGATGACGCCAAATGGCCACCAGGCAGCCACGTGTTGGCCCTCTGGGTTAAAACTCTGACAGTAGGGCAATAGAAGAGAATGAATTTCATGGCACGTTATGTATTGTTCAATGAAGAGATCGCATTTTAATCCCACAAATGCTCTATTTGTACTGTTCATCTCCACAAATGCTCTATTTTTAGGGTTCATCAAAATCAGGGTTAAGCTATAGCAGCTAAAGAGTATAGGCAAGATTAGATTATTATTTGCTTAATAATGAGTAATTTAGACAAGATTAAATTATTTATAAATGTAGGTCATGTTTCTGTCATATGCTTTTACATAGTAATATCTTATGATTTAGAAAATGTAAATTATATTAAGAATATATTATTAGTTTGACACATTGACAATACAATCGTGGAATATTGAGTCATAATCATCTACATTATTCATAGTGAGGAATATAATATGAATAATGTAAATAAGATTATAGTTTATGATTATAGATCGTTTACAAAGTATTATCTTATGATTTAGCGACTTAAGAAAATGTAAATTATGTTATATTTGATAAGGCGTTATGTCATATTATTAATGTTCATTCTTTTTACTTTTTTACTAGGCCAAGACGCCCAGGAAGTCTTTGTGTATGCTATGGACTTCCTTGGAACATGGATGCATTACTTCTCAAAGCCTCTTCTTTATCAAAGATGGAAGAATATGAACTCGCAAGGAGGTTCTCAAGTCTACCTCGTCTTTGGCCGGCTCGGACGAGGATACAACTAACTTGATGAATAGGTTAATGAAGCTCCAGGTCCAGGCATCAAAAAGGGAATTATGACCCCATGCTCTTGGAGCACTTCATAGGAGATACGTATAGAGTGAAGAAGCAAGCCAAAGTTATTCAAATAAAAGGCAAAGGGAAGATTACAACTACTTCTTGACTTGCAATCTTGTGACCAAGAACTCGCTTCATCATACTTGGGAGCAGTTGCATGTAAGATGTCTTTTCTTTGTTGCTACCCCAATGATACACATGGAGAGTCTTCCAAACGACTCTCCAACAGCTCTCGTATCTCAACTTCAGGCGAGGTGTGATAGCTATCCAAGATATAGGGGCTGCTTCCTTACTTAAGAGGTGAAACTAAGAGTTAAAAAAATCATTAAAACAATTTATTCCTATAAAATAAACTATTATATACACACACAAGCATGTAGAATGCAACACACATGACTTTCAAGATTTTCTATTTCATGGTTGACTCGATCCTTATGTTCCATGGTTGACTTCTCTAAGATGATCCTTCTATGCACTCCCATCCATCTATATGAAGGAAGAACGTCCTTTGAACCACTTCATCTTTGGTAGGGCTCTAGCTCCTGTGGATGTATATCTCTGTTATGTGTAATTAGGTCACCTATGGACTTATATATTTGAGAACAACTTTCTCACATTGTTATGAAGGAATGTTATAAGTTTATTCATGGAGCTAAATACAAGTGTACATCACAACATCCCAACGGTATAAACCTACTCTTATTCCCATCTCCTTAAACCCAAGCATCACTGAGTGTCCGAAGAAGAAAGTAACTTTCTCACATTATTATGCATTTCATCTGTGTATGTGTATGTACATGTCTTATGAATGAAACAAACATATTATGCATACAAAAGAGAGAAGTAGATCCAATGATAATCTCAACCAAGCAATGAATTAATGTAAGTGTGTGTGTTATGAATGATTGTGACATGTCTTTTGTCTCTATATATTTTTACACATCAGTCACTATCTAATGTATATGTATTAACTTATATGTTTCTACATGGGCTTAGATACGTGCTTGTATTTATATATGTGCGAACTTGAACCCAAATAAGCTATCTACTGAAGAAGTTTAGTTGTAATCCCGCACTCGATGTAAGTGTTGTACACATATAGTAGTTTACTTTACAATCTCCATCAAAAACATTATATATACATACACACACTGATATGTATGTTCTAGTGTGTGTTTGGTTGTTATTATACATAAACAGAAATATAAAATAAGAATAACTTCAATATTAAGATTGTAAATAGTTAATTCAACTATGTCATATACATAGTTATAACAAAATCAGCCAAACAACTTCATAAAGTTTGAAAAGTAAGAGTCAGCTAAACAAGTCATAAAGCTGAGATGAAAAGTATGTAGTAGAGGAAGTACCAAAATTAGCTAAATAAGATAAAAAGTATATAGTAGAGGTAGGAACAAAATTAGATCATAAAGATGAAAAGTATGTAGTAGTAAGGTCTAAATTATATACCCGCATATAAAAGTAAAAGCACCTAAGTCTAAAAAGAGCCTAAACCATACTCAACATGTGGCAAAAGATGAGGTGCAAGCTTAGATCCAACATTGGACACGCATGCAACAAAGAGCGGTAGTTTTATCCTTTACAATCCTCATTAGGCGGCAGAGAAGCGGCAAACAAGAGAAAAGTACCTAGATCCGTTTGTGTACTTGAGCACAACATTCATGATGACTTCTGCTAGGGGTCTAAGTGTACCATGTATCAATGTCACGACAGAGGAGAAGTCATCAGTACCTTCCATTGTATATAAAGGAGCGCAAGAACTCAGAATCATCTATTTCTCGCTCTCATCAAAATCCTTCTTGATGGCTGGGATAAATCCTTCCTTCACCAACACAAAATTAAGCTCGAGAAAGGCCATCCTAGTCTTCACGTGACTCTCTCATGTTCCTAAGACTATCTGGATTTCCAACTCACACTTCTTACATATGCACCCCATTTCTTTCCTCATATCATTGTTTATTCTTGGCTAGGTATCTATGTAATTAACGACCAATTCTTCTCCAATAGCAATTTGCGCTGCTGCTCTACAAAATACAATTGTTCCAATTACCTTCAATCTCACATTTAGAGAGCATGAATGGTTGAGGAATTCCACATGTGGAAAATCACATTCATAGGCAAATTATTGTTCCTCCTCCGGTACATGTTTGTAGCTACCAAACAACACTCCTCCTCAATTAATATCACACCATCAGTTAAGTCCCTAAGAAGGTCTTCTCTATTGGTACATATGTAGAAGTTTGGTCAACATGAGAACCTCAATAAATTGCACTGTGAAACTGGGGCACCAACACAACATCCAATATATAGTATATATAGGAGAAAATTATCAAATTGACTCTCTAATTTTAAAAAATTATCAAATTGGTCTCGAGTCAAATTTACTACTAATTAGAAAAACATACACCCACACCACATGCACTATATTGTTTAAAGTTAAAATACATAACACAAATGATAAATATATTGTTTAATGTTAAAATATATAACATTGGATGTGTGTGTATTATTAAATTGATTAATAACTCAAGACCAATTTGATAATTTTTTAAAACTAGAGGGTTAGTTTGATAATTATATAAAATTAGATAATTTTTCTGTCAAGGTTAATTTTTTTCCAAAACAGTAACAGCTGAAGTTTTCTTTAAGAATTTCTAGACTTATGAGTATGTACATGTTCAATGTCCAAATGGGAAATTTGTGAAGGTATAAGTTAGACCTTATCCTGTTAATTTAGGATAACCATCTATTATAATAACCATTAAATATAATTTAGGATGGGTGTTCATACACACACACACACACACACACACACACAATTTATTATATAAGATGGTATTTTATTGTTACATATATATGTTTACTAAAATATTCATTTTATTCTAATATTTAAATTTAATAAATGCATTGTGGTTCTATTAGTTAATGATTGAATGGACAGAAGAGGATGGATGTTGTGGCGCATTATGTACTGTTTGATAAAAATATCGAATGTTGATAAACCCTAATTCCACAAATGTTTATTTGTACTATTCATCCCCACAAATGCTCTTTTTTTAGGGTTCATTAGAATCTATGGCAACTAATCCATGTGAGAGTGTAGGCAAGATTAGATTATTATCTGCTTAATAATAAGTAATGTAAACAAGATTAGATTATTTTATGAATGTAAGTCATGTTTTGTCATATGCTTTACATAATAATATCTTATGATTTAGAAATGTAAATTATGTTAATAATATATTATTAGTTTGACCCATCCACAATACAGTCGTCAAATATTGAGTCATATTTACATTATTCATAGTGAGGAATGAATATGAATAATATAGATAAGATTATATGTTATGATTATAGGGAGCTTCATTAACATCAAGTCGGCTTGTATCCTCATCCAAGCTGGCTAAAATGAGGCAAACTCAAATACCTCCATTGCTAATTCATACTCTTCCATCTTTGATAAAGAAGAGACTTTGAGAAGTAACATCCATGTTTCAAGGATCTTCTGACAACAAGCCCATAGCATACATGAAGACTTCCTCTCCCCTTAACAAGGGTGTCTTGGCTAGTAAAAAGTAAAAAGAATGAACATTAATAAATGAAATGATGCCTTTTAATGGGTTAAATTGATATAACATAATTTACATTTTCCTAAGCCACTAAATCATAAAATAATACTTTATAAATGGTAGGTCAAGCATCAAAAGGAATTATAACCCGTGCTCTTGAATCACTTCACATGAAAGCCACATTGAGAGTGAAGGAGCAAGCTGGAGTTATTCAAATAAAAACATATAAAGGAAAGACCACAACTACTTCTTGACTTTTATGTGACCATGAACTCGCTTTATCATAGGAGTAGTTGCATGTAAGATGTCTTCTCTTCACGGTCGGGTCTTTTTACATCCAAACACTTGGAGCATAGAGAACTACTCTTCGTTGCTAAATGATACACATGGAGAGTCTTCAAACAACTCTCCAACATCTCTTGTATCTCAACTTCCAATCCAAGATACAAGTGGTTGCTTCCTTACTTAGGAGGTGGAACTAAGAGTATTGAGGTTCCTCCTATTGACCAAACTTCTACGGATGTACCAGTAGATAAGACCTTTTAGTGACTTAATCGACGGTGTGATGTCAATTGAGTATTATTGTAGCTTGGTATGTACAGAGGAGGAAATACAATTTGCCTATGAATGTAATTTTTACATGTGAATTCCTTAACCATTCATGATGTCCGAATGTGACATTGAAGGTAATTGAACAATTATATTTTGTAGAGCAGTAGTACAGATTGCTGAAGGAGAAGAATTGGTTGTCAATTACATAAATACATATCCAAAAGTAAATAATGATTTAAGGAAAGAAATGGGGTGCATATGTAAGAAGTGTGAATTGGAAATTTAGATAGTCTTAAGAATAGGAGAGAGTCACGTGAAGACCATGATGGCCTTTCTTAAGCTTAATTTCGTGTTGTTGAAGGAAAGATTTATCCCAACCATCAAGAAGGATTTCGATGAGAACGAGAAATAGATGATTTGGAGTTCTTACGCTCCTTTATATATAATGAAGATATTGATGACTTCTCCTCCGTGACATTGGTACATGGTACACACTCATACCCCTTGCAGAAGTCATTATGAATGCCGTGCTCAAGTACACAAACGGATCCAGGTACTCTCTCTCTTTTTTGCCACTTCTTTGTTGCTTAATGAGGCTTGCAAAGGATAAAATTGCTGCCCATGAGGTGCTCTTTGTTGCATGCTTGTCCAATTCGAATATGAGCTTGCACCTCAGCGCTCTTTGCTACATGCTTGTTCAATTTGGATCTTTTGCTATGCATTGAGTATGGCTTAGGCTCTTTTTAAACTTAAGTGCTTTTACTTTTATATGTGAGTATATAGTTTAGACCTTACTATGACATATTTTTCATCTTTATAATGTAATTTTATTCCTACCTTTATTACATACTTTCATCTTATTTAACTGATTTTGGTACTACCTCTACTACATACTTTTTAGCTTTACGAGTTGCTTGGCTGATTTTATTATAACTATGTATATGCCTAATATCAAAGTTTATTCTTATTTTATATTATTGTTTATGTATATATTAAAGAGGTGCACACACTAGACATACATATCAGTGTGTGTATGTATATATAATGTTTTCGATGGAGATTATAAAGTAAATTACTTTATGTGTACAACACTTCTATCAAGTGCACTAGACAATTTGAGATTAACAACTAAAACTTCTTTAGCAAACAATTTATTTGGATTCAGGTTCAAGTGCACTAGACAATTTGAGATTAACAACTAAAACTTTTTAGCAAACAATTTATTTGGATTCAGGTTCGCACATATATCAATACAAATACACATCTAAGCTCATGTAAAAACATATAAGCCAGTACATATACATTAGACAACGACTAATGTGGTAAATATATAAAGACAGAAATACATACTCACAATCCTTTATAACACACACACACACTTACATTAATTTTGCTTGGTTGAGATTATCATCGGATCTGCTTTCTCTCTCTTTTGTATGCATGATATGTTTGTTTCATTCATTAAACATATATTGTTTAATGTTAAAATATATGTATTGCTAAAACTCAAGGTCAATTTGATAATTTTTTTAAAACTAGAGGGTTAATTTCATAATTACATAAAGCTAGATAATTTTCCCTATGTATAATGAACAATCTAAACTTGTCAAGGTTAATTTTTCTCCAAAACACTAACAGCATGAAGTTTTCTTCAAGATTTCCTCCAACGCTATCGATAACCATGTAATTAGATAAACATAAAATATATAAATATACATATTCTAGAATGATTATTAACTAATTAAACTAGCTTTACCAGTAAACATCCAATGCTGTGCTTCTCTTCCGTTAAAAATAAAACTTAATTTAATTAAACAAAATAAGCTTGAAAGTTTACCAAAACAGCGCCTCCATTTTGTAATGGCTGAATATTGGATGCTATGAGGTTTACCACCTAGATAAAATAATAAGTTGTTAATAACTGGTCAATATGATGTGCGTGCGTCGTGCATATGTATGTATATATACCAAAATAATTGAAATTTTATATTGAACTTTTAAATATCATATGCAAGTGCATACATAGAATAGTAATAAAAATTACTTGTCGAATTGCAGCACGTTCTTGGATGCTCTTCGGATATTTCTCTTCCAGGTACTGTAAACAAAAACATGCATGTATATGTATATACATATGTGACTATATATATTATATATTAAATATATATGCAACCCATGTATACATATATTTTAAAGTTTTTAATGTGATTAATTAAATATTTAATCATATGTTTACAGCTATGGAGTCTCATCAATTAACACAATTAGAAAAAATTATACCTTCCACAAATTTCCGAACAGGCACATACTCATATATATACTATAAACATGTGTATGTGTGTGTGTGTGTAAAACATGCCTTTGAAAGCAAGTGCCAATCTTACTCTCCACGTGCAAGAGCTAGTCCAAAACGCATAGAGCTTCACCAAATGTATATATTAACATATATTGATCCTTAAATATATATCATTTAAAAACTATATATTATACTGTATAATAGTCTATTCCTATCTAAACAATACATTATATATCAAACCATTCGTAATCAAATAAAAAGTTTTAATCTTGCATTTACAATAGTTATTGATATTTATTTAAGATTTTTATTTTATAATAATAATTTAAAATATGTAATTTAAAGCTGTCTAAATAGTACTATACGCAACTTGAAGTTGAGAATATGCCCCCAGTATTTGTGAATATTCGTGCGCCACCTTCCGGAATATTCTCGTGAACGCTGTGCTTTAACCATGTCCATTGGATTAACATACCCCGCACCACCGGCCTCGATGAGAGACACGTCATCATCAAGAAACGGAAATCAAGTAGATATGCATAGCATCAACACCATTCTCATCACTCTCAACTTCAGCCTAAAAATAAAGATTTAAGTATGTGTATATGTGTGTATCTGTTACTCCATTTGTAATCATAAGACACAAAAAAGATCAAAAAGACACACACACACAAGGAAACATTTATAGACATATCACATAATAATAACATTGACACACATATATACACACTCGTAATAATTTAAATAAATAAATAAGTGAAGAAAGAAATTAAAAGAATCACCTCGTAACTATTGCTTTTTTAGCCTTCATTAGATTGAAAATTTACACATAGCACTATTTATATATATAAATACAGAACACTGTATTTAATCACTTTATTTAGTTTGTCTATAGACATTATTAAATATGGAGGCATGTGGCAGTGATATCCACTATGCTACACCTGTTTACTTAAGCGGCCCGCTTGAGAAGCTTTAGTTGTAAGGCTGCCCTCTGCTCATCTGCTAGGTATAAACACACGCATAACTGAAAACCAAACACGTGGTACGAATACGCCATTTAAACTCCAATCAAATGAAGTACATTTATCATATAGCAAACATATAATATAATAAAAAGCACATGTATGTATATTACTTAGCCGCAGGCTGCGTTATAATGAGTTTTTTCCTTCTTCTTAGCAGCAGCAATTTTGGCAGCACGAGCAGCAGCTTCAGCAACAACTTTGCTCGTGGCACCGCTGTTTTCTTTCATTGCCTTCTTCTTCTTATTTGTTGCTAGCTTCTTCATCAGCACCTCTTTTGGGTCTTCAACTGTTGTCACATTTGACTTAATCTCCTCCATTATTACCTGTTGTATAATTAACTGTTATATGATATATATATATATATATATATATATATATAATATATAATATATATATATATATATACATACATGTGCATCACCGTTGGATGATTTCTCCTTCTTTGCTCTCTTCTTTTTGGAAGCTTTCTTTTCCGAATCATGAGTTACATCATGATCCTGCTCATGATCGTCTTCACCTGTATTTAACAATTCATTATATGATATAGTAGCTATCTCATAATAAAGTATCTCACCGAAATTAAACTTCTGCTATATACTAACCTCTGGGAGCTTCACCAGCGGCTAAACCAAACTCAGCAAGAACCGCATCAAGCTCGGCTAATTCCTTCTTCTTTAGCTCCTGTAATGTTAAAGTTTGTATGTAAATGTGCGTGTGTGAATAACACACGCAATATATACCTTCTTAGAGAGCTGTTTATCAGGTTCACGGATTACAACAGGTGTTTGAGGCGGTTCGACATCCTGAGGAGTATTCAGTATCTCATCTTTCTCTTCGTCAAGCTCTTCTTCAGCCTCTTCATCAACTTCCTCCTCACCTTCCGATCCTGCATAAAGGTTCGTAGTTATATATATATATATATTATATATATATATATAGAGAGAGAGAGAGAGAGAGAGAGTGTTTCTATATGTATAGGAAATAAAGTAAACATTGTAAATGTATGTGTTATACACAACAGATTGAAATGGTGAGTCTTTGGGTGTAAATAAAGTACACACTGTAAATGCATGTGTTATACCCAACATGGATGTACACAGATTGAAATGGTGAGTCTTTGGGTGTAAATAAAGTACACATTGTAAATGTATGTATGTGTTATACACAACTTGTATGTACACAGATTGAAATGGTGAGTCTTTGGTGTAGGTTGTGTGTGTGAGAGAGAGAGAGAGAGAACACACACACACAACCTCAAGGATCACGTTATCCATTCTAGATTCCACTGGCCGACCCCACACTGGCGGAGGTGGTGCAATGTAATCGTCATCATCTTCAACATCGGCCCATGACTTGACTGTGACTGGAGCAACCCAAGCTTGAGGCTCCTAAAATAAGCAAATATCCCGTAATGACAAATAATTCACATACAAATATAAATTATATTTTACTTTAAAAAGAACTTAAATGCATCCAATGTATATAAGTATGATAATCACCTGGACTGGCTTCTGTTCATCGGACTTTTTCTTGCTCGACTTGCGACGCCTGCTCTCTAATGCAGAGAAGATGTTGCCAGTGCTTATCGTCGGCAATCCATCGTCCTTTTTGTATCCACCACCAAACATTGAACTGAACAGTTAAAACTTAATATAATTCATCAATTTATCAATTCTGTGGACCCGAATTACAAATTTAATAATTCTTTACGAAATCTTGAGATCAAACTTACCCGTAACACACCCTTTATGATCCTTGCGTGACTGTATTCCTGTAAAAATCGCCAGCGGAAACGAAGCCCTCTGCCTTTGAAAAAATGCAATGGAACCCTAATAAACATGTACACGTGTCGTTATAAAAGATCATCATCCATCAAAGTTTACCTTTCCTACAAGTAACTTATCGGATTTAAAAATACATTATTCTTTTGGTTTATTTATTTATTTTTATTTTAATATTTTATTAAATGGTATAAAATTAAGAATGAAAAGTATTAAAAAAATGTTAAATGTAATTTTACAAATAAAAAATTAAAAATCAATAAATAGCTGTTTGTATTAATTTTATTTTACAAACATAGTCCAGTTGCTTAATCGTCCATAGCACTATTTAAGGCTGTTAATCGCTCCCTTCCCTTATTCAAAATGGCACGTAAAGTACTCATCTTCTCTAATAACATTCTCAAGTTCAATTCGCTGCTCTTTACCATCTCATCTGCTATAGATAAACCTGCACACATCTGTCTCTGTATTCACTATATATGCCATAACAATTTATAAAATCATCGTCACTTAATATATCTTATTTGATATGAGACCTCTCTCTTCTCTCTCTCACACACACACACACAAACTATAGAAACTTGTATATTAGACCTTACATATATATTCAGATATCTCATGCATACACAAATATTGTCTACTTCATCATATGTATATAATTTATATATGGTTCAACAATATGCGTAGATATACTGTGAATACATGCGTGAGAGCTAACCATTATATATAATCCTAGATAGATAGACAAACACAGAGAGAGATCATTCTGTAAAATATATCATTACCTTCTGGGTGAGAGATAACCAAGCATAACCGGGTTTCTGCAAAGTATTGTCTATTTCCTCGTATGTCTCCTGTAAGTGAAAAAAATATATATTAATATAAATATTTTTTTTATAATGAAAACACAGTACCTGGAAAACGGTCTGAAGGTTGGAGTCCGGAGAGAAATTGGGCCGTTGGATATTGTTCTCCGAGGATTGATTTGCCCATGGATAATCTGGTGGTCCTATTCGTTCCTGTTTAAGGTCCTCAAGGAGATCTTCCACATTCAACAACGCCCCGCCCGAACTCCAAGCCATACCCTAATTTAACCTAAGGCCATTGATTGTTTAATATGAATAAAGATAATATTTTATATAATAATCTAAGGTTATGAAATAATATATATTTAATTGTATAAAATATTTATAGCTTTTCGAAAACTACATTAATTCAAATATCAATCTTCAACAAAACAAAACCGCATTCTACTGTTATATATTCAGAAAACGCATATATAATTTTAAAATGCACATTGTTTTCTGAATATATAACAGTAGAATGAAACAATCCTTAAATCATATTGAAAAATTTCAAAGATTGATATATAAAACAAATTTTAAAAACTTAACAAGTGCGTGCGTGCGTGTGTGTGTGAGAGAGAGAGAGAGATTTCTGTATAATTGTCTATATATATTATTGATTGAATTATAAAAGTTTCATTAAAGTTTGAGCAAATGAGTTACTTCTTTTTCCCTTTTGCAACTGCTCGCTTGCCTTGACCTTTCTTCGGTCTGCCCTTTCCTGCCCTTTTTAACTTAGCAAGACGTTGCAACCTCCTGTAACACCAAATTTCTTTTTATTATTAATTTGTGTGTGCGTGTAGCTTATCAGATTACTATACTTTTGATATATACATTACATGTAGTAAATAGTCTCTACATATACTACAATATACTTTATATTTCCAAACTATATTATGTGATACATATGAGAAAATAGCAGTTACGTACATGATTGTGTGTGTGTTTTTTGCATTATTGTGTAAATTACAAATACCTCTCCTCGGTCGGGTCCCTAAACCTCCTGTCCAAGTGCTGCAAAGGGAAAGGGTACCATTTAACAAGTTGTTCCCAATGAGCTTCCTTTTGAGTATCTGATGACCTGAACGTAATCCATTGCCGATTACTTGGTTGAATATTCTTGCTCTCGCTTGAAGAATCTCCTTCTTATACTCCTCACTGTTCACTACAAAAGCATCATCTCAGCCGTGTGTGTGTGTGAGAGAGAGGAGCTATAATATTATGCAGACAACAGTGAAGCTGACAAATAAGAAAGCAGAGAGAAAAGATGAATAAAAGCTATAAAAGTAAGCTGTAATCGCACAGAATCATCACATATGTAAGAATCAATCAACGCATGTACGTACCTTGATACATACATAAACCAAGGAGTTCGTATAGTCATAGCAAAACGGTGCATTATTGTGTGTGTGTGTGTGTGAGTGCACCCGCGTGTTATGGATATATTTTTAAAAAAGAATCTAAATAATGGATAAAACATAGCAAAACGAAAGTTTCAACATTCATATTACATTGAATGAAATATATAATAAATCAAAGATATAGTACCGATTTGCTTGTCTACACCAGGTCCGTTGAAGATAGCATCGCGTTGTTCAAGTGTCAAAATCTTCTTGCGAGGAAGCCAAACCCTTCAAAAAAACAGAACATTTTGTGAACGAATGTGTATAAATGCAGGCGCTCACCTTCTCTGTGCCGGATTCCCCTGACGTGTAATCATCCTCACAATCCCCATCGCTCCAGATTTCTAGGGCTCTTCCGCCTTGCTCTGTTTAGGGCTTCTCCTATCTGAGATGCTCTGTTTTAGGGTTCTCCTGCTCTCTCTGGATTAGGGTTCTTCATTTGCTAGGGTTGTTGAATAGGGTATGGACGGAGTTAACAGTCTTCAAGAAGCACATCGTCTCTATGGCCGCCTTGAGACGAACATTCATGCCCGCAATTTCGAGACTGCGCGTATCTTCCTAAACCAGCTCAAGGTATGCATCAGAAATCAATAAATTATAGCCAAATCTATCTCAAAATCCCCATTCGGTCCCGAAAATCGGATGTTTGAGAATCACGTCATTGGGTGTTGCAGGTGAAGCTCACTGAGTTTCCTGGACTTCCGCCTCTATATCGGCATACCTCAACCCAAGCAGAGGAGCTCAAGCTTGCTCGTAAGTGTTTTTTTTTTGTTTTTAAAGTTTATATCTTTAAGATTTATAGTATAGATTATCATTGTAATTATACGGATCTGTGCGTATACGTACGCGTGTGAACCGATATATGTATATTGAATTATTTCTTTCCAGGGTCGGTTTTGGAGCAAGCTGTTGTACTGAGTGTACTAACTGAAGATCAAACGTCATTCGAGCTGCATTTTTTACAGCTTAAACCATATTACACCGATATCAAGTAAGTGTAATTCACGCATACCACTTTCTTCGTTATGGCTGATAGCTTTTGCAGGCATCTGATTCCTCCGTCGCCTCAAGAGCATATGATGCTCGGACTGAACCTTCTTCGGCTGCTTGTTCAGAACCGAATTGCAGGTATAGATAATTTATATTGGCTTTTGTTATATACACTTGTATGCTTCTCTGGCTCTGCAGTAGAATATATTTATAAAGATTGAGAGTTCAATGCTATTGGTTTAAGAATTTATTTCAAACTGATTCTTTATAATGCAGAGTTTCACACTGAGCTGGAACTGCTTCCTCCAGAGGCACTCGGAAACGAATGCATAAAGTACGTGGTGGAATTGGAGCAGGCCTTAATGGAGGGAGCATACAACATGGTCCTAGTTGCTCGTAACGTGCCGCACGATGCATACAAATATTTTGTCGACCTTCTCGCCAAAACCGTCAGGTGTGTGTGTGTCTGTGTCATTAGATCAAATAAGTAGTGTTGAAAATCTAAATACAGGAATCTAGAACTTAACAACGTTCTGTATTAATAATGATGTGTATGTTAAGCTATATCCTTGATGTATCTGATATAATTCTATTAATTCTGTTCTTTTCTAGGGATGAGATTGCTGGCTGCAGCGAGAAAGCTTACGACTACCTCTCACTGCACGATGCAATGAAGATCTTCATGTTTCAACGCGATATAGAACTTTCCCGTTACATAGAAGAGGTATTTAGTTATATATAATTATGTATTTAGCTATCCGCAAAACTCTCTCTCATATGTACACATAAAACGTGTGCACAACACTAAACTGTGTATTTTCCAGGAGCACCCGGAGTGGGAGGTGAAGAACGGGGTGGTGTACTTTCAGAAGGTTAAAGACACTCCGTGCAGAGAAATTCCTTCACTGCAGCTGATCAATCAGACACTTGGTTATGCACGCGAATTGGAGAGGATTGTCTGATGCTTATTTAACTTTTCAACTAAACAAAGAGTATTGTGTTTTTATCCATTGGGTTTAGGGTTTATGAATTGCCTTTGCTCTTCGGAACGTGGGTAAGAGCACTGTGCTTTTGTACATCTTGATTGATGAGTGCACGGGCTTGGGAATCTCCGAAGTTGACTCTTCAGCTTCAACCGTGTTGAGGTCAACATCTTGGTGTCACATGCACCCATACTCTTCCTATAGGGGTTAGTGATTCCTGCCTTGAGAGTATCCCCTTGTGTTATTGTGATAGCTTTGGTTGCATGGGTAGATTTTCATCACCTTAATATGGTATTTCCTTGTCTCTTGGTTGTTGTGGTTGTATTTTACGACCTTGTGAAATTCCTTAGCATGGTTGGTATGATCTCGCTTGCTTAGGCAGATTTCCTTTGTCCTATGATAGAATCCCCTCGTCCTGTGTTTGAAATGGCCATTGGGCAGCCCCCATCACTAGCACTTCTTTCCAATCATTCAATTCATCGACGTCTAGTTGCTTTTTTGTATGCAGTCTTCCCATGTGTTGCCCGGCCTTGTGGAGCCTTGAGTTGTTGTTTTAATACTCACCTGACCTATTGCATTATCAAATCTATTGAACTCCCCATGTGAAGGTCTTTTCGTCAATGGTTGTTGCCCCTCCCTACAGCGCCGTCCAAATGAAGTTTTTTCTCTCCTTTCCAAGCATCCACGGCCAATCTACCTTGCCCTTCTAGGTGACAATGGCCATGGGTTTACTATGCCGCATCCCTTGTTTCCTCGAGCATGCAGAATTTGTAGCTCTTGTCCCACCCCTGTTTCGAATTTTCAACCTTTAATGTAAGCTTCCCATCCCTTGGGGTTCTACTACACAAGGTCTTCCCTATCTAGGTACTCAAGTTTAGTTGTGTTATGTGGTACTCATCATAAATGTCAATTGTTTAACATATGAAAGTTTCCTAACTGCTTAGTCAAACTTTGTAATTTTGATTCTTCTATCTGTGTTGCATATGCAATCATTATATTACAAATGTTTAGCACACTTTGCAAATGAGCATGTCCTAAAGAACCTGTTTAACACACTTTGCAAATGAGCATGTCCTAAAGAACCTGTTTAGCACACTTTGCAAATGAGCATGTCCTAAAGAACCTAACAATAATTATTGTTTGCAATTGGTTGAAGGAATCCACCATCCGCAGTCAATGGTACCAAATGATGATTGTGTAAGAATGTTCTCATTTGTTTGAACTCATGTTTGGCAAAGTACTAATATTTCAAATTAATTAATGTTACTCTTAAGAAAGTAACTATTCATATTGGTTTGCACGCTCGTCCTCTAGATCAAAGTGTCGATAGGAAATCTCTTCAAAATGATGAAAGTTATAACTGTGGATATTATAATAAAGAATGTGTCCACCACCCCTAAGTATATTTAAAAAATAATTTATAAAAACATATCCTCCTCACCAATGGTTCTCCTCTATATGATAATCAATTCAATGAATTAATACATTCACTCCAATTTACTATAACACAAAAGCATTGTACCATTTCTTTTTATTATTATTGATACTTATGATTTCTTTTTAAAATTAAACATTGTGTAGAAAACTTTTTTAATCTATTTTAGATTTGAAGTTCATATGCCTTTATGAATACATAATGATAGTTTATTTCATGATTAATTGGACAATATTAAACAAATTGAACAATGATATTACATATTCAAAATGTTCATGAGGGAATCGGTTTCAAGAGTTGATCTAGCCAAGAGGATGGATATGTTAAGGAATGGTGATTTTACAAATTGCTAAGTTTATTTCAATCATGTCCATTACAAGAAGGAATGGGTTATCATAGCAACACATGTTTATAATCTCAAGGAAGTATTTCTATACTATTCATGCATTTTTAAAAACTTGTGTAACAATTTAAGATGCAATATAATCATAGTTGTTAACAAATTTAAAGTGCAAGATCATGTTGCACAAGTGATGTTGTAGAACTCACTTAACAAAGTTGTGATTAAACATATTTAAAAACAACTCAATTTAGAAGACTCTCAACAGGTGCAATTGACACAAACTTGATATTAGTAAGAGAGCTATACAATGGTGGTCGAACATTCCACATGGAAGGTTGAGAGAGGATGTGTGTTTTCCATTGGAGTATGAGCCTTAATGAACACACACGATTGTATATCAACTAGATTTTCAAATTGAACATAAGATAATTTATTAGGAGTGGATTTTAGTTCTAACTAAGGGGGAAACTAAAGCATAATGTAATGAAATTTATTTATGATGGAGGGAGAAAGATCATGTAAACACCATGAATTTACCACAATTTAAGTGCTGATTAGGATGGTGGTATGTTAGAATTCACCATTGAGGATATTTCACATATCAGGTATTTCTTTCACTAGGGTTAACCAGCAAACCCCAACAATAAAAAAAAAAACCAAAAAAAATGATCTTTTTATTTTATTTTATTAACACAAAATCTTACTCTTGGGATGTTGCTTATGCATTAACAACTAACCTTTTACAAAGTGGCCTCAGAGGTTAATTTTAAGCCACTTAAATCATATGATACTTGTGTTATTGATATGTTGTACGCTTTGAAACAATCCATGAAGATGGTTATATTTTAGAAGGAGAGGTACAATGGGATAGGGTTGATCATTACAATTGAGGGAGAAAATGTCAAAAAGGGTTTCATCAGGTTTGGGAGTGATGATTGTGGGTGTGCAAAAGATTGTTAACACATCAATGGAGTATCACAATGCATCTTGAAGATAATAGGAATGGTACATTCTAAAAGACAATAGTGCTTGAAGACTATAATATAATCTCGAATAACACTAAGATGTAAACCTTTACAAAAACAATCAACATGATTGATAATGCTAGTCAGTGCCAAAAAGATGGAGGTGATCCACCAATAAAATTATTATAGTTTTTATTATGATTTTTTTTTTTACTTTGGACTTGATTGTGGTCACATACCAAACTATATTAACAAGCCCTAGATGTAGTGTGAAATAGTCATGCTTAGTGCATTAAGGTGTTTAGGGGTAATTCAGCCAACTATCCTCGAGAAACTTTAGACGAATATAATACTTACCTTCTAGAAAACCCTTATCTTCATTTTTTCATGTTTTAGTTGGGTTACTAGTTGGTTTCAGTGAGTTCGACATGTCAAATATGAGTAAAAACACCCCTAAAGTTGACCTAACCCTAGGGTTACCCCAACCTCACGCCCTAACCCCTTTAATCATTAGGTTAACTCATCAAGTATATTCATATTGGAAATGATATTATGTGTTAGGCCACTTTACAAAATAGGAAAACAGGGATGGAGGGGGGAGGGGGGGCTTTGTCACCTATATTAAATAAAATATGTAGTAAGAGTTATTGGGTTCATGACTAAGCTTGTTATTCTTCAATTGGTGCAAGCTCTAGATTGTGTCATTAAGGTACAATCCTCTATTGTGCTACCTCAACTTTTAAACAATAAAGGTATGTTTCATCTTTGGGGTATCCTACCCTTACGTTTGTGAATCCATGCTTGGGAAGTCTTATTAGAATACACCTTCCAAAGGTCAAAGGTTAAGTCATGTCTCTAGCTTCTTCTTCCACGTCAAGTTAAGAGTAGCACTCACAACTAAACAGGGCACATCCGTGTTCTTGTTCAATTATGGGTGTGGGATCTTGGTTGATATGTTCTTTTTATTAAATTCCAAAGAATTCATCAAGGGGTTTTAAATGTGGCATTTATGAGCTAAGGTGTAACTCTTGAATCTAAAGGGCAATGGCGCCACATTTTAGAAAATAGTGTCACATGAAAATGTGAATGGCACACAATGCTATGCTTGAAGCACACCCTTTAAAGTTGTCTCATGGGCTTAACGTCAAAGGGTTATATACTTGAGTAAGTAGGCGTGTTTGCTCACATCAAGGTGTTAAGCCTTGGGCATCAACTCAAGAGAGGTTAGGTCTCATAACTAAATATTCTATTGGCACATTCAACTAAGGGGTGTCCTCCTTATGATCCAAGGGTTGAACGATTTAAATTCATAAGTAAGAGCCCATTCATGAGGCACTTACAAAATTGTGTACTTAGGGTTATTCAAACCTAACCTTAAAGAGTTTACTTAATAAAACACTTGTGTTCATCTATGGTGCATACTCATGTCCTTATGAGGTCTAAGGTATGACTTAACTACTCAAACCCTTAGGAGTTAGTCGTGGTTTGGGATACTCTTTGTTGCCCAAAAAAGGTTGTATTCAAAGGTGATTCCTCAAAGGATAAGTGACAATGCCTTAACTTTATCATGAGGGTATGTTTAGGGCATGTCTCTTTGATGGGGTTAAAGCATGAGTTTGTTTAAGTCTCCTAAGACGGAATCCTAAAGTTTACTCAAGTTATCTTTTGGTAGTTATTATAAAGGACTAGGGTAAAACCCTAATCTCATGCATATTTAGGCAACTGAATAAGACTTTCAGGGTTGTCTTGAAAGACTGGCATTGGTCACAAAGATGTTGACACTAAGATGATCACTTGGCAGCAACGTGTTACCACATGTTAACCCTCTAGGTTAAACTTTGACAAGAATTGAGATGAGAGAATGAACATGTTCCACGAATAGAGTTATTCACCTTAGTTAAGGAGTAGAAAGTGCAATGAAATGAGTGGGTTATTTAAAGACTTGGTCCTATAATTAATGCAAGATGTGCTGATAAAAATGTAGGTCATTGAGCAAGTAGAGTTTATGTTAAACTGGCCTAAGTAGTTCATTCACCACCTGTTCCACAAAAAACTTGTTATAATGTCTACACAAGAGTTACTAATTGAAGTTGGAGTAAATAAGAATGAACCTCTTCATTTAACTTTTTATAATTTACGTATATACTTAGCTTTCTATTCTTTTTAGGGACAATCACAAGTGGTGATAAACTAATAACATTTTACAAGATATGCACGGAAGTTGTCAAGTAAGTTTACTTCTATGGTTTAGACGTTGGACATGCTTATAAAGTTGTTAATACTATTGTGACCAAGCCGACTAACTTACTAGTTGTGTGACCTAGGGAGGAAGGGACTAATCTACACGGGAGAAGCTAATGGGACTAGTTAGAGTAAGTTTTCACATTAGTGTTGGAGATGTTCCATAGCCACATACACAAGAAACTCTAGTGGACCTAAACACATGTCCATAACGCAATGATAAGCAAGTGCTTTATAAGTCTAAATATAATTGATGTTGTTATTAAATATTAATATTTAAATATAACATTAATTAAAAATAATACAACAAAAGGTAAGCCATATATCTTAAAGAGGATAGTTTTACACTGTTAATATTAGATAAATACCAAAATGCAACTTTAAAGATTTCATGAAAAGAGAGACCAAAAACAAGTGTTATGTGGCATGAAACATTTTTATTTTTTATATTTGATAAGTTTGTCATAAAATGAAGACAAGGATATTCATATTTATTAAATAAGTTTGACACGTGCTAAGGTTACAAAGATGCTTAAAAATTAACTTAAAAAACTTTAATGTTTATTAAGATTTATAATATATAGTGTTATTTTAACATTATACTCACTTAGATTAAATTTTTTATATGATTTAATATTAATTACTCACTTGTATTTAACTATAATTAATTAATCATTAAACCTTATTTACATCCTAACAAATATAAGATATAATATTTGTCATAAATGTCAATTATTTAGATTTGTTGACAACTTAAATAAACAACAATTTCATGAGTTTGATTTGTGAACACAAATTAATAACACAAAAATAAATAGCCCCGCAAATGAGATGTAAAGTGGAAGAGAATGAAGCATTTAAATATGTTTCATTCTTAATAACATGTGACCAAGATTAACTAGTGGTAGTGGCTTCTCAAAGGCTTGGCATAAGCCAGAGGTTTATAAATGTCTAGAATTAAAGTGCACCAACATGGGTGTGGCAGGTTCAATCTCCATTATAATTAACATTTGAGCTAAGAGAATCCATCATGAACAAGTAAGATTCGATTTGATTTTACATTTACTCTTAATTATTTCACATGGAGTTTTTTTTGTTGCTCAGTAGTACCTTATACATAGCAACACTAGGGACGATGCAATGGTGAGCTTAATTGGTGAAAGGAGGTTCTTTTATACAATATTAAAGCACTTATCAAAACAATTAGACAAGGTTTGTATCTAGTTTTAATTTTAATTTCCCATAAAGGCATAATTGTTTTGCATGGATAACCGAACAGTGTCGTAAAAACGCTGAGAATTGTACTACACAATAGAGAGATATTAGCACCATTTGTACCTTTGTTTGTAATGCACACTCCGTCCCACAGAAAATACATTTCACTTGCAACGGTAATTCATGTGCATTAGAAATGATTTTAATATGGCCAAGTAACCATTACTATATTTTCATTCTAACCATCTACTATTTTATTTGTATGTATACGAATTATTTTAATAATGCATAAGAATAAGTGGAATAAAATATTTATCTTTTCTACATAAATAATAAAAAATTAATTTGTTTTCCCAACATAAACCAAAGGAAACCCTAGCTATGGCAGCAGGTGACGACGATGTGGTGGTTCTGAGAGCCAGAGGGAAGAGACTACCGAAAGGAGCTATTGATCCAGATGGAGAGGGCGTGGAGTCTTTCTTATTGACGCCTTCTCAAGCAAACGGACAATCTCTGTTAGCATTTGTGGAGAATCCCGAAGAAGGTTTTGTACTCAAAGAACTCAAAGGGATGTATGCATGGAAGCCGCTGACCCCAGATTTGCAAGTCGTGCCAAGAGTGGCTGATTCTATCCATGTGTTTCTTCTCAAGGGTGGTATCGGCGGATCTGGTAAGCACTGTTTCACTGCTTTTAGCTGCTGCTCATTTCTTGCGAAAGCCCATGTCGTTGTTGGCCCTGCCTTCACGAAATCGACTGCGGCTACTTGCCCCCTTCTTTCTCTTGTGTGATGGTTGTGGTCTCTGACGATCTGGCTGGCTGTTTGATTTTGTTTGTTGATATTTTCTGTTAGCACATGTTTTCTGCAGCGCCTGTCTCTCAAGTGGATCAACAAGTCCAAGTCTGGGATGAACTTCTAGCGTGTCTTTCGCCAGATGAGATGTGCACGGCTCTTGACACTGGTTCCCTGGAGAGAGATTCTGTCCAACCGCTGGCTTGCAAGGTTCCAGTAGTGTCCGACTCGTCATTGGTGACAGATTATCCCTTGCTTTTTGAGGAAAGCACGGACGGGCGGTCGGCTCCGGAAGCTTCTGGTGTGTTCGGTTCCTTCTGCAGGAGTGAAACATCTGAAGGGTGTGGTGAAATCATTGTCAGCAGTTTCTACAACTGGTTAGTGGTCAGGCTGGCTTCTGTTTTGCGGAGGGAGTATTCTCTGGCAGTTGAGGTGAAGGGGGACAATCAGGTCGACCCGTCTTTCTCGATCAGCAGAGATAAAGCAAGACGGAACGTCACTGTTTGTTCTGATTCAATTCCAGTTTTGATTGGGGAGTACAAGGACACTACGGGTATCAAGCATGCTGTGAGCGATTTACATTTCAAGCACAGGGGTTCAACAGCGTGTATCTTTGGTGATCTAGAGTACGTATTTGGGTATGCAGCGGCCGGCAATTCTGTTCAGCTCGTAATTCTTCCGCTAGACACAGAAAAGAGCCTCATCAAATGAGGGGGCCTCTGCAGATGAACGTTAGGGAGCACCGTCAAACGTTCGTCATTGCTATGATCAACATGTTTCGCTGGGTACGGACCATTAATGAGGGGGACATTCTTTGTCGCCCGGGACTTGATCTCCTAAAGGATCACCGCCGGGAAAGCCCGTGGAGTACCTTAGATGCTGATCGCGCGGGCATGGTGAAAATCAACATAGGCTTGAATCACGTGCGCAAGGAGTTTAGAATACCTCGTTGGGCTTTAGCCGACTTCAAGAAGCTGTATTTTCATCTGCGCGACGGCTCTTTGTCGGGTGCGGTGCGTGTGGATCTCATCGTTGACGGAAAGCCATGTTTTGATCAGGTTTTTGAAGAAGCCGAGAAGAAACATAAACGGAGGTTGGAACTGGGCGACGATTGAGCTCCATGTTTTTCCGGTGGGGTGTCCGGTCAGCTACGATATCAAGAAGCCGGAGGTGTTTGTTATGGTGCGGAGCATTCTTGGATGCCTTAAACTTCTGCACAGTTTTGGTTTCTGCCACTACGATGTCAGGCTTGCCAACGTGATCAAGTACAGGGGTGATTTTCTTCTCAATGATTTTGAGGTGGCGGGGAGGATTGGCAGTCGACTTCCCTCCGGATTCCGCTCGAAACGGTGGAAACCGGGTTGTGACAAGGTGTATGAGGTGCTCAATGATCTGTACATGGTAGGTAAGCACCTGATTCATGCCTGCATCCATTCGTCCGAGCTTTTGGAAGGATTTGGGGAGAGACTCAAGTCAGGTGACATTTCATCTGCAGAGCAGGCATTGGAGACACTTGAACAACTAATGGTTGAAGAGCAAATTTATATATAAGGAGTTTTTTGGTGCTTTTCTTAATCTTAAAGTTAAAGAAACACTAGAAAGCTAGCAATCTACTAAGCACATTCTGAAACAAGGCCCCGCCACATCATTAAATTTACATAAGTGAATTTGTGAACAATATAGTAAAAAGAGAACATATTTAATTCATATATATTGATTTTTAATATTTATTAATTTATTACTTTTTATATTTGATTTCACTTAGAATTTAAAAAATATAACCTTTAAAGTTAATGCCTATGATTTTTACACATTTTACTATGTATACACAAGTTTTTATATATGTTTATTTCTCTTGGTTTTTAATATTTATAATTTATTAATTTTGTATTTATTATAATTTAAAATGGATGCGGTAATTGATCTAAACAAGCGGAGAAACAAGATTTACAAAAGCAACTGCACGCTGTCTCTAATATTGGATATATCTTGATCCTTTGAATATTTTATGTATCTAAAAATTCCCATTTTACCATGTTTCAAACCTTTATGAGCCAGTTATCATGCCGAAGTCGAGAAACGAACCAAAAACCAAAAGAAAACACAACACCAAGCCATAGAACATGTTCCAACAGCTGTGTATATATCCTACAATGTATACAACGTATTGCAGAAGTATGTTCCTCGAAAAGATCCAGTGTGTGTATCCCGCAAAACTGTCTGTGTATTCCAAGAACATATACACCCCAGAAGAATGTTAACAAAACCTGTAGATGCAGCACCAAAAGCTTATACAGCGTATTGCAGATGTATATTCCCTGATAATATCCTGCGTGTGTACAAACATGCTGTGTAGTCAGACAGATACACACGGGGAGAGTATCAACAGCCTCAAAGCATAAACAATAAGAAATGGCAGCACCAAGCTACCGGAGAAGCATGAGGGCTCCAGTGAGAGCCAAGACCAAACAGGGAGAGGAAACAGAAAACTTGTAAATTAAAATGGTGATTAAACCAGCTAAAAAACAAAAGTTCCACGGTACCTTAGAATATCCATAGAATATTCCCTATATATTGGACATGAAGTTCCACCTCGTTTTGTCAAGACCAAACCCAAATGAAACAATCCAAGAAAGTCTAGCTCTCTATATACACAATGACAACCAAAAACCAAAACCTTTTGAGATCTATAGAAGAGGGTGAAAAATATCACCAAGGTTAACTCACACCACCTAGACCAAGAAAGTACTATAAAATGCATAGCTCACACCAACCATGTTAGAGTTTTAACCTGGAAAGCTAACATGTAGTTAAGTGGTCATTTGGTATCAACATATCATGTAAGCAATGTTAAATTTTCTAAAACAACCCTAAGAATATGATTTAAATGCCTAACCAGTCCCTTACAATAACTATCTCCTTATGCCTTGTAAATATGTATTTAATATACAAGTATAAAGAATATTTCTTAGTAATTTAATATGCAAAAGCAGAGTTTGGATTTGTCATACACAAGCAAAAGTTTATATTATGTTTGTAAAATTCCATTTTAAAGACAAGCACCAATATTGTCACCAACTATTCTAACATGATCATTGGTTCGGATGAGAAATACTTTATAGCGAATGTGAAACCTTCATTTGTGGAATATAATGAGTTTTTTTTTGTGTTTACAAGGTGACAATCACAAACACTAGAAGTAAAACTTCTTATAAAATGATATTGATTATGAGAAGTTTGAGGAAAAGCAATTTTCAATAAAGGCCATGGTATAAACCTTTTTGTAAATTCATAATCGTAATACAAACCAATTATGAAAACCGTAATTATACTACAAACCACTTATAAAAACCATACATGTATTATAATATGAGAATTAAATAAAATTAATTAGCTAAATAAGTAAATGTGTTTAAGACTCTATTTTATTTTTTATGATTTTGTGTGAATGGAAAGTGTTTATGTACATTGTGGGTATTTAAATTAAAAATATCAAGATTAGATGCCAATATTCATATTTTAAGGTGATTTGTAATGCCTGAACAATATTATTAAAATATGGATTACATGCACCAGCAACTTGTTACGAACCCCAGGTGCATGGATTGCCTTTTGAGGCCCTTTCCCATAATGTTAATGTTAATTTACCTTTAAACAATGAAGCAAATGATTTTCAAATCAAACTTAACTATCAAATCAACAATAAAATGTTGAAAAAATCAATAAAACATAAATGAAGATGAATATAACCTTCTTAAGATATTAAAAGAATAATTATTCAACAATAAAGAATTCCTTAAAGAAAATCTTGAAAAGCTTTATAATAATAATAATAAGACAAAGATAGAGGCTTGTTTATTATTTTTGAATATTAAAGTTAATCATAACATCATTCTCAAATTTTTTAAAGTATTTTTATAGTTTAAACACATTAAATAACCACATAAATTAAAGTTTAAACAAGGATAACATTAAACATATGATAATATTAGATAATACAATAATGATATTAAACATATGAATTATCCTACATTTCTTTAAATTTTTTTATTTGACTTACATATCTATATTTATTTATTTTCTATTTATATCATTATAATTTTCTTTTTCTTTAGAATTTTTATTTACCTACTCTCAAAAGGTAACAAGTTACCTACTAAATGCAATAAGGTCAAAACAATTAAAAATATTAGACTATAATATAAATGATATCCATGTTAAAATAAGATAATATTGTGTATAGTGGCAAAAGGCATTCTTAAATCTCAAGATCCATTTAAACATTGTCATAGTGTTCCTTTTAGTCAGAAATGAAAAAATTATATTAACACATTTTAATTCAAATATTAATATACTTATCTTTGGTTCTTTTTGTTACCAACTTTTGAAAATGTACATAAATTTTATGTGTCTTGGCTACTTTCTGACATATAATTGAAGAATAAAAAAAGATTAATTTGTGTATACTAAATCATACATACACACACATACATGTATATATATATAGAGAGAGAGATATATATATTTATACATACCTTATTTAATATATCAATAAGAAGTTCAAGTAATAAAAACAAGTTTATTTCACCAAATTTATTCATCATTAATCTTGAGATTATTGAAATATAAATATAATAATAATAATATGGTAAATGAATTTTAGTTGCTTGTGTACATATGTATATGCATTTGTAGAAAATGTTTTCATCTACATATATAAGTAATGCATACACACACATATATATACTATGACATGTTAAGATTCTAATATACCTTAATTAATTAGTAAAATGCTTATGTAAAATCTAAACCATTAGATTAAAGATTCTATAACATTTCTCAATTGGTCCTTAAACCTTTTTTATAATTGTCCCACTACAAACATTTGATTCCGATGACCACATGACACTACATGATGAGGTAATAAATTATAATTATTTATTTTTTAATCTTATAATATATATATTTTTTTGTTTTGCATGAAGAATATCATATCTAACAAAATGATGATGAGATTAAGGATATTTTTTTTTTATACTTTAGGGTTTTATATTATAATAAATTTATTTTTTTATTATGCAAGCAAATTGCAATGCTTTAGAGCAACAAATCAAATTTATATATTCCTTTAAGTGGATGTTATTGAAAATGCTTGAGGAAATCGCGGATTTGGGTTAAATGAATATAAAAAGTGTTAAATGGTACTTGAAATAATGGTAAGCTAATGTCGTAAGGTTAACGGTTTGTGCTTTACTTTAATGGTCTTAGTCATACTGCAATTAATTGTTTAAACAAACCAAGGTGCACAATCAACCATGTTCGTCTCATGAGTCCTCAACCTATCATGGTTAATCATGTTTGCCCTGAGAGTCCAAGCCATTGAGCCAAAGCAATAATTTTGAAGTTCTTAGCAAGTTGAATAGTAAGTTCAACTAAAGTAAGAGCTGTATTATTGGACAATCTCAAACATAAATAGCCATGTAAATAACTGATTGCATTTCATTGTTTTGAATTGGTAAGTTCTTTACGACATAAGCTGAGCTTTGCATGATAAGAGTTTGCAAGGTCATAGCATTGACTCTGTTGGACTCTGGAGTTAATACTTATTTCATGGATCATACCTTTGTGTGTCAACATTCCATTTTCTTGAAGAAGCTCCCATACCAAGTTCATGTCTCTGTCGTGGATTTCTAGCATGTGACATTAGGTGCTATTGTTGAAGAGTCTAAGCCTATCTAGTTTCCTTGGGAAATACTTTTTGTAAAATCTCTTTGAACATAATCAATATTCTTAAGTATTTAGTTTATCCTAAGTACACTGTGGTTTGAAATTCACAATTTGACCATCGACTAGCGCAAGCAGTGTTTCAGCTTAGCAAAGAAGGTAAAAGTTTTCAACTTTTCAAACCCAACTTTGAAGTCATTGCAAGTTTGCACAGTCTTGTTGGATGAATTCATCCAAGAGGGTAAATAGGATCTTTTATTAGTTTTGTTGTTGGTCATCACTTCAACACCCAAATGTAAGTCTCTAGTCTAGTTACTAGCTAAGTACATTAAGTTTGTTGATGTCTTTGATAAAGATAAGGCCAACTCATGGAACATCGACCATATGATTATTTCATTAACTTGGCAAAAAGTGCTCAACCCCCTTCATGACCAATTTACGGACTTTCTTTAGGAAAGCTTAAGGTTTCGTGAGCATACATCAAGGAGAACCTTTCTATTGGATTCATTTAATACTCAAAGTCTCCAGCCAATGTACCCATCTTCTTTTTGTTAAAAGAAGGATGGTTTATTGCATTTGGTAATGGATTATCATAGGCTCAACAAAGTAGTGGTACGAAATTAGTACCCCCTACCATTAATATTGGCTTGTTAGAGTATCTTGGGGCCAAGTACTCCACCAAGATTGACTTCCAAGGTGCATATAATTTAGTCAGTATCCACTTAAGGAACGAGTGGAAAATTACATTCCGCACACAATACGAATATTTTGAGTACATGGTGATGCCATTTGGTCTCACCAATGCACCAATTGTCTTTTAACTACATCTTTTCATGCATTTTTGGATATGTTCATGATATTGTACCTTAACAACATTTTTATATTCTAAGACATTGAAAGAACACAAGGAGCATATTCAACAAGTATTGCAAAAATTGTGGGACCATGACCTTTATGCTAAGGTTGAGAAGTGTAGTTTTAAACAAGACCATGTGGAGTTTCTAGGGACATTGCTTTGCTGGAAAGAGTTTCAAATAAATCCCACCAAGGTGAAAATTATGTTACATTGGGTAGGTTGCATGATCTATACGGAATGTTTTAGTGTTTCCTTAAGTTTACCAACTTCTACCGTAAATTTATCAAGGACTACTCCAAAATCATGTTACCACTCCTCAAACTCACAAAAAGGACAAGCTGTTTGTGTGGACACCAGAGGCGGAATCTCCCTTCAACACCTTGAAGCATGCCATCATCTTTGCTTCGATATTGGCTCATCAGACCTTTGTCATTAAGGATGATGCATCAAACTTTGTATTGGGTAGCATCTTGTCCTAAGTCGGTGAAGATGGTCAACTTCACCCAGTAACATTTCACTCCCACAAGTTTTTTGCATCGAAAATCAATTACATGGTACACGTAAAGAGCTTTTAATTATTGTGGATTTATTTGAAGAATGAAAGCACTTCCTTGAGGGTTCATCACACCAAGTAATCGTCTACAAATACCACAAGGATCTCATGTACTTTTAGTCAATATGAGTTTTGAGTTGTCAACAATTTTGTTGGGCCTAGTTTTTAATATGGTTCAACTTTGTTATCACGTATCAATCAAGTTTGCAACAAGGTAAGCCAAATGCTCTATCTTGGCGGTTCTACTTGGTTCCTCATCCTGATGACCCGATGTTTGACCGACAACAAATGTTCTTCTGAGATTAGATCAGCTAAGTTAATGGTTGTCACGACCCGATACAGAATACAGGATTCCGGATACAGGACATGGGTTGCAGGACTTTCCTACAGGATTCCGGATACAAGATATGGGTTGCAGGACTTTCCTACAGGATATTTCTACCAGGATTCCGGACACAGGATTCGGTTGTAGGATATTCCTACAGGATATGCCACAGGATATGCCTAGAGGATAAGAGACATGTGACTCATCTTAGCCTCTGCATGCATGCAATCACTTTTGCATGCATGCAACCACTTTTAGCACTCATGCCTAGATTAGCTCTTGATTGTGAGCATAAAAGCTCCGACCTAATTGTTGTACAATCAGTTACTATCAACACCAGTCTTACTACGATCAATCTCTTGTCTTGTTCTTGTCTTGTTTCCTGTCCTGTTCCTGTCTCGCTCCTATTTCCTATCCTACTCCTGGATCCTGTCCTGCTCCGGGATCCTATCCTATTCCTGTCTTGCTCCCGGATCCTATCCTGATCCTGTCTTGCTCCTAGATCCGTCCTGTTCCTATTTCTAGTTCCTGTCCTGCTCTCGGTCCTATTCCTGAGTTAGGCCTTCCTGTCTTTGGAATCCTGTTCCCTTCCTGGTTCCTGGATCGTGGCTTGACAGTTTGATAATAAACTGCTTCATAGTTCTTCCATTTTCTAGCTACCTTTTCTTGATTCCTTTCCTTCATTTTCCTCCTTTTTTTTCTTTCTTAGATCATGGCTGATTTTGAGCGTTTTCAACACGAGCACCAAATGCTACTTCACGAGCTGGCCACTTTGCGCCAAGTGGTCACCGACCTGCAAGGTTCCACCACTGCGGCACATGCAGCTGCTGATGCATCCTCCAAGGCGCTGCGCAGGCTCTCTCCCAGGCATCTGGTTCCCTCTTCATCAAAACTTTTCTTCGGAGCCAAAGGTTAGCATGCCAGAGAAGTTCAGTGGTAATCGTGCCAATTTTCAAGGTTTCTGAATCAGATCCGGCTCTTGATCCGTATGCAACCACGGCGCTTACTCGACTGATGCTCAAAAGGTGGGTCTCTTGGCAAGGATCAAAAAGCAACGTCGCTATGAACGCTTGGCTGCCACAAGCCAGTTATCCCTGTGGTAACTTTTCTGACACCTCTAGCTTCAAACTCCGAAACACTAAAGGATCGATAGGCCATGCTTTCAATCCTTGCTAAGTGGATCTCCACGGGCTTGGGTTGCCCCTTGCTGGAGCGTGACGATCCATTGATGGAAGACTTTGAAGGTTTCGTGGCTGCCTTTGAAGCCTGTTTTGGAGATCCTGATAAGTACCGTTCTGCATGCACAAGTTACGGAAGCTCACTCAAGGATCCCGACCAGCTTCCGTCTATGCATCCGAATTCAGCAACTTTGCACGAACATTCCATGGACAAGACTGCATTGATCGAACACTTTCGTTTTGGGTTGAGGGACGACGTGAAGACCTTCTCCTTACGCTACCGGATGCCCAAACATTAGCGGAGATCATGCAACAAGCTGTTCATTGCGACAACCGTTTGTTCGAGCGTCGTCAGGAAAGATCCCGTCAGCAGTTCCTGCAAACCAATCCTGCAGCTGTGGTACATGTTCCTGCACCACCTTCTGGAGTAGTTCCTATGGGGTTGAAAAATCCAAGCGTGGCTCTCTTTCCGTTGCGAGAAGCAACGTCGTCGCAGTGAGAACCTGTGCTTGTATTGTGGTGGAGCAGGACACAAGGTGGCAGATTGTCCTATTAAAGCCAGGAACTTCAAGACGCGTGAAGTTGAAGCTGAAGTTCAGTCGGAAAACTCCAATGTCCACTTCGTCTAGGAGCCGCGAAGTTGGACGTAGGTGCAGGCTCCATTGGTGCTGCTCATACCATCCCGTCACTTAAGTTTCATGTACACATTCATCTTAATAATCGAGAGCTCATGGAGTTTGCCTTGTTAGACACTGGTGCAAATGCATGCTTCATGGATGACACATTTGCAACTCAACATGGCATTTCGGTGGTGAAGTTGAAGCGTGCAGTTCCTGTAAAGGTGGCCGATGGGCGTCTAATTGCTTCTGGTGCAGTTACCCATGCTACCGAACCTCTCTCCTGCAGGTATGGCACATTCAACTGTTCAATTTCCTTCAACTTGATCAAGACTCGGTCGACCCTATCATTTTGGGCATGCCATGGTTCGTTGTTGCAAATCCGCAGATCGACTGGAGGTCTAGGACGCTCACGTTTTCCTCTCAACTGCTAGGATCAATCCTGTACCTTCCTGCGTGCAGGATACATCCTTAGTATCTGAGGCAGTACAAGCTACAGGATTGACCGTACCTGTTCCTGTACCAGTGTTGAAGACTCCTCCTCGACAGGATTCACCTCATGTCAGTTCCTCAGCACATCCGCAGGCTCTCCCCACTCCTGTAAGTTTGCGGTGTCCTGTACAGGGTTCTTCCAATCCTGTATCAGTGTCGAAGGTTCCTCTCAACAGGATCCACCTCCTGTTGATTCGTCAGCACATTCGCAGGCTTCTTCCACTCTTGCGCAACCACGGACTCCTGTACAGGATTCTTCCAATCCTGTACACTCATCAACACCCACACAGGTTTTTTCCAATCCTGCTTCTTTCTGTTACCCTGCTCTGTTCCATCCCCCAAGATCCTTCCTCTTTTTCAGTCACAACTCCCTCCTTCTCCTCTCCGAGTTCTTACCACTACCATGCATGAACTCGCCACTGATCCTGCTCCTTCCACCTTTTTGCCTTTCAAGTAACTCCTACGTCCTCTTCTACCTTTCCTGTATCCGACTCCCTTTTTTCTCTTTCTCCTTCTCCTTCTCCTTCTCCTCCTTCTTCCCTACCATCCAAGTACCACGACTTTAAGGACGTTTTTGACAAGCACAAGGCTGCAGTTCTTCCTGTTCACAGGTCCTACGACTGTCCTATTGATCTTGCGGAAGGAAAGACTCCACCATTCGGACCGATTTATGCATTGTCACCCACAAGTTGGAGGTTCTCTTCATTCGTACTTCGAGGACAACTTGGCATCCGGCTTCATTCGTCACTCAAAGTCCCCTGCAGGAGCCTATCTTCTTTGTCAAGAAGAAGGATGGGAGTTTACGTTTGGTTGTGGACTACAGGGGTTTGAATCAAGTCACCATTCGGAATCGGTACCCGTTGCCATTGATCCCGGAACTTCTCGATCGGCTGCGAGGAGCAAAGGTGTTCACGAAGATCGACTTACGAGGAGCCTACAACCTTGTACGGATTCGTCCCGGCGATGAGTGGAAGACTGCCTTTCGTACAAGGTATGGACATTTTGAGTACACGGTAATGCCTTTCGGCCTTACCAATGCCCCAGCTGTGTTCCAACACATGGTGAACGACATTTTCGTGACTTCTTGGACCAGTTTGTGGTGATCTACCTCGACGACATCTCTTGATTTTCTCCAAGGACCAGGCGGCACATGACAAGCATGTACGACTAGTTTTAGAGCGGCTTCGCGAGCATGGCCTGTACGCGAAGTTGGAGAAGTGTTTTTTCGATAGGGATTCGGTGGAGTTCTTGGGCTACATCGTCTCTCCTGCTGGCGTTTCCATGGACATGCACAAGGTGAAGACCATCGTGGAGTGGGAGAGGCCCAAGTCGGTACGAGATGTACAATGTTTCCTTGGCTTTGCAAACTTCTACAGGCGGTTCATACAGGACTTCTCCAAGCGTGTACTTCCACTCACAGAACTCACCAAGCGCACAGGACTTTTCTCTTGGTCCGACAAGGCGGAACACGCGTTCACAACACTCAAGGACGTTTTCACGACAGCTCCGATTTTAGCACATCCTGACCCTTCTCATCCTTTCTTCATTGAAGCAGATGCCTCGGATTTTGCAGTAGGATCCGTCCTATCGCAAGTTGGAGAGGACAAGTTGCTTCATCCTGTAGCTTTTCACTCTCGTAAGTTCCTGTCGGCGGAGATCAACTACGAGATTCATGACAAGGAACTCAAGGCCATTGTGGATTCGTTTGAGGAGTGGCGGCATTTCCTGGAAGGTGCTGCACATCCTGTACAAGTTCTTACGGATCACAAGAACCTGGAGTACTTTCAAACGGCTCGGGTCCTCAGTCGGCGACAGGCTAGGTGGGCAGAGTTCCTATCACGTTTTGACTTCGTCATCGTCTACAGGCCCGGCTTTCGGAATGGCAAGGCGGACGCATTGTCTAGGCGCTCTTACCTTGCACCAAGCCCGGGCGATCCTGCATTTGACTGTCAAAGGCAAGTGTTGTTGGGTCATCTGATCGTTTCCGGCTTGCGGCACTGCAGGTTCATCAGGCTCCAGCAAATTCAACACTCCTACAGGACGTCCGTTCGCAGTTGGCTACAGACGACTTGGCAAAGAATGTGTTCTCACACATTCATCCTGACGTTGCAAGTTCCTCTTCCTCCAGTTCCCGTCCAGACTACAACCTGTTCACCATACAGGATGGACTCCTGTACCGGGAAGGTCTCCTGTACGTTCCTGTTGGTATTTCAGGACTCGTGTGGTACAGGATTGTCATGATACCCCGGCTACAGGACATTTTGGTGTGGCCAAGACAGTGTGGAGTTGGTGACTCGCAACTATTGGTGGCCTGGGTTGCGAGGTTTTGTGGAGAGGTTTGTACGGAGTTGTGACACTTGTAGCAGGTCGAAGATGCCTCATCATGCACCCTCTGGTCTTCTTCGTCCTCTTCCTGTTCCGTCTGCTCCTTGGAGATCCATTTCTATGGATTTCCTCACAGATCTTCCTCCTTCTCGTGGATTTGATGCAGTTTGACCGTTTCACCAAGCAGGCTCATTTCCTACCCTGCAACAAGACAGCTACAGGTCAGACAACTGCCGAGTTGGTGATCCGCGAGGTGTTCCGACATCATGGTCTTCCTGAGAGCATTGTTTCCGATCGAGGTCCACAATTCATGTCCAAGTTTTGGCGAGAGCTTCTTCGGAGTCTACAGGTAAAGCGGATCTTTCTTCAGGATATCACCCACAAACCGATGGGCAGTCCGAACGCACAATTCAGACCTTAGAACAGTATCTTCGTTGCTTCATCAGTTACCAGCAGGACAACTGGTTGGACCTCCTTCCAATGGCGGAGTTTGCCTACAACAACTCCATCCACGCATCTACAGGACAGACACCTTTCTTTGCTCTTACAGGCCACCATCCACGTTTTGACTTTGCTCCTCCCGCTTCTCCTTCTTCCGCTCCTGCAGTACAGGATCGTCTTCAGCATCTTCGGCAGGTACAGGATGATCTCCAGGTTCATCTTCAACAGGCACAGGAACGATACAAGCATCATGCTGATGCTCACCGTCAGCCGGCACCTGCATACAAGATTGGTGATCTCGTGTGGCTTCTTCGTCGACACATTCGCACCAACAGGCCTTCTTCTAAGTTGGATTTTCAACGATTGGGCCCTTATAGGATCGTGGCGGAGGTAAATCCTGTAGCTTTCCGACTCGAGTTACCATCCACGGTGAAACTTCATCCTGTGTTTTCACACCTCTTTGTTGGAGCCGTATCATCCTTCTTCTCTTCCCGGTCGTGTTTCTTCTCCTCCCCCTCCTGTGGTCATTGACATGAACCTGAGTACGAAGTTGCAGCCATCCTTGATTCTCGTCTTCATCGTCACCAACTCCAATACTTGGTGGATTGGAAAGGGTACCTGCCTACTGATCGCACTTGGGAACCTGCATCCAACTTACTCCATGCTTCTTCCAAGGTTGCTGCCTTCCATCGGCATTATCCTGCTAAACCAGGTCCCAAGACTCGTGGAACTCGTCTTTAGGGAGGAGGTGCTGTCACGACCCGATACAGAATACAGGATTCCGGATACAGGACATGGGTTGCAGGACTTTCCTACAGGATTCCGGATACAGGATATGGGTTGCAGGATTTTCCTACAGGATATTCCTACCAGGATTCCGGACACAGGATTCGGTTGCAGGATATTCCTACAGGATATGCCACAGGATATGCCTAGAGGATAAGGGACATGTGGACTCATCTTAGCCTCTGCATGCATGCAATCACTTTTGCATGCTCACTTTTGCCATGCAACCACTTTTGCACTCATGCCTAGATTAGCTCTTGGAGTTGTGAGCATAAAAGCTCCGACCTAATTGTTGTACAATCAGTTACTATCAACACCAGTCTTACTACGATCAATCTCGTCTTGTCTTGTTCTTGTCTTGTTCCTGTCCTGTTCCTGTCTCGCTCCTTTTCCTGTCCTTCCTGGATCCTGTCCTGCTCCGGGATCCTGTCCTTTCCTGTCTTGCTCCCGGATCCTATCCTGATCCTGTCTTGCTCCTAGATCCGTCCTGTTCCTATTTCCTAGTTCCTGTCCTGCTCTCGGTCCTGTTCCTGAGTCAGGCCTTCCTGTCCTTGGAATCTGTTCCCTTCCTGATTCCTGGATCGTGGCTTAACAATGGTTACTGAGGTGTTGTAAGATCTACTACATCATAACATGGTTCGTGTGACACTACCAATAAATCCAATTGCTTAAGATGTTTTGAAATATTGTTCCTAACTGAGGCTCAAGTTTTGGTTCCTAATGCAACCTTGGTGATTATAATTGGTTCAATCAAGCTTTAGAATGGGTTTTTTTTTACAATAATCTTGTTTATGTTCCAAATGGTCCATATCATCTTCAAGTGTTACGATTATCATGATAATCATGTTGCTAAACATTTTGGCAGCCATAAGAGATTTGAATTAATTATTCAAGGTTATTGGTGGCCCCAACTTCAAAGGTATATAACAAACTTTATTTACATTTGTAATGTTTGTTGTTAGTCTAAGGCCCTTCACCATCGTTCATACGAGTTGCTTTAGCCATTATTGATTTAGAATCATCGATTCTAATTAGTTCTTGAAAGTCAATCTCTATGGACTTTATCATTGACTTTCCTTAATTTAAAGTGTTTGATATGGTGAATTAATTTTTCAAGATGACTCATTTTCTTTTATGCACAAAATCCATCACAAGTGAAAAAATAACAGAAATGGTGTTTAAAGAGATTTTCTAAATGCATGGTTTGCCAAATGATATCGTCACCAATTGTAAATCTTAATTTGTTACCAAATTTTAAGAACAATTACTTTAACTTTTGAATATGGAATGCAGGTTGTCTTTAAGTATCATTCATAAATTGATAATCAATCTCAATGTACCATTCAGACCTTCGAGTAATACCTTTAAATAATTGGGTTTGAACTCTTACTCATTATAAAGTTCATATACAACAAATTGATGTATGCTTTTATATGTTAATTATTATTCTTTGCATTCTATTGTCAACATGTGGACAATATGATCTGGCATTTTGATCTAGCTAGTTAGGAGGGGCAGTCTAAACTCACAAGAAGCAGAGCAAGACAATATCCGGACGTGAGAGAGACCTATAAAGGTCTAAATTGCAAGTACTTCACATAAGTTTAGAAAATTAAAAAGGGGAATAAGTTAGAATATTGATTAGAAAAGGAATATTTTTTTGTACTTTACCACACTTATGAATAAGAAGCAATTGTTCAACATATCTAGCGGTGGTCACTTACACCTTTTGATAAATCAGGAGGTCTAGAGTTTGAATCTCCTATATATTCTATCAACAAATATATACATCAGTATTATGAGGTATTTATATTATATATTTGTATCTAATAACTATACTAAACTATTTGAATATTTCAAAAAGTTAATTAAAATGTTCAAATTTATTAAACAATTTATATAGGTGTTGATATAACGTCATATTTTTCAATTTGAATTTATGAGAACTTCAATACTTTTACTTGTATATTATATATAAGATATCTCTTTTATTATGTTATCTTATTATGTCATTAAAATATTAAATATATTAGAAGTAATTTAAGATATCTTAATATACCATAATATATCTTAATTCTAATAAAAACGTAAGAATAACTTAAAATTTATATATAAAATGCACTTCATATTAACTTTGTTATCAAAATACATTTTACTTGCGATGGTATTATTATTAATTGATGTGCATTATTAATGATTTTAATATGGCATTTTATCAAATAACCATTAATATATTTTCATTTTAGGAACCATCTACTATTTTATTTGTATGTAACGAATTATTTGAATAATGCATAAGAATGTGGAATAAAAGATTTATCTTTCTACATATATAGATAAAGGTATTTATTAGCTTATTAGATGTTAATAAAAAAAATTATTTGTTTTCCAACATAAACCCTAAACAAGCATAAGGAAACGCTAGCTATGGCAGCAGATGACGATGTGGTGGTTCTGAGAGCCAGAGGGGGGCACTACCGAAAGGAGCTATTGATTCAAATGGAGATGGCGTGGATTCTTTCTTCGCGACGCCTTCTGAAGCTGCAACGGACAATCTCTGTTAGCATTCTTGAAGAATCCTGAAGAAGGTTTTGTACTCATAGAATTCAAAGGTTTATATGCATGGAAGCCGCTGACCCCAGATTTGCAAGTCGTGCCAAGAGTGGCTAATTCCATCCATGTGTTTATTCTCAAAGGTGACATCTTGTCCAATTGGGTTTCATTTCACATTCTCACATTCTGACATTGTTCGCATGTTGCAGTGCCCGGATCTGGTAAGCAATTGCGAAAGGCCTTTCTTTCCTTGCAAATGCCCTCCTTTTCCTTGTGTCGGTCTTCCTTGTCTGTTTCACTGCTTTTTAACTGCCATTCTTGTGAAAGCCCCAAAAATTCTACTAGAGCTTCGTGCTGTTGGCCCGCCTTCAAGACCGCCCCACGCTGCGGCTATGCCGGATTTGTGGTCTTGCCCCTTCTTTCTCTTATGTGATGGTTGTGTCTGGCTGGCTGTTTGATTGGTCTTGTGGTCATCCGTTTTTCTTTCTATGGCTGGATCTTGTGTTGAGTCTGTGTATTTCAGTCAAGTGGGTGGCATTGAATCTGTACTTGTTTCTCATATTGCTATGGCTGATGGTAGCTTTGTCTGTGTTGACTTGTACTCGCTTCTTAGCTATAATGGCTAGCATATTAGAGACTGACAGGGGGAGCGATGTCCGTCGGTGTTTGACTGGCCAGTCGAGTTTGATCTCATGTAATGTCTATCGTTTGTGTGTGTGTGCTTAATTGCTGACAAATGATTTGTTGATATAACACATGCTTTTCTGCAGCGCCTGTCTCTCAAGTGGATCGACAAGTTTGGGATAAACTTCTAGCGTGTCTTTTGCCAGATGAGATGTGCACGGCTCTTGACACTGGTTCCCTGGATAGGATTCTGTTCCAACCGCTGGCTTGCAAGGTTCCCCTAGTGTCCGACCCGTCATTGGTGGCAGATTATCCTTCGCTTTTTGAGGAAAGCACGGACGGGCGGTCGGCTCCGGAAGCTTCTGAGGTGTTCAGTTATTTCTGCAGGAGTGCAATATCTAAAGGGTGTGGTGAAGTCATTGCCAGCAGTTTCTACAACTGTTCGTGGGCAGCCTGGTTACTGTTTTGCGGAGGGAGTATTGTCGGAGAGTCGAGGTGAAGGGAGACAAGCAGGTGGAACCATCTTTTTTCTATCAGTAAAGATGCAACAAGGCGGGACATTATTGTTTGTTCTAATTCGATCCAGTTTTGGTTGGGGAGTATAAAGACAATACGGATGTCAAGTATAAACACAGGGGTTCAACAGCATGTGTTTTTGGTGATCTAGAGTACATATTTGGGTATGCAGCGGACGACAATACTGTTCAGCTCGTAATTCTTCCGCTAGACGCAAAGCAGAGGATCATTAAAATGAGGCGGGTTTGCAGATGAATGTTAGGCAGCAGCGTGAAACGTTCATCATTGCTATGATCAACATGTTTCGCTGGTACGGACCATTGATGAAGGGGACATTCTTTGTGGAGCGGGTCTTCCTCTCCTAGAGGATCACCCCCGCAAAAGTCCATGGAGTACCTTAGATGCTGGTCGTGCAGGGTGGTGAATGTCAACATTGGCTTGAATCATGTGCGTAAGGAGTTTACGATGCCTCGTTGGGCTTTGGCCAACTTCAAGGATTTGTATTTTCATCTCCACGATGGCTCTTTATCGGGTGCGGTGCGTGTGGATCTCATAGTTGACGGAAAGCCATGCTTTGAGCAGCCTTTGAAGAAGCCGAAAAGAGGCATAAAAGGAGGTCGGAACTGGGCGAACATTGAGCTCCATGTTTTTTCCGTGGGGTGTATGGTCCGCTGGGATATCAAGAAGCCGGAGGTGTGCGGAGCATTCTTGATGCCTTAAACTCCTGCACAGTTTTGGTTTCTGTCACTATGACATCAGGCTTCCCAACGTGATCCAGTACAGGGGCGTTTTCTTCTCCATGATTTTGAGTTGGCGGGGAGGATTGGCAGTAGTCTTCCCCATCCCTTCTGCTCGGACGGATGGAAATCAGGTTGTGCAGAACGTATGAGGTGCTCAATGATCTGTACATGGTAGGTAAGCACCTGATTATGGCTGCATCCATTATCCGAGCTTTTGAAAGGATTTGGGGAGAGGCTCATGTCAGGTGACATTTTCAACTGCAGAGCAGGCATTGGAGACACTTGAGCTAATGGTTGAAGAGCAAATTTAGTTTATGTTCTTAATCATAGAAACATTTTTTATATACTGCCACAACGGCTTAATCTAAGCACATTCCAACGGCCAGTTTATTTAATCTAGGCCATTAAGGGTCGTTCTTACCACACTTAACTTAACTTAGCATGCATAAGTTAAGTAAAGGTTAAGGGTGCATTTGATTCGCACTAAACTCTCCCTTAAAAAGAGAAGTTAAGGGTTTTGGATTCATACCAATCCTTAACTTAAATTAAAGGAATTTGTTAAAGGCAATTGATTCGCACTCATCAACCCTTAACCTTTTTTACTTAAATTAAGGAATGTGTTAAGGGCAATGGATTCGCATAGATACTTAAGTAAAAATATTAAGGGCCAGGATTCGAATATTGCCCTTAAATAATATACTTTATATTACATTTAAGTTAAGATTATTAACTTAATTATTTTTAATGAACTTAACATATCTACATTTCATATAACATTATTATGTCAAGTTATAATAAATTTTTTAAATAATTTTCAATTTGCAATAAAAATTTATTTTCAATTTGTAATAAATATTTTTAACCACTTTAAAATATATTTAATATTTATTATTTAAATAATATGTGCATCCTTAATTTTTATTAACATTTAAAGTAATTTTACTTATTATAAAAAATAAAAAATATGGTGAGATGAAATTATATACTTATATATAATATTGTATATGGGTACATTCTATAGATAATTAAATTTTATATATTTTGGATATGTTTAAACAAGTAAAAACTTCATGAAAAATATTATATATACATATGCATGTGCGTTAACATGTGTGTATACATGTATTTGCATTTCATATTTTTATTTATTTAACAAAAAAATACTAAATATATTCTATTTCTAGTATACATCCTTTTTCATATTTACGTTTATCTTTAACACATGATATTTATTGTGGTAAAACAAAAAAAATAATAAAGAAAACATAAATTAACAATTTCTAAATTAATGCCTAACAAATGGCGTCCCAAAATAAATGAGCTTCAAGAGCTGATCTAATAGTGCGAGCATGTGTAGTTACCTCACCAAGTTCTCGAGGATCTTGTGAAGGATCATCATACTCCACCCAATCTCCTCTTTCTTGACGTCGCCGAATTCTTCGCTCCCTTGCTCGTAAAGTTGCCTCATAATTCACTTCGCCCTCATCAATGAGGATATTGTGGAGAATAACACAAGCACTCACAGTATTCGGAATGTGTGGAAGGTGGACTCTCAACTTATAATCAAGGCAACAAAATTTTGCTTTAAAAGGCCAAATGCTTGCTCAACCACCAATCGTGCTTGTTGAAGTCTCCTGACCAAGATTAAGATGAACACCTATAAAAACTCAAGTTAAATATGTTATAAATATATTAACTTTACATGCCTGTGTATGGGACCATTAAAAATGGTTGTAATTGGTATTCTTTATCACCCACAATATAAGGCTTCACGAAATCAACATGAGCAGCCTCCAAAGGTCCATGAAGATAAACCCCATCAATGATCTTTTGATGAAGTGAGCAATTCTTCCAAACTCGCATATCATGCACGCTACCTGCAAATACCAAAACATTACACAAACATAATCAAAATGAATGTAACTTGCTCACCCATCCAGCATTCACATTTATAAACCTCTTACGTGCATCAACAACCCTTGCACAATGATGCTATTCCGTTTCCTGTCAAAGTAGTCCGTCCGGTCATTTGTAGAAGGTGAAGTATCTCCACATGTGTGCAATCTATGGCCCCCACAACATTTGGTAAATGAGTGTGTGTCACATCTTGGAACTCATGTGCCATCTCACGAACCTCATTTTCCGTCGATGGAAATGCACCTTATACCAGAAACGTCGACAAATAGCTGCTGTCGTCTCTACAAACACAGCCATAACAGTCGAAGTTCCAATAGCAAACCTCTCACCAATGTCCATGTAGTCACTGTTTCTCACCATCTTCCAAAGTGTAGCTCCAACTCTAATATCCACTCGTACAGCTTCTCTGTAGTGGGTATCCGCCTTAGATGTCATCCTCTAATACATTACAAATCATAACAAAGGTTCTTCGTGACATTCGAAGAAGTTTTATCCACCTCTCATCATCGTAGTGTGACATCATAAAAGTGTCCCACCATGCCTCACTCCGTAGTCGAACCCACTGTGAAGGAGAAGACCTATCAATTGCAGCTTGTGTTGACCTCCGCATGTACTGAACTACTGCATCATCATCATCTGAATTGTCACGTTCTTCATCTTCAGCATCCGAATCAGAATCCGAGTCGTTCATGATGAATTGAACAAAAAATCTCCAGCCATGGTCGAGGCTAATCCTATTAAACGGTCCTGAAAAAATAATATAATCGATATTATAAATAACAAACAAAAATGCATTAACATAATCAAATAAAAGCTGCAAATGATAAATATATGAAACCTACATGCACCCATGCTAATCTAGTCTTTGTTGCCCTGTCCACAAATGTGATCAGCAATTCGTGTCATAGCCAATGCGAAACTTCTCAATAGAAGCGTTCTTTTTCCCTCCTCAACTCTACTGTCCTCTCAAATTGGCGGCTCCTCATCTCAACCTGGGCTCGAAGTACATTTGTACCTTCATTAACCGCTTCAACCAAACTAGACTTTCCCTTCTTCGCTTGCCTTCTCGTCACAGTGACACCATCTCCATCATCATCTGAGTGATCAGTAGTCAAAGGTGCACTTGTGGAAGTTGTTTGTGAAACTGGAGTCATCGGTGGATCATTTTCAGAGTCGTTTACGTGTGGGGCGTCATGCAGCTTCGGTCACCTTGAAATGAATCCAATAAATCAAACAGGTCCAAGTCCATGTTTGGCAATCTAAGGCGTCGTTTCTCTAGATTCGACAAGCTCGAATATGCAGCAGCTCCCGACTTCCTGTTGTGGTCATGAATAACTTTATAATCGTTGATTAAATTCTCCCACTTCTTACGACATTGTTCTCCATCACGATCGTCGAAACCTTGTGCTTGCATTTCTTTTGCAATCTGTCTCCAACGTGCATTTGCTGTTACACTGACAAGTTGCCTAGTTGACATCTGTAACCTGGCCATGAACTCTTGTCGTTTCAACTCCACAAGCGTCTTTGTCTCGTCCATTGTCCAATTCCGAGACCGAGGCCGTTTGCTTCTTGCTTGCCCCTCAATCTCATGTGAAGTTTCTTCAAAACCCTGGCCCTCGCCCTCATTTTCACCAATGTCAATTGTTTCGCCCACCACCCTTGAAGATTGTTGTTGTTCCTCGACCGGACATACCTAGCTGACCTAGCCCGAGTTCTTTCACTTGCTGCTGGCTTCGTGGGTGGCCAGGGGAGGTAAAAGCCCGGCAGCAGTTGCTACCGGGCTTTGGGCTGCCCCATGAGCTCGGCCAATGTTGGCGAGCTCAAGCCAGCCCAGCTAGGGGAGGCAGAAAGCCCGGCAGTAGTAACTGCCGGGCTTTGGGCCGCCCCATGAGCTCGGCCAATGCTGGCCGAGCTCAAGCCAGCCCAACCATGGGCTGCAAAAAGCCCGGCAGCAATAGCTGCCGGGCTTCTACTGCCCCATGAGCTCGGCCAATGCTGGCCGAGCTCAAGCCATCCCAGCATGGGGCGGCAGAAAGCCCCATGAGCTCGGCCAATGCTGGTCGAGCTCAAGCCATCCCAACCAGGGGCGGTAGAAAGCCCGGCAGCAGTAGCTGCCGGGCTTTCTGTTGCCCCATGAGCTCGGCCAATGCTGGCCGAGCTCAAGCCATCCCAGCATGGGGAGGCAGAAAGCCCGGCAGCAGTAGCTGCCGGGCTTTTAGCCAGCCCACGAGCTCGGCCAATGCCGGTCGAGCTCGTGCCATCCCAGCCAGGGGCGGCTGAAAGCCCGACAGCAATTGCAATCGGGCTTTGTGGCCGCCCCTTGAGCTCGAATGAAGCTAGTAGTCTCTATGGCCGCCTCCTGATGCAAATGAATGCAAATGAATGCAAGAAAAGAGAAGAAAAGGAAAGAAGACTACCTGATCTGCTTGTTCTTCTGCCATTCTCTCCTGATTTCTCCTGAATTCTTCTCTTTCCTCTCCCGATGCGCAAAAATCTACAGAGATGTGCAGAAACCTACAGAGATGCGCAGAAACCTATAGAAATTAGGGCAGAAGGAGAATATACTTAGAATATACTAAGAATATATTAAGAATAATGAAAATTCATATTATTATTATTTTTATTTTTATTATATATATTAAAATAAAAATATAAAATATAAATAATATTTTACATTAAAAAAATGCACATTACGCATGTAAAATTTTATTTTTTTATTTTATTTTAAAGAGAGGTGGCGAAAGGTGGCGAGCCTCGTGAGTCGTTAAGGGTGGCTAAGGGACCCCCCCACCTCCCTTAAATTTTCTTTGCAATTTTCACTGTTCCCTTAAATTAAGTTAAGTTAAAGGAAGATTGCGAAAGCACTGGCCTTAGTGGTCAAACCCTTAAAAAATCTTAAGTAAGTGACTTCTTAAGTTAAGGGCATGTGTGAATTCAATGCCCTTAGTGGTCAAACCCTTAAAAAAGTTAAGTAGTGGTTACTCAACTTAAGGCGAGTACGAATCCATTTTCCCTTACTTAAGCCCACTTAAGTTAAGTTAAGTGTGGTGCGAAACGACCCTAAGCCTTTCAACCAGTTCTCATCAAAGTGCAACATTTATGTGGGTGACTATTTCGTCCGCTGGATTGCCGTACCGCACGACCGTACGGAATTTATGGCAAATGTACTTTTAATTTGACCTTCGCACCGAGGTTTTAGTCGTCAGTAATGATGTGTATAAATTTATTATAAACAAGATGGAATTGTTTTCATTAGATGCTGAGGTACACTTTACTAGATGACATTTATGGTACTATTTAAAAAGTGATTACAATTTAAATAAAAGATTATGTTTATCTAAAACACAAATGCAAATGTGTTTTTTGTCCTCATTGCCTATAGAAAATATATAAGATGTGGTATATGTAACAATGTTTACACCCAGTGTATGGCCACCATCGAAGTAGATAGTTGGTGTGCACAACTGGTGGCCCATGGTGAGTGGCCTTGGCAACCTCGGAACAACAACATGGGTTAATAGCAATAGTTGTTAAGTGATAACAAATTAAGAACAGGTGTCAAGTGGCATTGACAACAAGAAGGCAACAAATGTTAGGGAAGCATGTTAAGATAGTTGACCCAATATTCATTCTTATTAAAGGCACCCAATGAGAAGATGTTACTTGGGTTACATGGCATAGTTGGACTTTTAAGATCTAATATGTTAATAAATGCTTATATAAATTTAAAATTATTAAATTAAAAATACAATAGTTTTTCCCATCTAATCTTTATTATAATTAATTTAAAAACCTAATTATAAATGCTTGATTCTGATGACCATATGACACCACATAATAAGGTAATACATTATAATTATTTATTTTTTAATTTTATAATCTATTTTATTTTGTTTTGTACAAAGAATATCATATTCAATAAATGATGATGAGATTGAAGTAATATTTTATTTTTTTTTTAAAGTTTTGTATTATAATAAATTTATTTTTTTATTATGCAAGTAAATTAACAATACTTTAAAGCAACAAAGTAAATTTATATCTTCTTTAAATAGGTGTTATTAAAATGTTTGAGGGAATCATAGCGATTTAAAAATTTGAGTTAAATGACGAAAATGTTAAATGTTACTTGATATAATAATAATTAATTAAAGACAAGATTTTATTAAATATAAGCAGTTCTTAATAAATGCATTTCACATTAATATAGAACTTAGAAAAAATAATAAAATAATATTACTTGATATGTACTTTTGAAAAAATGATATACACCAAAATAGATGATTTTTTATACATCAAACTTTTATGTTGTATTCAAATTAAAAAAAAAGAAACATAAGAGAATTATACAAAAGAGTAAAAAAGTGTTCAAATGATTATGAATTTAAAATTTCTTGAAAAATATTTTAAAAAACAGATAAGTTAACTAAAGAAATAATTCAAAAACTCATGAGGAAACATGAGGTTAAAACTACTTTAGAATTTATAAATAATTTATAATATTATTTTATTAAAAATAGATTATAGATTAAAAGTATTATAAATACATTATACATTGTTAACATGTATATCTAAATGTGTGTTTATAAAACAAAACCAATGTACACATTTACATTTATATATTCAAAATTTTGTTTCTACCGTTACGTTATGTAATGCACTTTGCATATATAAATTATGTAGCATTATATAACACTACAATTTATATAACATGTTATATATTTAACATTTATTTTTACTATTATGTATGTGTGCATATGTGTTTTTACTTTCAAAAAATTCTCTTAAGGTAATTATCATGTAATATATTTTACCTTTTTGATAATGTTAATAAGTTGAACTATATTACATCAATATATTATAATGTACAATTGTACTGATGTAATGTGTACTATAAAATTTTGAATTTTTATAATATCTCAAAGTAGCAAGTTATTATCAAAACTCATCAAAGTTAACATTATGTTTTTAAATATGGTTTTAATAATTCTCATCACTGTTACAATGCCGAGGAAAATTTTAATGTTAAATAATGTAAATACTTATATTTTAAATTATAATATAATTTTACTGTTTTCAAATAATTGAGTGTGGAACATACACACGGTTGTTGAACAGAAGATATACAACTATTATTGCATGTGACTTAAATAGATTGTCCTTAATATATTGTGACTTTTTAATATATTAAATGTTTGCTTCAATATAGTGTTTAATTCAAATTCAAATTAATTTATTTTTATAATTAACTTAAAATTATATATATATATATATATATGTTTCTAAATTTAAGTAATTTATTTTTTTCTAAATTTGAAAAACAAACTTGTCTCAACTTTTATTTACCAAAGAATTGTCTCTCGAAAATAAATTGAAATGAATTAACAATTTATGTTTGGTTTTAAGTTTTAATTAAAAATGCAAACATTTGTACATAAAACACACAATTTGAAAAGCGTTGAGCAAGAATTGAGTATAATCACAAAGACAGTGTTGAAATCTAAATACTGGGCTAGTTTTCACAATCCGGGCCCCCTCTTTATTACAGTTTAATTAATTAATTTTAATAATTTTGCCAATTAAAAAAGATAAATCCATTTCATCTATATACACCATTTTATAAATAAGTTTGTAATATTTCTTAATTATTTTCCAGGAGCAACCGCAGTGGAAGGTGAAGAACCGGGGGGGGGGAGAAGGTTTAAGGACAACTCTATGCAGAGAAATTCCTTCACTGCAGCACAAAAAGAATATTTTAAACTATGTTAAATTTTATTCATGTAATACATTTAAATCTATTTAAATCATATCACATGAAATCAAATCTTTCACCATTTAAATTTAATACGAGTGTATAAAAAACTGTTAAATTACTTAATTACATGTTCCACTATATTTACAGATGTACAGAAAATATATAATAACTAGGAAATATAGAGAACAATATATAATGTGGTGTTTAAAATATATTCTTAATTAAGTGTGTGTTATACGTGTGTCAATACGCAGAAGGTTGGTAAGATATACCTTCGTCTCCTTCCAATGTTTCCACGGTGAGTAATTAAATTAAGGAAGAGATGAATATATTAATTTAAATGTAGTGCAGATAGCTGTACTTAAAACTTTATTTTTTGTCCTAATTTATTATTATTATGTGTGTTGTTTGTTGCCGTTGATAAATATGAGACAACCACAATCAATATATTGTGTTTGGTTCGTCACAAACACTAAAGGTTCACAGAGAAAGAATCCGAGTGTTAAACTCAATTGTGACGCCTACAGATGACTTGAAATCCCCTATGCAATTGTATAACTACGCATGTTTATATATGTGTTTATGATTGTTAATGTATGATGGGATCATTTGTATTGTATTCAATATAAATGTGTATATGTGCGTGAGTATCATATATAAATATAATAATGTTTTCTTCAGGCGTTGGAAGATGCTTTGAAAGAGAATGTCTGTTTTATAAGATTTATGCTTCGAGAGACACCCTTTGACGTCTGGTATACATGTGTATATAAAATGTGTGTGTGTGTGTGTGTGTCCTTTGTAGAATCTGAAGGATATCCTGAAGACTGAGGTTAGTAAAGATATAATAGGTAAACTGTAATATATTTATGTAATATATTATCAGGTTAGCAAAATTGATGTGTTCAGTATGCATATATTCATTATCACATGATCTTCATACAGGCAAGCAAGCATCACATGTGGGTTGATGGGATGGGACTGTACCTGCTGAATCTGGAAAGGTATTTTATACAGTTTAAATTTCTTCTATGTGTTTACACATGCCAGCGCACGCGCACACACACACACATATATATATTCAGGAAGTGGATATGGCGTCCCGTACTCTCTCCCCAATCCCCAACTTCAGCAACACAAATTTCAAGAATCCCAACGAAGAATGCCATACAATACAATTAAATTCAATAAGCATACAATTATGGCTGTGGATGGAAGTACAAGTGATAGCATCAAGCTTACATCTGAACCAGAGCCAAATTCACAGAACGTACATTCTTGAGAAGCGTAATCGTCCACTAGGTGTGTATGTGTTGGATATACGTGTGTGTGTGCGAGAGAGGAGATTGCAAACCATGTGCAGAAGTGTAGGGTTTAGGGTTTACGTCTATACACGGGTTTAAGGGAGTTAATTCACATGCACACACATAACACACATGGAGTGGTGTTAGAGGAGTGTGTGCCCATATACATAATAAATGTATCATGTATATATATGGCTTAGTGCGCCTCTCTCACACACCAGACGCACACATGCGCGCACACACACACACATTTAAGAATGAAAGAATGAATTCCTTAACAAACTTATTGTTTCCTACGCCTAGTCTTCAAGCAAATTACAATACAACACAGAAACCTGTATCGAACCCCACCATAACCCTAACATTACTGCCTTCTGTAACCCCGCTTGAACAAGCACGTCACTTCCCGTAAACGTACACATACCGGGTATATCCTCCTTGCTATGAAATATCCTTGGCAATGAAGGGTTGCCATGACTACTATGACCAAACCACGAGCAGAAAGAGAGGTAAGTGCTTAAACATGGGTTAAGCCCCACTAACCCATACTAGGGCTGACGGAGCATACGAGTAGAAAGGGGAGGAATGCGATGGTGTTGGAGATTACATACGACGATACACGGTATGCGCCACGCGACGTCTCCCTCTTGAGTATCTGTCTACAGTGGGAGTGCCTCCGTTGTGGATGTGTGAGTGTGAACGCGAAAAAACCATATCTGTAAATGCATTTACCGTGAGAAACTTAACCCTTAACATTCTAAACCCTAGACAAACTAAACCCTAAACCCTATTCATGTTGTATTGACTTTTATATATTGTTCTTCTTTTCTTTTTCTTCCACGCGTCACAAGTATCCACGCGTGACAAGCACAGGGCAAGCATATAAAGAGAAAAGAAAAAACTTGACAAACTTCTATGCCAAAACAGTTTGCTGGCAAACTTATGTATATTAAATAAATTAAAATGTTGTCGTATTCAAAATTAAAATAATTCTTCATATATAAACTAGAACCTCATTAAGAACATAAATGGAAGGTACAATAAATGGAAATATAGTAAGGGGAATTGCTCTTTTTGTAGCATATGCAGATGCATTTAGATGCAATACGTGTGAGATGGCATTTCAGTGGCCGACAATTATGCTTGGAGGATACTCCACTCTACTCGGCCTCAGCCCGCTGGATTTCGTGGGATTTCTGTGATGTGTTTCTCTCTTAAGTCGAGGAACACTGAGATGATCCGTCCGGCTTTCAAACGTGTCCAATCCGTGTTAGCTCTGTTGGCTCTTTCCTACTCTGCATATCGCTCGTCTGTGTGTTTCACATTCTGCCGCCGGACAACACCAACGCTCTCTGTTCCATTGTCTTCTTATATTTAATGTTCATTGTGGAGTCTTCACTCTTTCTCGTCAGTGCAACTCTCCGCTACGTTTTCCTCCCCTACTTAGCATCTACATCATATAAGTTGATCATGCAAGCTTACTTCGACGAGTGCTATACAGCTTTCAAGCAAGGGGGAGACATCCTCTTTCATACACTTCGTTGTGCAGCGTTTCAACACATGTTCAGTCGAGGAGCAGCAAGAATGCCTCGTTTTACTTAACAATATGCTCAATGACCATGTTTTAAGCGTTCTCAGAAGTAATCCAGAATTTATCACAAGCTTAGAGAGTTCAATGGAGAATTTGAGCGGGACAAGTCGAAGTTTAGCGATAAGTTTACTGGATGGGATTAATAATAATGTAATGGAGTGTTAACTTAATGTAATTAAGGTTTTTAACTCCCCTGTTCTAGGGCTTAGGATTAGGGTTCTTTAGGATTTCTTTTGCGTGAGGGTGTGGACTAGATGCTGATCCGGATCGGTGACTTGTTACACGCTCGAAGAATGGATTCCTCGCCTATGTGAACAAGGATTTGAACCCTGTGTTGCTCATCCCCGGAATTGGGGGTTCCATTCTCAATGCTGTGTACGAGGATGGCACCACCGAGCGTGTCTGTTTGGAGCTGATGCGGATTCAGGGAGAAGCTCTACTCCAAATTCGACCCCAAAACAGGTGGAATTTTATATATATTTAATGTATGTGTATATATATACACCTTATTACAGGGAAAACTGTTTCTTTGAACGAGGATGTTAGAATTGAGGTTCCAAATGATCGACATGGAATCTTCAGCTGTGATGTTCTTGACCCAGATGTGGTATGTTAATTCTAAATTGTTCATGTATATATCCGTATATATGTTGAATTTTTATATGTGACGTGTGTGTGTAAATAAGAATACAGACACCTACATATAGACATAGATATTCTGTATTACCTTACGTTCTTATGGTAATTGACGTGACTGAAATGAGTTCATTCAGTAACAATTCATACAATGATGAATCCCGTATTTTTTTCAACATGTATGTGTGTACGTCACGAAATATGTAAAGCTTTTGTTCTTTATATAATCAGAATGAATGTGGTGTACTACTTCCGCGATTTAATTGAGAAAATGCTCAGCTGGGATATGAAGAAGTGTTCGGTTTTGGCTATGATTTCCGTCAAAGCAACAGGTCTTTTAAGTTTTTAAAATTTAGAACGTGTATTATGTACTATATATGTATGTATGTATACACGCACATACACATATATATGATATTAAGTGTATATTTATTCATGTGTATATACAACACAGGCTTCCGGAAGTCATGGAGGCTCTCAAAGAGAAGATTGAAGCCATGTACGAGCACTCAGGTGGTAAAAAGGTGAAGATAGTTTCACATTCAACGGGTGGCTTGCTGGTAAAATGTTTCTTGGCACTGCATCACGAGGTATACTTAGTTAATTTGTTTATAAATGTCTCAATAAGTCTCATCTGTGTTGCAGTTTTTTGAGAAGTGTGTTGACACATGGATTGCCGTTACGGCACCATGGCAAGGTAATTGCTTAACGCACACGCATGCATATGCATTACACGCTATCAACTAACATCAATTAATGGATACTATTTGCCACTTGCTTAGCAGTGTTTTCTTCTTGTCATAGGTGCACCTGGTTTTGTCACAGACTGTCTCTTAACTGGAGTTGAGTTTGTAAAGGGATGGCAAAGAGAACTGTTTGTTGCAAAATGGTCTACTCACCAGCTGGTATGTTAATCAACAATATGTGTATGTAGTGGCTAGCAATATAATAAGAGGCACTAAGATTGTATATTGACATATTTCGTGGTATTTTGTTGTTTTCAGTTGATCGACTGCCCTTCAATTATGAGTTGATGGCTGCTCCTGATTGTCAGTGGAGTAACCCACCTCATCTTCATGTGTACCGCAAAAATGCAGATTTTAATGGATCAAACACAGTCGAGAAGCAGACATTTCTAAATCCCCTTCACTGTGTTAAGGTAACCGAGTATGCATTTGTATTGTATTCAATATAAATGTGTATATATCATATATAAATGTATACATAAATATATAATGTTTTCTTCAGGTGTTGGAAGATGCTTTGAAAGAGAATGCTCTCCATTTTAGAGGCAAATCCGTACCATGTAAGGATATTCTGGAATGGGCGAATCGAACTAGGGAACTTATGAAGACTGCAAAGCTACCAAAAGGGGTTCTGTTTTATAAGATTTATGGACACCCTTTGACGTCTGGTATACATGTGTATATAAAATGTATGTGTGTGTGTGTGTGTCTTTGTATATTTATCTGATATCATTCTCAGAGTTGTTGACTGCAAGTTATATAAATATAATTATCTTAGGGCCGCGCTAGGGACACACCCCCCGTTACTGCGCACACACCCCCTATTAGCTGGAGCTTAGTGGCATGCTTACATGGAATGCTGATTAGATATTGTTTATTCGTAAGATAATAAATGGAGTCGGTTACACAGCTGAGAAGCGGCAAGTGGGTGTGGAGTTTACAGCGCCTCAATCTCCTGAATTTCTAGTTCTAGCTACGGGAGTTTTTTGATGGATCACACTCATGCTTCATTGTCTGATGCTGAATCACATGTTCAAAGATATGCGATCTCACAAGGTTTCACAGTTTCAAGGCTACGCTCAAAGAAGAGCAAGCAGGGGATCTTGAGAAAAATATGGCTTGGGTGTGCTCATTCAGGGGATTACAAGAACCACAGAGAATTCCTCACTGCTGAAAACCGAAAAAGAAAGACAAGCACTAGATGCTCTGGGTGTTCATGGCTTGTGACAATCCAACGTAATGCTCAGGAAGAGTGGAACATTGAGATAAATGATGATCAGCATAATCATGAGATGGCTGTGGATTTGTCAGGATACCCGGCTGCTCGCAAGCTTTCTGAGAGTGATAAACAAATCATCAAGAACATGTCTGATGCCGGTGCAACACCCAAAGTCGTTCTCAGCACCTTGAGGCAACAAAATCAAGGTTGTAACTTTGTCCCAAAAGACATTTACAATGAGAAAAATCGTCTGAGGAATGTTGAGCTGAATGGAAGGACATCTATAGAGTTTCTCTTGGATGAGCTGCAAGCAAACAATGTACTGCATGAATATCAACGTGATGAACATGGAAGGATCACACATTTGTTTTTTGCTCCACCTTCTGCAGTGACCTTAGCAAGAGAATTCCCACATGTCATGCTCATGGATTCGACCTACAAGACAAACAGGTTCAAGATGCCACTGCTGCATGTTGTTGGGATGTCATCTACAAATATGAGCTTCTCAGCCTGTTTTTGTTTCATGCAAGCTGAGAAGGAGGATGATTACTTGTGGGCAATGATGCAAGTCAAGAGAATTTTTGATGATGGGAGATTACCACAGGTCATTGTCACAGATAGAGATCTGGCACTGATGAATGCAGTTCATATACAAATGCCGCATGCCACAAATCTTTTATGTTCATGGCATATTAACAAGAATATTCTTACCCAGTTACGTAAGGATTTTCAAACAGCGGAGGAATGGGAGAACTTCATGCGTGAGTGGAATAAGGTTGTTTCATCAGAAGATGCTGGGTTGTTTGATGCAAACTGGCAACAACTCTGTGAGCATTACTCAGGACATGTTGCTCAGTATATTGGTGGAACGTGGATTCCACACAAAAAATGTTTTGCTTTTGCCTGGACGAAAGAGGTGATGCATCTTGGAAACTTGATAACATCTCGTGCAGAAGGGAAACATTCTGTCATCAAGTCTTGGATTTGTGTTTCATCAGGAGATCTGAAAGATGTTTACAAAAAATTGAGCCTCTCAGTTGATCATCAGGAGCGCTCCATTCGTCGACAAATTGCATATGAGAAAAAACACTATGGTTTCTCATCAGGGCATTCTTTGGGCACAAGTGCAGCGCAAAATCTCTCACTTCGCTCTCAAGAAAGTTGAGACTGAAGTGGTAAAAGCTCGGCATTTGCTGGAGGCAACTCCATGTTCAAGGGTGTTTCAAAACACCATGGGATTGCCTTGTTCTCATGTCATACGTGGGATCATTTCATCAGCTACAGGTCAGCTTACAATGAGTTTGTTTCATGAACACTGGTGGCTTGACAAATATTTACCAATGGCTCAGCAAATGCCCATTACATTTGAAGAGGCTATACGGCAAGTTGAGAATCGTCATGATCACCTGCCTCCACATCAACAAAGGATTTTGCAGAATGAAATCATCATGCTTTCACAATCCCATGCTTCAACACCATTGCAGAATCCACATTTGGCTCAAACTCGTGGTCGTCCAACAGCTGCACAAAACACTAGAAGAGACCCTTCTGCATTTGAAAGGGTTGAGGAGAATCAAACTGCAGCAGTAAGACGGTGTGGAGAATGTGGCGTTCAGGGTCATAACAGAAGGACATGCCCAAGGCTTAGATAAAAATTATTTTCTAGCAATATATTTGTGAAACTCGATTCAATCTAGAAAATAATCCACTGAGTTCCATGTAAGCATGCCACCTAATCGCCAGCTAATAGGGGGTGTGTGCCACCTAATCGCCAGCTAATAGGGGGTGTGTGCGCAGTAAGGGGGGGGTGTGTCCCTAGCGCGGCCCTTTTTTAAATTTAAATACGACAACATTTAGTGTAGATGCTGTAGGATCTGTAGCGACTTTAACTATATCTTTTGTATATGTTCGACAGTTCGAATATCCCACACACACACACCACACAAACACGCAGACACGCTTACAGTGCAGGAGAGGAGTCTGATGATGCAACCATTGGGCTGTTCTTCCACACGCGCCACAAGTACAGGGCAAACCTCAAAAGAGAAAAATTTGAAGTTGTGAACATAACAACGGAATGTATTATCATCAAACTCTTTCTATACATTGTGCATCCAAAACAGAGTATTGGCTTGCTGGCAAACTCATGTACTCCGCTGCATATGTATATAGAGAGACAGATACTCAAGAGGGAGACGTCGCGTAGCGCATACCGTGTATCGTCGTATGTAATCTCCAACACCATCGTATTCCTCCGTATTATACTCAGCGCCTACGTATTGGTTAGTGGGGCAAATAGAAATTCATTCTTTCATTCTTAAATGTGTGTGTGTGTGCGTGCGTCTGTGTGTGTTGAGAGAGCGAACTAAGCCATATATACACATGATACATTTATATATGTATTTGGCTGTATATATATATATATTATATATATATATATATATATATATATATATGCACACACCACTCCGTGTGTGTTATGTGTGTGCATGGAATTCCTATTAACAAACCCCAAACCCCAAACCCCAAACCCTAAACCCTACACCACTTCGTTAAACCCTGCACATGGTTTGCAATCTTCTCTCTCACACACATACACACGTATATCCAACACATACACATCTAGTGGACGATTACGCTTCTCAAGAATGTACGTTTCTGTGCCTTTTGCCAATGAATTTGGCTCTGGGTTCTCCACAGCCACAATTGTATGCTTATTGAATTTAATTGTATTGTATAGCATTCTTCGTTTGGGATTCTTGAAATTTGCGTTGCTGAAGTTGGGGATTGGAGAGAGAGTATGGGACGCCATACCCATTCCTGAATATATATATATATGTGTGTGTGTGTGTGTGTGTGTGCGTGCGCTGGCGTGTGTAAACATAAATATAAACAATTTAAACTGTATAAAATGAATATGTGTGTGTGTGTGCGCGCGCGCGCGCTGGCGTGTGCAAAAATAAACATAAACACAGAGAAGAAATTTAAACTGAATACCTTTCCAGATTCAGCAATCACCATCAACACATGTGACGCTATGAAGATCATGTCATAATGAATATATGCATACTGAACACATGGATTTTTGCTAACCTGATAATGTAATATATATTACAGTTTACCATATTATATTCTTACTAACCTCAGTCTTCAGGATATCCTTCAGGTTCTAAAGACTACCATAGCTAAACAAAAGGAGTTATCAATATTATCTCATTATAGTAATAATATATAACTTCAATATAAGATAAGGGCCCGCGCTAGGGACACACCCCCCCTTACTGCGCACACACCCCCTATTAGCTGGCGATTAGGTGGCACACACCCCCTATTAGCTGGCGATTAGGTGGCATGCTTACATGGAACTCAGTGGATTATTTTCTAGATTGAATCGAGTTTCACAAATATATTGCTAGAAAATAATTTTTATCTAAGCCTTGGGCATGTCCTTCTGTTATGACCCTGAACGCCACATTCTCCACACCGTCTTACTGCTGCAGTTTGATTCTCCTCAACCCTTTCAAATGCAGAAGGGTCTCTTCTAGTGTTTTGTGCAGCTGTTGGACGACCACGAGTTTGAGCCAAATGTGGATTCTGCAATGGTGTTGAAGCATGGGATTGTGAAAGCATGATGATTTCATTCTGCAAAATCCTTTGTTGATGTGGAGGCAGGTGATCATGACGATTCTCAACTTGCCGTATAGCCTCTTCAAATGTAATGGGCATTTGCTGAGCCATTGGTAAATATTTGTCAAGCCACCAGTGTTCATGAAACAAACTCATTGTAAGCTGACCTGTAGCTGATGAAATGATCCCACGTATGACATGAGAACAAGGCAATCCCATGGTGTTTTGAAACACCCTTGAACATGGAGTTGCCTCCAGCAAATGCCGAGCTTTTACCACTTCAGTCTCAACTTTCTTGAGAGCGAAGTGAGAGATTTTGCGCTGCACTTGTGCCCAAAGAATGCCCTGATGAGAAACCATAGTGTTTGTTTTCTCATATGCAATTTGTCGACGAATGGAGCGCTCCTGATGATCAACTGAGAGGCTCAATTTTTTGTAAACATCTTTCAGATCTCCTGATGAAACACAAATCCAAGACTTGATGACAGAATGTTTCCCTTCTGCACGAGATGTTATCAAGTTTCCAAGATGCATCACCTCTTTCGTCCAGGCAAAAGCAAAACATTTTTTGTGTGGAATCCACGTTCCACCAATATACTGAGCAACATGTCCTGAGTAATGCTCACAGAGTTGTTGCCAGTTTGCATCAAACAACCCAGCATCTTCTGATGAAACAACCTTATTCCACTCACGCATGAAGTTCTCCCATTCCTCCGCTGTTTGAAAATCCTTACGTAACTGGGTAAGAATATTCTTGTTAATATGCCATGAACATAAAAGATTTGTGGCATGCGGCATTTGTATATGAACTGCATTCATCAGTGCCAGATCTCTATCTGTGACAATGACCTGTGGTAATCTCCCATCATCAAAAATTCTCTTGACTTGCATCATTGCCCACAAGTAATCATCCTCCTTCTCAGCTTGCATGAAACAAAAACAGGCTGAGAAGCTCATATTTGTAGATGACATCCCAACAACATGCAGCAGTGGCATCTTGAACCTGTTTGTCTTGTAGGTCGAATCCATGAGCATGACATGTGGGAATTCTCTTGCTAAGGTCACTGCAGAAGGTGGAGCAAAAAACAAATGTGTGATCCTTCCATGTTCATCACGTTGATATTCATGCAGTACATTGTTTGCTTGCAGCTCATCCAAGAGAAACTCTATAGATGTCCTTCCATTCAGCTCAACATTCCTCAGACGATTTTTCTCATTGTAAATGTCTTTTGGGACAAAGTTACAACCTTGATTTTGTTGCCTCAAGGTGCTGAGAACGACTTTGGGTGTTGCACCGGCATCAGACATGTTCTTGATGATTTGTTTATCACTCTCAGAAAGCTTGCGAGCAGCCGGGTATCCTGACAAATCCACAGCCATCTCATGATTATGCTGATCATCATTTATCTCAATGTTCCACTCTTCCTGAGCATTACGTTGGATTGTCACAAGCCATGAACACCCAGAGCATCTAGTGCTTGTCTTTCTTTTTCGGTTTTCAGCAGTGAGGAATTCTCTGTGGTTCTTGTAATCCCCTGAATGAGCACACCCAAGCCATATTTTTCTCAAGATCCCCTGCTTGCTCTTCTTTGAGCGTAAGCCTTGAAACTGTGAAACCTTGTGAGATCGCATATCTTTGAACATGTGATTCAGCATCAGACAATGAAGCATGAGTGTGATCCATCAAAAAACTCCCGTAGCTAGAACTAGAAATTCAGGAGATTGAGGCGCTGTAAACTCCACACCCACTTGCCGCTTCTCAGCTGTGTAACCGACTCCATTTATTATCTTACGAATAAACAATATCTAATCAGCATTCCATGTAAGCATGCCACTAAGCTCCAGCTAATAGGGGGGTGTGTGCGCAGTAACGGGGGGTGTGTCCCTAGCGCGGCCCTTAAAATAATATTCAAGGAATCAGGTTCGTGAGTTTCCACAGCATCATCCACTGGTGATAGTGTATATTAAATTAAATGTTGTCGTATTTCAATTTAAAATAATTATTTAAAAGGGATGTAGATATTAGAATTCAACATGGAAGATATAGTAAGGGAATTGCTCTTTTTGTAGCATATGCAGATGCATTTAGATGCAATATGTGTGAGATGGCATATCAGTGGGCGACAATTATGCCTTGGAGGATACTCCACTCTACTCGGCCTCAAGCCCGCTGGATTTCTGTGGGATTTCTGTGATGTTTCTCTCTCTTAAGTCGAGGAACACTGAGATGATCCGTCCGGCTTTCAAACGTGTCCAATCCGTGTTAGCTCTTGGCTCTTTCCTACTCTGCATATCGCATCGTCTGTGTGTTTCACATTCTGCCGCCGAACAACACCAACGCTCTCTGTTCCATTGTCTTCTTATATTTAATGTTGATTGTGGAGTCTTCACTCTTTCTCATCAGTGCAACTCTCCGCTACGTTTTCCTCCCCTACTTAGCATCTACATCATATAGGTTGATCATGCAATCTTACTTCGACGAGTGCTATACAGCTTTCAAGCAAGGGGGAGACATCCTCTTCATACACTTCGTTGTGCAGCGTTTCGACACATGTTCAGTCGAGGAGCAGCAAGAATGCCTCGTTTTACTTAACAATATGCTTAATGACCTTGTTTTAAGCGTTCTCAGAAGTAATCCAGAATTTATCACAAGCTTAGAGAGTTCAATGGAGAATTTGAGCGGGACAAGTCGAAGTTTAGCGATAAGTTTACTGGATTGGATTAATAATAATGTAATGGAGTGTTAACTTAATGTAATTAAGGTTTTTAACTCCCCTGTTCTAGGGCTTAGGCTTAGGGTTATTTAGGATTTCTTTTGCGTGAGGGGGTGTGGACTAGAGCATGAGCGGAAGATGCTGATCCGGATCGGTGACTTGTTGCACAGGCTCGAAGAATGGATTCCTGGGCATAGGAAGCACCACCATCGCCCTAATGTGAACAAGGATTTGAACCCTGTGTTGCTCATCCCCGGAATTGGGGTTCCATTCTCAATGCTGTGTACGAGGATGGCACCACCGAGCGTGTCTGGGTACGTCTGTTTGGAGCTGATTGCGGAATTCAGGGAGAAGCTCTACTCCAAATTCGACCCCAAAACAGGGGAATAATGTATGTGTAGTATATACACCTTATTACAGGGAAAACTGTTTCTTTGAACGAGGATGTTAGAATTGAGGTCCCAAACAAATGATCAACATGGAATCTTCAGCTGTGATATTCTTGACCAGATGTGGTATGTTAATTCTAAATTGTTCATGTATATATCCGTATATATGTTGAATTTTTTATGTGACGTGTGTGTGTAAATAAGAATACAGACACCTACATAAGACATAGATATTCTGTATTACCTTACGTTCTTATGGTAATTGACGTGACTGAAATGAGTTCATTCAGTAACATATAATGATGAATCCCGTATTTTTCTCAACATGTATGTGTGTACGTCACGAAATATGTAAAGCTTTTGTTCTTTATATAATCAGAATGAATGTGGTATACTACTTCACGATTTAATTGAGAAAATGCTCAGCTGGGGATATGAAGAAGTGTTCGGTTTTGGCTATGATTTCCGTCAAAGCAACAGGTCTTTTAATTTTTTGAAAATTTAGAACGTTTAATTATTACGTATATATACATACACATATATATGCATATTTAAGTGTATATTTATTCATGTGTATATACAACATAGGCTTCCGGAAGTCATGGAGGCTCTCAAAGAGAAGATTGAAGCCATGTACGAGCACTCAGGTGGTAAAAAGGTGAAGATAGTTTCACATTCAATGGGTGGCTTGCTGGTAAAATGTTTCTTGGCACTGCATCACGAGGTATACTTAGTTAATTTGTTTATAAATGTCTCAATAAGTTCATCTGTGTTGCAGTTTTTTGAGAAGTGTGTTGACACATGGATTGCCGTTACGGCACCATGGCAAGGTAATTGCTTAACGCACACGCATGCATATGCATTACACGCTATCAACTAACATCAATTAATGGATACTATTTGCCACTTGCTTAGCAGTTTTCTTCTTGTCATAGGTGCACCTGGTTTTGTCACAGACTGTCTCTTAACTGGAGTTGAGTTTGTAAAGGGATGGCAAAGAGAACTGTTTGTTGCAAAATGGTCTACTCACCAGCTGGTATGTTAATAAACAATATGTGTATGTGTGGCTAGCATATAATAAGAGGCACTAAGATTGTATATTGACATATTTCGTGGTATTTTGTTGTTTTCAGTTGATCGACTGCCCTTCAATTTATGAGTTGATGGCTGCCCCTGATTTCAGTGGAGTAACCACCTCATCTTCATGTACCGCAAAAATGCAGATTTAATGGATCAAACACAGTCGAGAAGCAGACCATTTCTAAATCCCCTTCACTGTGTTAAGGTAACCGAGTATGCATTTGTATTGTATTCAATATAAATGTATATATCATATATAAATGTATACATAAATATATAATGTTTTCTTCAGGTGTTGGAAGATGCTTTGAAAGAGAATGCTCTCCATTTTAGAGGCAAATCCGTCCATGTCCGTTTAATAAGGATATTCTGGAATGGGCGAATCGAATTAGGGAACTTATGAAGACTGCAAAGCTACCAAAAGGGGTTCCGTTTTATAAGATTTATGGTTTCGAGAGACACCCTTTGACGTCTGGTATACATGTGTATATAAAATGTGGTGTGTGTTTGTGTCTTTCTATATTTATCTGATATCATGTCATTCTTATTACTCCTTTTGTTTAGCTATGGTAGTCTCGACTCTCCAATTTAGAACCTAAAGGATATCCTGAAGACTTGAGGTTAGTAAGAATATAATATGGTAAACTGTAATAGATTTATGTTTATATAAATTCATGTGTTCAGTATGCATATATTTCATTAGCACCATGATCTTCATACAGGCAAGCAAGCGTCACATGGTTTGGTGGTGATGGGGACTGTAACCTGCTGAATCTGGAAAGGTAATTCAATTTTTATACAGTTTTAAATTTTTCTTTTCTCTTTGTGTTTATTTATGTTTACACACGCCAGCGCGCGCACGCACACACACATGTATATATTCATTTTATACAGTTTAAATTGCTTCTCCCTGTGTTTATATTTATGTTTACACACGCCAGTGCACGCACACACACACAGATATCTTCTATTCAGGAATCAGGAAATCTGGTGGGCCCATACTCTCTCTCCAATCCCCAACTTCAGCATTTCAAGAATCCCAAACGATACAATTGTGGCTGTGGATGGAATATCTTACATCTGAACCCAGAGCCAAATTCATTGGCAAAAGGCACAGAAACGTACATTTGAGAAGCGTAATCGTCCACTAGATGTGTATGTGTTGGATATACGTGTGTGTGTGTGTGTGTGTGTGTGTGTGATAGAAGAGATTGCAAACCATGTGCATAATCTACGAATATCAATATTAAGACACACACATTGTTATTTTGATAGACTCGTATGTACATATATACATATACATATGCAGCGGAGTACATGAGTTTGCCAGCAAGCCAATACTCTGTTTTGGATGCAGAATGTATACAAAGAGTTGATGATATACATTCCGTTGTTATGTTCACAACTTCAAGTTTTTCTCTTTTGAGGTTTGCCCTGTACTGCCCACGGTTGCATCATCAGACTCCTCTCCTGCACTGTAAGCATGTGTGTGTGTGTGTGTGCGATATTCGAACATATACAAAAGATATATTCAGACATCGCCACAGATTCATGGGGAGAGCATCTCCACTGGTGATGAGTATATTAAATTAAATGTTAAATTTAAAATAATTATTCTTGATAATGATTACTCACCGGTCGATAAGCAAGGTGGACCAAAAATTAAATTTCCTAGGTCTACATATTTCTATAATGTGTAGCACGGCTTATTAAGATAGTTGCTCTTGCTTCATTATACTTTTTCATATTATTAGTGCATGTTAATTAAAGGAGTTGTGGCACACATTTGGTAACCTTCAGGAAGTAAGAAACCTCTTTGTTTGGATGGGTCAAATTATGCAAGTGGTCAAATGATCGATATACACCTGAAGTTATCACTAGAATGATCGATATACACCTGAAGTTATCACTAGAATGATTAAACTAGTATGCAAAAAAGACTAACATCGTATATGTATAGACACACATCAACACACAAAGAGACGCGCACACGTGTGTGAGGGTACATTTGTTTTATAGAACTGCCTGTTTTCTAGACTTGCCCTGTACTTGTGACACGTAGCCTATCTTCAAACACAAAAAGATATAGTCAAAGTTACATCGATGATCAAATACCTCCGGCTGATTAAGAACCTTATTAAGATTAATGCACTCGTCTTTATACTTTTATACCTTCCTTCCTACATCATGGAAGATATAGTGAAGGGAATTGCTCGTTTTGTAGTATATCCAGATGCATTTAGATGCAATACGTGTGAGATGGCATATCAGTGGCGACGATTATCCTTGGAGGATACTCCACTCTACTCGGCCTCAGCCCGCTGGATTTCTGTGGGATTTCTGTGATGTTTCTCTCTCTTAAGTCGAGGAACACTGTCCGGCTTTCAAACGTGTCCAATCCGTGTTAGCTCTGTTGGCTCTTTCCTATTCTGAATATCGCATCGTCTGTGTGTTTCACATTCTGCCGCCGAACAACACCAACGCTCTCTGTTCCATTGTCTTCTTATATTTACTGTTCATTGTGGAGTCTTCACTCTTTCTCGTCAGTGCAACTCTTCGCTACGTTTCCTACCCTACTTAGCATCTACATCATATAGCTTGATCATGCAAGCTTACTTCGACGAGTGCTATACAGCTTTCAAGCAAGGGGGAGACGGCATCCTCTTCATACACTTCGTTGTGCAGCGTTTCGACACATGTTCAGCCGAGGAGCAGCAAGAATGCCTCGTTTTACTTAACAATATGCTTAATGACCTTGTTTTAAGCGTTCTCAGAAGTAATCCAGAATTTATCACAAGCTTTAGAGAGTTCAATGGAGAATTTGAGCGGGACAAGTCGAAGTTTAGCGATAAGTTTACTGGATTGGATTAATAATAATGTAATGGAGTGTTAACTTAATGTAATTAAGGTTTTTAACTCCCCTGTTCTAGGGCTTAGGCTTAGGGTTATTTAGGATTTCTTTTGCGTGAGGGTGTGGACTAGAGCATGAGCGGAAGATGCTGATCCGGATCGGTGACTTGTTGCACAGGCTCGAAGAATGGATTCCTGGGCACAGGAAGCACCACCATCGCCCTAATGTGAACAAGGATTTGAACCCTGTGTTGCTCATCCCCGGAATTGGGGTTCCATTCTCAATGCTGTGTACGAGAATGGCACCACCGAGCTGTGTGAGCTGATGCGGAATTCAGGGAGAAGCTATTCAGGGAGAAGCTCTACTCCAAATTCGATCCCAAAACAGGTGGAATTTGATATATATTTAATGTATGTGTATATATATCACCTTATTACAGGGAAAACTGTTTCTTTGAACGAGGATGCTAGAATTGAGGTCCCAAATGATCAACATGGAATCTTCAGCTGTGATATTCTTGACCCAGATGTGGTATGTTAATTCTAAATTGTTCATGTATATATCCGTATATATGTTGAATTTTTATATGTGACGTGTGTGTGTAAATAAGAATACAGACACCTACATACAGACGTGGATATTCTGTATTACCTTACGTTCTTATGGTAATTGACGTGACTGAAATGAGTTCATTCAGTAACAATTCATATAATAATGAATCCGTATTTTCTCAACATGTATGTGTGTACGTCACAAAATATGTAAAGCTTTTGTTCTTTAGATAATCAGAATGAATGTGGTGTACTACTTCCACGATTTAATTGAGAAAATGCTAAGCTGGGGATATGAAAAGTGTTCGGTTTTGGCTATGATTTCCGTCAAGCAACAGGTTCTTTAATTTTTTAAATTTTTTGAAAATTCAGAAATAGGTTGTATTATGTACTATATACGTATGTATGTATACACGCACATACACATATATATGCATAACATATTTAAGTGTATATTTATTCATGTGTATATACAACATAGGCTTCCGGAAGTCATGGAGGCTCTCAAAGAGAAGATTGAAGCCATGTACGAGCACTCAGGTGGTAAAAAAGGTGAAGATAGTTTCACATTCAAGGGTGGCTTGTTGGTTGACACATGGATTGCCGTTACGGCACCATGGCAAGGTAATTGCTTAACGCACACGCATGCATATGTATTACACGCTATCAACTAACATCAATTAATGGATTATTTTTCCACTTGCTTAGCAGTGTTTTCTTCTTGTCATAGGTGCACCTGGTTTCGTCACAGACTGTCTCTTAACTGGAGTTGAGTTTGTAAAGGGAACTGTTTGTTGCAAAATGATCTACTCACCAGCTGGTATGTTAATCAACAATATGTGTATGTAGTGGCTAACAATATAATAAGAGGCATTCGCAGATTTGCAGGCCCACTAAGATTGTATATTGACATATTTCGTGGTATTTTGTTGTTTTCAGTTGATCGAATGCCCTTCAATTTATGAGTTGATGGCTGCCCCTGATTTTCAGTGGAGTAAACCACCTCAGCTTCATGTATACCGCAAAAATGCAGATTCTAATGGATCAAACACAGTCGAGAAGCAGACCTTTCTAAATCCCTTTCACTGTGTTAAGGTAACCTAGTATTGATTTGTATTGTATTCAATATAAATGTATATATGTGCTATCATATATAAATGTACATATAAATAAAATAAAATAAAATAAAATAAATATATATATATCTATAAATATATATATGTGTGTGTGTGTGTGTTTGTGTATGTATATGTATGTATGTATATGTTTCCGTCAGGTGTTGGAAGATGCTTTGAAAGAGAATGTTCTCCATTTTAGAGGCAAATCCGTACCATGTCCGCTTAATAAGGATATTTTGGAATGGGCGAATCGAATTAGGGAACTTATGAAGACTGCGAAGCTACCAAAAGGGGTTCTGTTTTATAACATTTATGGGACTTCGAATGAGACACCCTTTGACGTCTGGTATATATATGTGTGTGTGTGTATGTATATATGTTTGTATATTTATCTCATATCATGTCATTCTTATTACTGCTTTTGTTTAGCTATGGTAGTCTCGACTCTCCAATTGAGAACCTGAAGGATATCCTGAAGACTGAGGTTAGTAAGAATATTATAATATGGTAAACTATATATATTTATGTAATATATTATCAGGTTAGCAAAATTCATGTGTTCAGTATGCATATATTCATTATCACATGATCTTCATACAGGCAAGCAAGCGTCACATGTGTTGATGGTGATGGGACTGTACCTGCTGAATCTGGAAAGGTATTCATTTTATACAGTTTAAATTTCTTCTCTGTATTTATGTTTATGTTTACACACGCCAGCGCGCGCACACACACACAGATATCTATATCTATATCTATATATATATATATATTCAGGAATCAGGAAATCTGGTGGGTATGGCGTTCTCTCCAATCCCCAACTTCAGCAACACAAATTTCAAGAATCCCAAACGAAGAATGCCATACAATACACAATTGTGGCTGTGGATGGAAGTACAAGTGATAGCATCAAGCTTAGCCAAATTCATTGGCAAAAGGCACAGGAACGTACATTCTTGAGAAGCGTAATCGTCCACTAGGCGTGTATGTGTTGGATATACGTGTGTGTGTGTGTGAGAGAGAGAGAGATAGAGAGAGAGATTGCAAACCATGTGCAGGGTTTAACGAAGTGGTGTAGGGTTTAAGGTTTAACGTCTATACACGGGTTTAAGGGAGTTAATTCACATGCACACACATAACACACGGGATGGTGTTAGAGGAGTGTGTGCATATATATATATATGTATATATATATATACACAACCATATACGTATATAAATGTATCATGTATATATATGGCTTAGTGCACTCTCTCAACACACACACACACACACACAGTTAAGAATGAAAGAATGAATTCCTATTAAAAACTTATTGTTTCCTATGCCTGGTCTTCAAGCAAAGTACAATACAACACAGAAACCTGTATGCAATCGCAAACCCCACCATAACCCCTGTCCTTCTGTAACCCCTCTTGAACAAGCACGTCACTCCCCGTAAACGTACACACCCCACTTACCACAGGCCCATAGCAGGGCGTACGGCCTCCGTACTCGTTTATAATCAGAGCATCTACTTAAACAAGGAGCATAAAAATCCAGTATTTGGGTATTTCTCCTTGGCCATGAAATATCCGGAGAATAAAAAGAAGGCACCTAATGAGTTTGCCATGACTACTATGAGCCAAACCACGAGTAGAAAGGGGAGGAATACGATGGTGTTGGAGATTACATACGACGATACACGGTATGCGCCGCGCGACGTCTCCCTCTTGAGTATCTGTGGATGATAACAGGAATATGTAAACACAAATTTATACATAACACATGTTATAAATGAATTATAATTAATCAACATATAATAATTGCTTAATTGACTCAAGCTAGATTATTAAAAAGGTTTGATAATAATATTAAAACATATAAAACTTGTTAAAATTAAATGAATCGAGAGTATATTAAAGATTGTATATGCATGTAATCCTTTTATTAATTGCTTATGAACGCATAAATGCATGCAGAACAGTATACAACAATTCTCCGTCCAAAACGAAAGATACATGTGAGTGTGAACGCGAGAAAACCATGCATGTTACCACCCTTAACATTCTAAACCCTAGACAAACCCTTAACCCTAAACCCTATTTTGATAGACTCATACAGCAAGCCAATACTCTGTCTTGGATGCAAATGTATAGAAAGACTTGATGATTATACATTTTTTCTCTTTTGAGGTTTGACGCGTGTGGAAGAACAGATCGGGAGGCTTGTGATCCGTCATTTTGAATATATAGTCAGAGCTACAGATTCATATCACTTTTTCATCGGTGGTGAGTAAATTAATTTAAATGTTATTGTCGTATTTAAATTTAAAATAATTATTCAGGGATGACGATTACCGGCCGGTCGATAAACTCGACGGCATCAGAGCAGGATGGACATAAATGTTTAACCGTAGTCCTTTTTATACACATTTACACTTTCCTTTCTAGATATTCGAATTGAACATGGAAGGTATCGTAAGGGGAATTGCTCTTTCTGTAGCATATGCAGACGCATTTAGATGCAATACGTGTGAGATGGCATATCAGTGGGCGACGATTATGCTTGGAGGATACTCCACTCTACTCGGCCTCAGCCCGCTGGATTTCTGTGGGATTTCTGTGATGTTTCTCTCTCTTAAGTCGAGGAACACTGAGATGATCCGTCCGGCTTTCAAACGTGTCCAATCCGTGTTAGCTCTGTTGGCTCTTTCCTACTCTGCATATCGCATTGTCCGTGTGTTTCACATTCTGCCGCCGAACAACACCAACGTTCTCTGTTCCATTGTCTTCTTATATTTACTGTTCATTGTGGAGTCTTCACTCTTTCTCGTCAGTGCAACTCTCCTCTACGTTTTTCCTCCCCTACTTAGCATCTACATCATATAGGTTGATCATGCAAGCTTACTTCGATGAGTGCTATACAGCTTTCAAGCAAGGGGGAGACGGCATAGTCTTCATACACTTCGTTGTGCAGCGTTTCAACACATGTTCAGCAGCCGCGAGCAGCAAGAATGCCTCGTTTTACTTAACAATATGCTTAATGACCATGTTTTAAGCGTTCTCAGAAAGTAATCCAGAATTTATCACAAGCTTAGAGAAATTTGAGCGGGACAAGTCGAAGTTTAGCGATAAGTTTACTGGATGAGATAATCATGTAACGGAGTGTTAACTTAATTAATTAAGGTTTTTAACTCCCCTGTTATAGGGCTTAGGATTAGGGTTTTTTTAGGATTTCTTTTGCGTGAGGGTGTGGACTAGAGCATGAGCGGAAGATGCTGATCCGGATCGGTGACTTGTTGCACAGGCTCGAAGAATGGATTCCTGGGCATAGGAAGCACCACCATCGCCCTAATGTGAACAAGGATTAACCCTGTGTTGCTCATCCCCGGAATTGGGGGTTCCATTCTCAATGCTGTGTACGAAGGATGGCACCACCGAGCGTGTCTGGGTACGTCTGTTTGGAGCTGATGCGGAATTCAGGGAGAAGCTCTACTCCAAATTCGACCCCAAAACAGGTGGAATTTTATATATATTTAATATGTGTATATATATACACCTTATTACAGGGAAAACTGTTCTTTTGAACGAGGATGTTAGAATTGAGGTCCCAAACGATCAACATGGAATCTTCAGCTGTGATATTCTTGATCCAGATGTGGTATTTAATTCTAAATTGTTCATGTATATATCCGTATATATGTTGAATTTTTATATGTGACGTGTGTGTGTAAATAAGAATACAGACACCTACATACAGACGTAGATATTCTGTATTACCTTACGTTCTTATGGTAATTGACGTGACTGAAATGAGTTCATTCAGTAACAATTCATGAATCCCGTATTTTTCTCAACATGTATGTGTGTACGTCACGAAATATGTAAAGCTTTTGTTCTTTAGATAATCAGAATGAATGTGGTGTACTACTTCCACGATTTAATTGAGAAAATGCTAAGCTGGGGATATGAAGAAGTGTTCGGTTTTGGCTATGATTTCCGTCAAAGCAACAGGTTCTTTAATTTTTTAAATTTTTTGATTAATAGGTTTTGATTATAGTAGAAATAGGTTGTATTATGTACTATATACGTATGTATGTACACACGCACATACACATATATATGCATATTTAAGTATATATTATTCATGTGTATATACAAACATAGGCTTCCGGAAGTCATGGAGGCTCTCAAAGAGAAGATTGAAGCCATGTACGAGCACTCAGGTGGTAAAAAGGTGAAGATAGTTTCACATTCAATGGGTGGCTTGCTGGTAAAATGTTTCTTGGCACTGCATCACGAGGTATACTTAGTTAATTTGTTTATAAATGTCTCAATAAGTTCATCTGTGTTGCAGTTTTTTGAGAAGTGTGTTGACACATGGATCGCCGTTACGGCACCATGGCAAGGTAATTGCTTAACGCACACTCATGCATATGCATTACACGCTATCAACTATCATCAATTAATGGATACTTGTTTTCTTCTTGTCATAGGTGCACCTGGTTTCATCACAGACTGTCTCTTAACTGGAGTTGAGTTTGTAAAGGGATGGCAAAGAGAACTGTTTGTTGCAAAATGGTCTACTCACCAGCTGGTATGTTAAATAACAATATGTGTATGTAGTGCCTGTGTGTTGCTAATAATAAGAGGCTTTGCAGGCTCACTAAGATTGTATATTGACATATTTCGTGGTATTTTTTGTTTTCAGTTGATCGAATGCCCTTCAATTTATGAGTTGATGGCTGCCCCTGATTTTCAGTGGAGTAAACCACCTCAGCTTCATGTATACCGCAAAAATGCAGATTCTAATGGATCAACACAGTCGAGAAGCAGACCTTTCTAAATCCCTTTCACTGTGTTAAGGTAACCTAGTATTGATTTGCATTGTATTCAATATAAATGTATATATGTGCGTGAGTATCATATAAATGTACATATCAAAAAATATAAAAAATAAATTTATATATATATATGTGTGTGTGTGTGTGTGTGTAATGTTATGTATTTGTATATGTTTCGTCAGGTGTTGGAAGATGCTTTGAAAGAGAATGTTCTCCATTTTAGAGGCAAATCCGTACCATGTCCGCTTAAAGGATATTCTGGAATGGGCGAATCGAACTAGGGAACTTATGAAGACTGCGAAGCTACCAAAGGGGTTCTGTTTTATAACATTTATGGGACTTCGAATGAGACACCTTTGACGTCTGGTATATATGTGTGTGTGTGTGTGTGTGTGTGTGTGTGTGTGTTATATTTATCTCATATCATGTCATTCTTATTACTGCTTTTGTTTAGCTATGGTAGTCTCGACTCTCCAATTGAGAACCTGAAGGATATCCTGAAGACTGAGGTTAGTAAGAATATAATATGGTAAACTGTAATATATATATATATAACAAATTCATGTGTCTATATTCATTACCACTTGATCATCCTACAGGCAAGCTTCACATGTGTTGATGGTGATGGGACTGTACCTGCTGAATCTGCAAAGGTATTACAGTTTAAATTGCTTCTTCCAACACCACAGACACACACACACACACATATATCACATTTATTTACATTATACTTGCAGGCGGACTATTTGGATGCTATTGCAAGAGTGGGTATTCCAGCTAGTCACAGGAATATTACTTGAGATAGGCTGTTTAGGGTCGTCAAGCATGGTTAAAAGCGGGAGAACCAGATCCGTTTATGACCCTATCATGACTATGTTGTGCTACCTACTAGAGCCAGTACGAGGCATACAAGAAATGCATATTAAGATCCATTGTGAACATCCCCAAGAGCAGGTATGTAGCATTATACATAAGTATATGTATACATATATACGCCCATATGTGTCATATATATATGTGGTGTGTGTATCAAATCATGCTTTAAATACTTATACATCTTAATCTAATGTACTTTAGCAAGTATAAAAACCCATATAATAAAACATATATATGGTTAATAAATGTATCAATAAATTGTCTTTATTTGTTACTATAACTATATAGTAGTATATGTGATGTTTCTGGCAACAGGAGTACATTGCTGCTGTGATATCGGGATCAAACGGAAAGATTGAAGCTCGTGCAGAGGCTCACGCAAAGGTGGACGGTGAGGATGACGGCTACGTCGAGATCCTGACCGTTGGTGTTGCTGAAGGGGACAATGCGAAGATGCGTTCGCATATTCTCGAGGAAGCTATGGTGGAAGCATCAGAGCAAGCAATTGCCGCAACACACAATGTGTGGCTTGTGCATAACTGTAAAGGTTTGGTTTCATTTGTACATAGAATTTATGTCAAGTAAAAAGCGTTCTGTTTCTCCATGGATCGTATGTACATTGTGTATACTGCTACATGCTTTATACGTGTATATATGGACGTGTGTGGACCGGTGTGTAATTTAAACTTGTTGAAAAGTTTACTACTTTATTACGAAGGTCAACGAGATGATTAAAGCAGTACCATTAAGAAAATATTTGCCGCTGTATTGTTTACGCAATTTACACTTGAGACGCTCTGATTTTCTAAATAATGTCAATGCACGTGTGTGCACATACGTATGTATATGTGTAGAGTGTGTATTATACTAATATATGCCTATGTTATATACACGCAATGTATAAGCTAAATATAGTTAAATGTAGCATCTACGCAAGTTCTTTTTGAAATTTCAAATAATCATAAACAAGTTCTTTTGGAAATTTTAATCATAATGGATAATAATCGCCACAAATTAAGTACGTAAATTATGTGATAAGGATCGATTCTCACGAGTTGCCTATTTTCCGGATAAAATCAGAGCCACCAAACTCAATAATACAAACAAACACGCCTTCACTGACGGTTCAGATTGCAGCCCCAGCATTTTGCCACGTGTTCAGGAAGTCCACGTGGCATACGTAGGATGCTTTATTGTCAGCCTTACTATCTTAGGATTTATAGGCAAGTATTCAGCGATGACCAATTGCACCACCTTGTGAGTTCTGATTGCACCTCGTCGGCGTTGTTTCGGTGGTGTCTGTAAGGTGAGAAATTCATATATTTCTCAATAATATACAATGTAATTCTTGTATGTATTCACTTCTTTTTCCCCTCGAAATTTCTTAATTCTATCTATTTTGTAATTCCATGCGAATTCTTCACTACAGTTTCTGAAACCAATGGACTATAGAGCAGGAGCTGCACGGGTGAGTATTGTGACGTGTGCGTGCGTGTGTGGTGAATGGAATGTTTTGTAGGTGGCTGATGAGGAAGCGATCTTCGAAGCTGAAGTTGCAGCAGTGGAGAAGTGGTGGAGGTCTGATCGGTTCCGACTGACTCGGAGACCGTACACTGCAAGAGATGCTGTACGTCTCCGGGAACACTCCCCATACTACCCATCTAATGAGATGGCGAAGAAGCTATGGCATATCCTGAAAAATCACCAAGCAAACAGGACATGTTCTCGGACCTTCGGTATGTGTCCGTGTGTGTATGTTCGTCTACATGTGTGTGCGTGCGTATAGATAGATAACGCGTATGTACTATATTTTTACAGGGGCGCTGGATCCTGTGCAAGTTGCACAAATGGCAAAATACCTGGATACGATTTATGTATCGGGTTGGCAATGTGCATCTACGGCCTCGACTTCCAATGAGCCTGGTCCAGACCTGGCAGATTATCCCATGGACACTGTTCCAAACAAGGTACTCTCTCTCTCTCTCTCTCTCTCTCTCTCTCTCTCTCTCTCTATATATATATATATATATATATATACATACATACACACACACACACAGACACACACACACACAACACTAACATGGAAATGAGCAAGGTGGAGCATCTGTTCATGGCCCAGCTGTTTCACGATCGTAAGCAGCGGGAGGCCAGGAGGATGAGTTTATCTAAAGACCTGCGACAAGGACTCCATACGTTGATTACATGGCTCCCCTGATTGCGGATGCTGATACGGGGTTTGGTGGCACAACTGCTACTGTGAAGCTTGCCAAGATGTTTGTAGAGAGGGGTAAGAAACACACACACATGTACGCTTTGTAATATGTATTATATAGGTGCTGCTGGTATACACATGGAGGATCAAGCCTCTGTAACAAAGAAATGCGGGCATATGGGTGGAAAAGTGCTGGTCGCAACATCGGAACATATAAACAGGCTTGTTGCAGCAAGACTGCAGTTGGATGTGATGGGAGTCGAACAGATACTCGTTGCTAGATCGGATTCCGTAGCTGCTACCTTATTGCAGAGCAACATAGATCCGCGTGATCACTGCTTCATACTAGGTGGGTGTGTAGTGTGTGTTGTGCGTGTGTTATACTATCTGTGTCCTAGGTTCGAGCAATCCTGCGGTGAAGGGGAAGCCACTTTTCACAGTAATGGCTAAAGCACAAGCTATGAAAAGACTGGACATGATCTGCAAGCGGTCGAGGATACCTGGCTTGCACAGGCAGATCTGCGGCTGTTCTCTGATGTTGTTGCTGATGCTTTAAGGAAGTTGAGCATTGGGGAGAGTGATAAGGCGGCCAGGTTAAACCGATGGTTTGATCGGGTTGAGGGCCTCTCTCATTCGGAGGCTAGGGCTTTTGCAGCCGAGCTCGGTGCAGGAGATGTGTTTTGGTGCTGGGACTTACCTAGAACAAGAGAAGGATATTACAGGTATATATACACACACATACACATATATACACATGATATATGCATATATACACTTATAGGTTCCATGGAAGCACCAAGGCTTGTATTGCTCGAGGGTGTGCATTTGCCCCATATGCAGATTTGCTATGGATGGAGACTGCAACACCAGACATTGTTCAAGCTCAAGATTTTGCACAAGGGGTTAAGGCTAAACACCCTGAGGTTATGCTCGCTTACAATCTCTCGCCATCCTTTAACTGGGATGCAGCTGGAATGACTGATGCACAAATGCAGGTGTGTATACGTCTATATACATATTACCACGCTGTGTATGTATACACACTAAACGTACGCATGTGTATATGCAGGAGTTTATACCTCGCCTTGCGAGGATGGGATACTGCTGGCAGTTTATAACCCTAGGAGGGTTTCATGCGAATGCTCTGACGGTTGACACGTTTGCAAGGGACTTCAAGCAGCGTGGCATGCTTGCGTACGTGGAGGATATCCAGAGGCAGGAGCGTCTGCATGGCGTGGAAACTCTTGCACATCAAACCTGGTCAGGGGCTAATTACTATGACCAGTTTCTTAAAACTGTTACTGGTGGTGTATCGTCGACCGCTGCCATGCAGAAGGGTAACGCATATGTGTGGTGCGTGCGTGTGTTTGAGAGAGTACATACACATTGGAAACACATACATATACCACGCACTAACACATGTATGGATATGCAGGTGTTACTGAGGACCAGTTCAAGGATACTTTTGGAAACGACTTGCAAGCTGGAGCCGAGGTGTTTGCAAAATCCAAGCTTTAATCTTTTATTTTATTAATTAGTATCGTGCGTGGGATTTAATAATGTTTTAAGGACATTCTTTATTAATTATTTATATGTAGTTTATGTTATTATAGTAAACAGCTCTCTCTCACACACACACGCACACTCTTAGACATATACGTGTATATATAAAACACAACGTGTGTGGCATGTAAACATTGTTGTACAGTGGAGAATCGAACCTGGGGACAATAGGTAGATTCAGGAATCAGGAAATCTGGTGGGTATGGCGTCCCATACTCTCTCTCCAATCCCCAACTTCGTAAACACAAGTCTCAAGAATCCCAAACGAAGAATCCCATACAATACAATCAAATTCAGTAAGCATACAATTAGCGCTGTGGATGGAAGTACAAGTGATAGCATCAAGCTTACATCTGAACCCAGAGCCAAATTCATTGGCAAAGGCACAGAAACGTACATTCTTGAGGAGCGTAATCGTCCACTAGGTGTGTACGTGTTGGATATACGTATACGTCTTCCTCTCTCTCTCTCTCTCTCTCTTCTCTCTCTCTCTCTCTCTCTCTCTCTTCTCTTATATATATATATATATATATATAATGCACATAACCATCTGCATCATCTACGAATATCATTGTTTTTGAACACACACACACACACACTGTTATACACTCGTACGTACATATATACGTATGCATATGCAGCGGAGTATATGAGTTTGCCAGCAAGCCAATACTCTGTTTTGGATGCACAACGTATAGAAAGAGTTGATGATAATACATTCCGTTGTTATGTTCACAACTTCAAGTTTTTTCTTTTGAGGTTTGCCCTGTACTTGTGGTGCGTGTGGAAGAACAGCCTGATGGTTGCATCATCAGACTCCTCTCCTGCACTGTAAGCATGTGTGTGTAGGTGTGTGTGTGTGTGTGTGTGTGTGTATGCGTGCGTGCCATATTCGAACATATACAAAAAATATACTCAGACTTCACATCGCTATAGATTCATTCACTGTAAGCTCATATCATATAGACAACACACATACACACGCACGCGCGCGCACACACACAACACACATACAGAGAATTTACACTGGTGTTTGAACAGCTTGAAGGGTCTCCAATTGTGATGCAACAAAACCACAAGTTCTCAGGTAATATTATGAATTCTTGTTTATTTTTATAGTTGTATTATTTTTAAGTAAATTTTAACAATTTTGTTGTTACCAGCATGCATGGTTAATAGCATGGAAGAATAGTGGGGAATCTCCAAGTGCTCGAAATCTCATCTCTGATGCATCCATTGAGGTAAGTATTAACATAAAACTGTGTGTGTGTGTGTGTGTGTGTGTGTGTGTGTGTGTGTGTGTGTGTGTGTGTGTGTGTGTGTTTGCATGTATATGTTACTATATGTAATGCAGGTGACAATAGAGGTACCATTTGCCGTTCGAGCGATTCCTGTGCACATCATAGAATCAGCGGAATCAGGTGCTTGGGCAAGTTTTACGTGTTATGCTTCCTAGATTCTTAAGCCAGGTGATATATATATATATTATATAATAATATATATATATATATATATATATATATATATATAATATATATAGTGTGTGTGTGTGTGTGTGTGTGGTGTGTGTGTGTGTTCTTGCAGAGTCGCATGTACACACACACACACACACACACACACACACATATATATATATATATATATTGATGCAGCTTGAGAAAGATTATCAAGCTTGGGCAGCGGGTGATAGCTCCAGGAGGCCACTGGGTACAGGCGAAACTTTAATTAAATTTTAGAAACGTATTATAATCTGTAATATTGTCTCCAATTGTAAATGTTTTTCTTGGAGGAATACCGTTTTAATGTAATCAATATAATTTTTATTAATAAACTCTTAAAAAGTTACATGTTTAAAATATCTCTATAATAAATAATACGATAAATATGTAGTACTTTCATGTTAACATTTCATTTCATTCCTAGTTTATCTCCCCCCCCGCTCTCTCTCTCTCTCTCTCTATAGACACACACACACACATACAAGGTATATCTCTCTTCTTCGATAATTACCTCGTATATATCTCTAGCTCAAGACCATATAAGCCACATTAATCTCGGTATAATAACTTTAAATTTTACCTGTGTATAAAATTTTACTAAAACGACAGTTTTAATTTCTTAAAATCAATGCCGTTCTGTTTTTAATTTGTTTAATAAGCTAGTGTGTGTGTGTCTATATATATATAAATATATATGATAAAGAATTTAGAAGACAGAATGGTAATCTCTGTACACAATGCGGACATGTTGTATGGCTTTGTGCAATATGTGGATGTTTCACATAACAAACAAGACATGTTTATGTACAAATAATTAATTATAGAAATAAAATAAAAAAACAGATTGAGTGAACTTTGACTTTTGCTGCCTTGGTTTCTTGTCACTTTTTTTTACCTACAACAAGGAGTAATATTTAAAATGGAGCCCCAGAATCTTTTGAGACTTGTGATGTTTCTTACTTTTTATGTCAATTCTCCATGAAGATTTGGTGATCCATCCACACACACACACACACACACGCACACGCACACGCAACACACGTACAGAGGTTGTTCTACCACCTAGGTTGTTGTTGTTGCAGGCATGCACACAGAACAGCTTGGAAGTGTAACTTACCATAATTCCACAACACAGCATGTACCGACATCATATGTGTGTGTGTGTGTGGATGCTTCTGTGTGTATGTACATATAATATGTATATTTGCATATACATATAATAATATATTATATATATATATAGCTTTGCAGGAAATCAAGGTACCAACCGGCCAATAATGTAGTAACTTCAAGGCAAACAAAGTAAAGTGAAGAAACAAAACCATCATAACAAAGCGCACTTTACTTCCATATGTTAAGATTTGTACTTAGCGCTTTGTTAAGTTAAAAGTATACGTGGTACACCGTACGATACACCGTATATGCGGCGTACAAATACACAAATATATCCAGTTAAACAGTTTAAGGTGAAGTCAAACCAGGATCAAAAACCAAGTTAATGTGAACGGTACACAGATATAAACAACAGAAGGCGATTGTACGGCAGCACGCCATGCGTTTTGGACAAAGGGCCTATTTATGACCACAGACACGTGGTTCCCGCCGGTGGCCCAAATTCAGATAGTGACCACACAGGTCCAAATATATGAGCACGTAGGCGAAATGGAAAATGTAATAATACACCAATAATAGAGCTTCAATTCCGTACCACATGGCCAAAATGAAGTTAACGGGCAGCTTGACGGAGATTCCTTTGACGGAAGAGAATATTTTTCGCAAGCAAAGGTGCTTGTGTGGAGTGTCATTTTCTATAGACGAGTGGGATCAATGCCGTAGCAGAAGAAGAAGCACTCAGACTGTTCTTCAAATCTCAGTTTTATTTATTTATTTCTTTGCGATTTTAAATGCTCTCTCTCTCTCTCTCTCTCTCTTATAAATCAATTGTTTCATTTTCTAAGCAGTAGTGGTTAAATTCTGTTTAAGAAGAGAACCATTCAGTAGATCTATAATCTCGATGCTCTATATAAGAGCTCGGATCTCATTCTTTCTCTCTTCAGTTACTTGCTGCAAAGAATGTTGTGGGGAATGCTGCCTGGCTCGAGAGAGAGAGAGAGAGAGAGAGAGAGATTGTTTTCTAATTGTCTCGGACCAGGCTTCATTCCCCTCAGCTAGATCTTGCTTTGCAAATGTCTGGATTGTTTATTTCTTAAGTTTCCAAAAAGCTTCACAGACGATAAGCGTGTTTCTTAAGTTTAGTGGATTCTACTTCTTGCCAATTTCCTTACTTTTCAGTTATCAGAAGCTTCTTTTCACACACACATATACACACGCAGCTGTATAACATAATTATAAGAAATAGCTCGCACATGCACACATGTAGAACACATGTATCTATAGATTGTGTGCAAACTAGTTACTCTAGAAAGCATGCACTTATATGCAAATACTTAAATTACTTCATATTTAGATGTGAAGCTTGTGTGTGTGTGGTGTGTGTGTGAGGCAGCAACAGCCTTTTTCCGACATTCATTCAGCTTTTGAAGCTTTTGTCGACGAAAATCTTACCTACATTTGCAGTTTCCTTTATTATAATAGCCATACAACTTTATTATTCTTCATGTATATGTATAACGCACACACACAAACACACACACATAAACACATATAGAGTCGATAAGATAGGCACATGCAGGCTAGAAAATTCTCTTGTATTCTTCCAACTAGGCTATAGTAAAATGTAATACATGTATAGAGAGTGGACAAGGTAGATAACGATTGAATACAATGCATATATACGTGAGGTATGAGAGAGAGAGAGAGAGAGAGAGAGAGAGAGAGAGAGAGGAGAAGGAGAAGGAGAAGGTGGATAACGAGTGAATACACATAGAGGTATAGTCCTTGAGAGAGAGAGGAGGGAGGGAGAGAGGGAGGTAGATAACGAGTGAATACGTGCATATATACGTAGAGAGAGGAGGGAGAGAAAAGCGAGGAGTAATACGTAGAGGTATAGTCCATGAATATGCTAGATTACAGGTATATCCAGGGTATATATATCACTCTGTTTACCCTAATGTAGGCATGTCTGAAATCAACAGGGTGAAAGCAAGCGTAGCAGTACTGAAGGAATGTAGCACAGGAGACTTAGAAAAGGCTAAAAAGATCCACGCTCAAGCTCAAGATTCTGGATTAGATTCGAATATTCACCTCGCAAGCAGCCTCGTCACCATATATTCGAAATGCGGCAGTTTAGTTGATGCCCGGCGTGTGTTTAACAATATGCAAAACCACCAAAGGTGTGTGTGTGTCTATATATATCTATATATATATATATAGATGTGTGTGTGTGTGTGCGTGCGCGCGCGCGTGTGACTAGTCTCTTCTCTCAGTATACTGTACATAGTTGTATATATGTATGTACATGCACGTAATATGAGTACATATTATCATGTGTGTGTATACATGTATATATTTGTATTGAAGACCACTATGCAGGGATGTAGTTTTATGGACTGCTTTAATACTGGGTCACGTGGACAATGGGGAGGTGCAACTTGCTTTGGACTTGTTCGCACAAATGCAGACCCAAAGATGTGCACCTAATACCAGGTAATTGACCACACACACACACACATATGTATACACTCTCTCTCTCTCTCTCTCTCTCTCTCTCTCTCTCTCTCTCTCTCTATATATATATATATATATATATGAGATTAAACAAGAACCAAAACATTGAAACATAGAAACACACAGGCACGTTATTGTCATACAATGAATATCACTAATGTTTTCAGGACATTGGTGGCTTTGTTTAAGGGGATTGCGGTTATGGCATCAAGTGAAATGGCATCACTGGATGATAATAGAAAACCTATCAAATTTCAATCACTTGAGAAAGGCATGGCAATACATTCTAAGGTGACAATGGAACTTACTATATATATATATATTGAGAGAGAGAGAGAGAGAGAGAGAGAGAGAGGTAGATGCATTACCACACATGAAGAATGCATATTACGCACAGCATGTGTAACACACGCTTTCATTCTTTTCAGGCACCTGCACACATCAACATATATGCAGCAAATGCCCTTATCAACATGTACGCGAAATGTGGAAGCATGGTTGATGCCTGCAAAGTGCTTCAGAGCATGGTCCGCCGTGATGTCGTTTCTTGGAACTCAATGATCACAGGTTACATTGACAATGGGGTACGGATCCATCTCTCTCTCTCTCCCTCTCTCTCTCCAACATATATATACTTGTTATAGAGCCACAGCTTGCACTTGATGCAATATCACACATGGGAATGGAGGGCTGTGATCCAAACACACGGACCTTCATCTTAGCAATGAAAGCCTGTGGGGACTTAGCCGAGGACGAAGAGGGGCACAGAGTAGATAAGACACTTATAAAGACAGCATCTCTTCAGAAGTCAATGTTCCTATATTCCAAGGCAGTAGAGGCCGGATATCAATCCGACACCTTCTTGCTTTCCACGCTCGTCGACGTGTATGCAAAATGTGGTAGCATGGAAGATGCGTTGTATACTTTCACGCATATTCCTTCTCCAAATGTGGTTGCCTGGACAGCACTCATTCAAGGATACGCAGATAATGGAGCCCCTGACCAGTCACTTCTTTTTTCATGGAAATGCAATATAGAGACGTGGAGCCAAACTACCGGACCTTTGTCTCAGTAACAAAGGCCGCCTGTGCGGCAAATATGGAGACTCACAAGCTCATTCATTCCAGCATATGCCGGTATGGGTTGAGACCGAACAGTTACTGGGAAACTGCATGGTTGATGCCTACGGGAAGCTTGGGGACGTTCTCCTTGCACAGTATGTATTTGATGCCCTTCCGTATACGGATACTGTCTCGTGGACGGCCCTCATATCTGCTTACAGTTTCCACGGTGACACACAGAGTGTGTTTGACATGTTAGAGCAGATGGAAGAGGAAGAGACCGAGGCAAATGGTGTAACGTTTATCCCTGTCTTAACAGCGTGTAACCACGCTGGACTCGTTAGTAAGGGGAAGAAGGTGTTTGAAAGCATGCAGAGCAAGTATAACATTTCCCCTAGCGAGGAACATTATTTATGTATGGTAGATATGTTGGGACGTGTTAATGAGGTGGATATAGCACTTGATATGGTGACATCCATGAGATATGAAGCAAGTTACATGGTGTGGATGGCCATCCTGGATGCATCTAGGAAATGGAAGAATGTGGATGTTGCTAAGGTAGCATTTGAAGCCCTGTTGAGGATTGATGATAAGGATCCCGCAGTATATGACCTTATGGCAAGTGTATTTAAAAGTTAAATATATGTGTACTTACAGTGGAGAAACTTGTCCGTATATGTAGACTTATGCTAGCTCGTTATATATTGACATGGCTCTCTACGAACACACACACACACACACACACGTTTAAAGTTGAGAATAAGTTTCGTTAATCTTATCCAAGCATGATAGATTCGTCCCACACTTCACCAAAGAATCACATCTAAATACAAGACATAATACTAGAATATGTGCATGTGTGTGTGTGAATGTGTGTGAGAGAGATCTGCATTTGCCGGAATGTGTACAGAAACGGGACACACATACACACGCGTGAATATAGATTCGTTCACCACTAAGTACTACAGACAAATACAGATGAAAATACGACCCAAGTGGATATGCAAATTGCATACACATGATCTCGATCGATGCTTAACCGTGCTACACAAGTGTATATCTGATCAGTACGTTAAGTGCAACAGAGCTTTCATTTCATGCCAACCAAGTACATGAATTATTACACTTAAGTATACTTAATTAAGTATACTAACTACTGTTAAAAAAAATGAAACCTCTCCTTGAGAGAGATGTAGATTAACCATAACAATAGTTTATGTGCAGTGTGAATACTTATACACCTCTGGCAACCAACTCCATCTGTAAATGTATATCTCACCAAACACAAACCAACTACCATATGCACATACACCCATGTGTGTATAATATGTGTATATAGTATGTGAAATGTACCCGACCACAACAGATTTCTTTACAACACAGACCAACTACCATACAAATATGCATGCATATAAGAATGAAGTTTGAAATATTATCATATATATATATATATGTACCTCAAAAGCTTGAAAAAAAAGGCTGCACACTGCATATGTAATTTATATATGTGCAGACTTTGTTTGAACACACTTTGTCATCTACCAAAAAAGCGAATCTCATCATGATAATCCGCGTAGAAAGAATGTAATCTGCACATACCATTTAACAAAATTAGATCCTATTTTGTTAAATCCTAAGAAAACTTACTAAGTTTGTATATGCTGCATACATGGATCAGAGAATAGAAAAACAACTATATACTGCAACTGATGCGAAATTATACAGTGATTTCCTTGAAATTCACAGATTTTACCATATCTGCAAGATCTTGCTGAGGGGAATGAAGCCTGGTCCGAGATAAGGATCCAATAGAATCCCATATGAGTAAAAAGTTCATATCTCGAGCCAGGCAGCACTCCCCATAGCAATTCTTTGCAGGAATTCGTGAGAGAGAAGGAGAAAGAAGGAGAATTCATAACGATCTGAGATAATTCATGAAAAGCTGGAGATCTGATGGGATTTATATAGATCTACTGCATAAAAAGCACATCATATCACAGCCTTTAACCGCTGCTGCTTTCGAGAAATCGGGGAACACTATAGTCAGCTTAGGATTAGCAAAGGCTACACATAGGAGCTATTTATGCATAAACCCAACCAAGAATTTTCGAGAGAGAGAATAATAAATAAAAAGAAATAATTTAATTTCAAAAAACTAAGATTTGAAGAACACTGCAGACTTTCTTCTTCTTCTGCTAGTGCATTCATCCCGCTGCTCTACCGAAAATGACACCCCACACAAGGAGATGGAATATTCCGTTTGCGTGACGAATATTCCGCTGGTATATTTAAAGAATATATGGAGCGTACGGAATGGAAAGTCTATTATTGAGGTATTATTACATGGTTTCATATATACGTGCTCTTACTACAATCATATCTATTTGGACCAGGGGGGTGGCCACATATGAATTTGGGCCACTGGCAACTACTGCCAGCGGGAACCACGTGCGTGCATTAAATGGCCGGTCATAAATAGGCCCATTGTCCAAAATGCATGGCGTGCTATACCGTACGATGGACCATATATGTAATAGTATTTTCTTTTTTTAATATATTTGTTGGTTAATATCTGTCCAACATGGAGTACCACACATTAATTCCGCTTTTTGATTCTGGTTTGACCAAAATATACTGACTTTTTTAACCCAACCCAAACAAACTGGATGTTTTTCGTATACGCGTGTATTGTACGCTTGTACACTTTTAATTTAATATGTACATTACTAAAAATTATAAATAAAATTAAATTTATTATAACTAATTTTGCATTAACTATAAAGCATTAATATTAAATATAAATAATTTAATCTGCTTTAGCTCTGCAAATCATAATATCTATGTGTAGTGAGACGTTCATAACATAAGGATAATACACACACACACACACACACGTATATATGTATGTATGTGTAGATTAAACTCTGTATATATAACACACCTGACCAGGTGGCTGTCTATTTGAGAAATTTATGGTTTTGTCCAGACAGCCTATATTATAGCATCTTTTAACTAGCTACATTTCTGTCAGCTTTTCTGGCTAAATTTTTTTATTTTGTCTGAAAGAGCCTTTGATATATTATTTATTATTATTATTCTTACATCATTATATATATATATATATATATATATATATTATTAACATATTGTATTCCTGAATTTGATTGATGTATCAATCCATCTGCTGCAACAACAACAAGGTGATTAAACCATTTCACATGCACCATTATATATCACACACACACACACACACACCCAGTAATATAATTCTTTTATACGTTACAATGTATTATATTGTATATGTAAACAAGAGAGAGCATGAACACACCAAACACAGACTCACTCGCCCGTGCGTGCGTGTGTATGTGTGTGTGTGTGTGTGTGTGAGAGAGAGAGAGAGAGAGAGAATAACAGAGACACACAAACACATACATACACACACAGACTGGAGGAGACAACTAAATCAAATGACTCACATTCCACTTGCCTTATAGAGGAGATTCTTCACAACACTAAATTAATTATATTATTAATATACTGTATTACATTTAATATAATATAGTATATTAAAAATATATATTAATGTATTTTAAAACATGGAACCGAAAGCTCTCACGATTCTCAAAAGATTCTTATGTTCTTATATATATAAACGTTGCAAGTCGTTGTCCGTGTTTGTAAAAGTAAACTAGGGCAAATAAGTCAAACTTTCAATAACTAAAATATGTTCTTATAGTAGTCAAACTTTCAAAAAACTAAATATGTTATTTTATATTTTTTTTTTTTTCTACGTAAATCGTGTTTTGTATTATTTGTTTTACATAACATGTCTTGTTTGTTATGTGAAACATCCACATATTGCACAAAACCGTCTGGCTAGCATTGTGGACTGAGACTATCATTGTGTCCCTCCTCAAAGTAATAAATTATACATACGTGCCTGCGTGCGTGTGTGTGTGTGTGTGAGAGAGAGAGAGGTCTGTACACAAAAGATACACATGCATGCGTGGCTATAGAAGACACGCACAGCGTTAACAAAATGGTTTAAGGACACTAATAAAAATAAATTAGTATCCTGACTGTATTCACAAATTAATAATTAGGTAGATAAGCACCGTCCCCTAAGCTAGCATACATAAGCTACTTTACAGACCTCCAAAAAAGCCGAAAGAAGACTTCTTCCTCCTTATATAAATCATCATAATCAATCAGTGTTCCACCCTACAAAATTATTCTCATCTCTTCCTGCGCTTTGTTTCTGCCTGCACGCATATATATACGCCTCTTCATTAGCCTCCTCAAGTGCGCGTGTGTGTCACATTATTTGTATGTATCTTACACACATCATGCCTTTTAATTCTATAATATCATTAAAATTAATACTTGATATATAATTCAATCAAATAATACCTTGCCGTCCGTTGGAGGAGACAACCTCTTGTTTTTCTTGTCCTCCTGAGGACTAGAGCAATCCGGGCATATGAAGGACTCCAACTTCTTAACTTGCTCTGGAGACATGCTCATGCAGCTCGGATGAAACCTGCAAGTTAAATACAGGTTAAACTCAGTACTTGACCTATACATTTATTCATATATGACCTAGTCTACACTGAAGATGTCATATTTAGTTTTATTTAGATTAATACCGCAGTAAATGTGAATACTTTGTAATTCTTACTAGAGAGAGAGAGAGAGACAGAGAGACAGAGACACAGAGAGAGAGAGAGGAGAGCTACTTACCAATCCTTGCAGACCTCGCACTGTACCATCAAATCGTCTGGATTGTACGGCATCTCACACTTACAGTACCTGCGTAGTAACACATACATATGTCATAGAACATATATACACATAAGCAGCACATATACGTATGCAAATACAACATATGAGAACAATGCTGCAAAGAGATATCGACAATGCTGCTGACAAAATTTTCTCTGTGTGTTTAGCTAATTTTCGCGATTCAATATCTAGGCACACAAGCAAACTACATCTACATAAATAAAACATTATGGTATATTCGTACAAGTGTATGATTAACATGTGCACACACATACACATATACATTCTGTGTGTGAATGGACTTACACAGCGACTCTATCGGGGAGAAACTGCCAGTGGCGGCTTTGTACTCGAAGCGACAAAAGAAGTCGTCCGCTCCGACACTCTCCAGCTTGGTGTAATTCTTGAACGTGTGCACTGTGCACTTCCCTTCAATTGTGTCCGCACTCTGAACAAAAACTAAGTTTAGAATAAATTACATACATATACCTTATCATACCTTCGCACCCACACAAACAAACAAACAAAAGAACGAAAAATAATCCTTCCTAACCTAAGCTTAAGCATATGTATACGTATGTGTATCTCTGGGGCACATATATTCATACATCTTGTCCGTTCATACACATTGTACATATCCCTATACATATGGAATGTGTGTGTGCTAGTAGCATATAGTTATGTGCGTGAATGCTGTATATAGATACATCTATATGCATATGTACATAGCTAACCTGGATGTCGTAGTGATCGGAGAGGAAGAGCTCTTTAGCACCGTGGAATTGACGCCTGCCGCCCATGGATTCTTCCGGCCGGTAGTACCAGCGGACGTTAACCTTGATGTTGTTCCGCGCGTCGGTTTCGATCATTTCTATCTTTGCCACATACGGTGGCTTGTCCAGATCCGGTGCTCGCATCAGTACGGTGTCCCCAACTGCAGATATACAAAAACATTTAAGTCTATTTAACTTTACACAAACAGGCACATGATATGGATATACAAGATTCATGCAAGTAAGTAGATAGCACATGCATGCATATACACACACACATCTATAAATGTGTGTATAGATATATAGATATATAATCACAAGCGAGCTACCAAAATAGACCAATAATATCCGTACATAAATAATACACAAGAATATACAAAGTAACAAGATAAATGAAAAAGTCAAGCATGCTGGTACAAGTCGGCAATGAAATACAAACAAAGTGATTGTCCAGACAAAGAGATAAGCTAAAGGTGTTACGTATTTAAGCTCAAAGAGAGTATTAGAAAAGTATTGTAGATTGTTAAAGATTAATCAGGTGATCTACTGTTCCTCTTCTATGTCTGCATGTGCCAAGCAAACTTATATATTCCGGAACAATAGCACAACAGTTTATCTAATATATACAACGTAGACACAGGAGAGAGAGAGAGAGAGAGGTTGAGAGAGAGAGATGAAACTAGATCAGCATTAAGAAGTTCGACAATAAGCGATTACTTATATGTTATGTAAGAAAGAACTCACTATGTTAAATGGGACGAAGCTTGAGTAATAAACTTATGGAATTACAAGTGCGATATACCTCTCTTATGCTCGATGCACACAAATATAAACACAAATCTACACAGTTTCATAAGGTAAAAACAGCACATTGAGACATATGCATGTTTTAAAAGATGCGGACTAAGTAAAATCACATTTTGAGATAGAAAATCAGATTTTGAGATAGGAAACTAGCAAATGCACACAACCCAAATAAGCTTCTAAGAGAAAATGGGAAAAAGAAGTACCTTTGACGACTTTGTGAGTGCCTTTGATTGTGTATGAGTCCACAGCCTTGCGGGGGGCCTTGGACTTGGCCATTCGCGATCCAGAAAGAAAGAAAACCTCGTCAACTTACAGAAACCTGCTAAACCTCGCTAAGCCGCGTCTTAGACCACGCGCTATGTAAAGCGCGACCTTTCTGGACCGATCTAGAACGGATATCTGGCGATTCTACGGCGCTAATGCAGATTTCCCTTCCGCAGCAGCCCGGAATCGATAGAGCGCCTCTATGCCATTGCCGGCGCTATGAACAGCGGAGCATTTGTAGACGCGATCTAGCGCGAATACCTCAACAACTCTCCGGTGCCTATGTATATTTCTCCCCCGTAGCAGCCTCGGATCGGTTGACCCTCGCCTGCTTGACGCTCCCCCTCACCTAGGGTTCTTGAAACAAGAAAACAGCAAACAGCTTCCTCCCCTCTTCCAAATCACTGGGTTTTAACCGCCACGTCATCGTCTTTTTCGTCAGAATATGCTCTGAATATACCGCCAGACCTCTTCAAATTTGAAATTTACTCACTTTAATAAACGTATCTGCCTAAAAATAAAGTAACAAACCTATAACAGGATCCAAGTTCTTCACATGTAAGGACATCCAATATGCTACATATATATAATGATATATGCAGAAAATTACATTTTTAAATGATTGAAACAAACATCTTGATTCTAGTTTAATATGCTGCTTGAAAACATTAATTTCTTTGCATTTCTTTTCAAATTATCAATATTCTTAGTTAATAAATTTAAGCAAACATATCTGCTTACTAAATAAAGAAAGCTACAGGTTACATGATCCAATTAAGATATATAAATCGTACGACTCTCACAATTAAAAAGATTATCATATCACATCCTTAACATGTAAATATTTCCTTTTTTATAGTTTGATTAAATTATCATAAATAAATCAAATAATACTTAACATAAAATAATGTTTTAACTATCGGTTCGATGGTGCATAACATAATAGTAAGATCTTCAAAGTTGTTGTTGAATTTGATTCAGGTGACAATTTCTTTCAAGTATTGTCCATATGTACTTCTGAATTTTAATTGCTACACATATAATAGTATATATATCTACATTTTTACTTATGGAGTATTTTTTTATTTTTAAAATTTAAAAAAGTGTGTATCTTTCTATTTTTAAACCATATTATATTAAATACAATACATTATATGTATTACATTGTATTAAAATTGTACTACTGATTTTTAAAAATAAATTTATAATTATAAATTTAAGTATTTTAATTTTAAATTTTAAAATTAGTAAGTGTTTTTATCTTTGAAATAAATCTCACTATTAATTTAAACATTACAACCAAAATCATAAATTTATATTTAAAATTAAAATTTAATAATAATTTGTTTGTTAAAGTTTTTTGATTATAACTTTACTTTATATTTTAAATGTTACTTACAGAACCATATTAACAAGCCGTAGATGTTAGTACACTTACATATTTAAATATAATCTAGTTGAGTGTGGATTATAAACACGCTAGGGTTGCCCTAATCCCATGTCTACCCCCCCCAAGTTAGGGAGACATAATTTATGTAAAACATAAATAAGTAATCATAATGAGATTCAAGAAAGAATACATTATCCTTATTATAAATGTTGTTAAGACATTTCTTTGAGTCACCTTAATTTTTAAGCTCAACCTTTTTTATTAATGAATATGTATCTTCATTTAAGAAGTTGGCTACTCATTTCATTTAATAATATATTTACAAACGTAAAAAATATTATTTGTTCGAATACACATTCTTTAAAACTAATAATTAGGGTATTGCTTCAGTTACTTCATATAAATGATTAGGGCATTGCTTCAGCTACTTCATATAAATTAAGTTAAAAATAACACTTACAACTTAATTGGTCATGCAATATTATTTGTCGAATACATATTCTTTAAAACTAGTGGTTAGGGCATTGCTTTAGTATTTCATATAAATTAAACTAAAAATAACACTTACAACTTAATTGGTCATGCAATATTATTTGTCAAATACATATTCTTTAAAATTAGTGGTTAGGGCATTGCTTCAACTACTTTATATAAATTAAGTTAAAAATAACACTTACAACTTAATTGGTCATGCATCAAGGTGAACATTGTATATATATTTAAATAGTATTTTTTAAATCAGGTTTTCTAACTTATAAATTTTTCATTAATAATTTGTAAAGCTGGTTCTAATAAGCTATATTATTTTTGTTTTAATCACTTTTTATTTGTTTTATTACTTAATCTAGAATATACAAAAGCTATATATAAAGTTTATAAAAGATTATTTGGGGCACTCTATTTCAAAAGTTAATTCTTTTTTGTTTAGTGTTATTTATATTAATATTGTTTAGTCTCATGAATGCAAAACATTATAATTAGTAGTTTATTTTGGCCAATCATAATAATTGTGTTGATTAAATTTAACCTTCACATGTGAATAAATATTCTTTTAAACAAATAAAATAAAATTTTTTATTTTCATAAATTAATACATTTTGTAAATGTTTATTTTATTAAAATTACACATTTTAAATTTTACAAATTTCAAATTAAAATGCAAAGGTTAGAAATATTTATTTCAAAGTAAAAATTCTTTTAAAAACATTTAGACATAAGGTATGTTTATAATATAAACATTTTAAATTTGAAATAATTTATTATTTTTTTTTGGGTCAAACATATGATGATTTTTTAGCTTATAATGCTGGTGCTTTAAAAAAGCACTAAGTTAAAAATGTTTTAATAATAAAGACTAAGTTAGTATCACTATTAACACATAAATAGATTTAAGCTTATAAATAAAAATGTAAATTTTTTATATAGAATGCAATATGAAATACTTAGTAAAGAACTCAAAAACTAATTACATAAATGATATATTCAATTATAACAAATATAATAATATATAATGATAGTCTTACTAAATAATTATAATATGAATTTATTCTTTAGGAGAGTATGAGAGAGTAATTATTAAAGTTTTTAATGTCAATGCCAATTTTAGAAATATTTTCTTATTATAAATAAACTTATAAGAATGTGCACGTATAATTATTTAACATTTAAAACCATCATAATTTATATTTGATTTTTATTTTGGTTTAGGCGGCCCTTTTTTTTGGGGTCATAATTCTTTTTTCTTAGCCATTGTAGTATAATTCAATAATTGATTAATAAATTAAAGCTTATAAACAAGAAAATATTAAATTAATTTAATTTTGTGACAAATAATAATTTTGTTTAATATAATTTTATAATTTAGATTTAATATGTTTTCTTTAAAGAAGATGTATTGACTAATCTTCTCTATATATAACTTCAATTTATTAAATATCATTAACCGTTAGAATATATTTTGAGATTTTTAAGAACATTTTATACATAACAACCTTGCATAATAAGCATTATACAAGCACTATCATCATTTATAATATTTAATTTGCTAGATAGTGTCACGTATGTATTCTAATATATATTTTGGGTTTATTTATTTTATATTTAAAAAATGACTTATGTTTTTTAAAATAATATATAAGGAAGGTTCACGACAAGATCAAAGTGTTCTAGTTTAACATAATTTGCGAGTTGATTTTATTTATTTATTTTTATTATTATTTAGCTTTTTAATTTTTATTCATAAATAAAATTTAATATTCTATTCATATTTTATATTTGACCTCGACCTTATCAATTTAAATCATAATATTTAAAAATTGAATCTATTATTAGGGCGATCATGATAACTTAATAAAATTACAATTGAATAAGCTAGATTATTGGAGCATTCGATTCAAGAACCAATATTAATAGTAAAGAATAATAAATTTTTAAATGATAAACTATACCTTATCAATATCAAGGAAGTGACATGATACAAAATTAATAAAGCAACTGGATGAGCTCTCATAACAAGTACGATGGTTGCAAAATTATGTGGTTTATGAACCACTTACACTTAGTTATCTAAATAAATCATGGTTACTAGTTCAACAATTAGTCAGATCAGTAACATTGCACAAGCATGGTTTAACCTCCTCTTATAATAATAAAATTATCTTAGGTAATTTTTAATAATAAAGATCTTAGAGATTAACTTTAAAATAGCTTGGTTCATATTTGATTACATGAGAATAGGGTCCTCAAGTGTAAACGATATGTAATTTAAATAAAATTAATCAAAATGTACATGTTCAACGTCTTTATTTGTATCACATACATGTAAAGATTTTATAAAATAAACCTTATGTATATTCTAGAATATATAACGGGATGCCACGTACACCACGTACATTCACGTAGGATGCTAAATTTGACATACCCTGTAAGTAATATATAAGGAAGGGTTTCCTAAGCAGCTTTTCAAAGTTCCTAGTAACTGCTGGTAAAATGAATCACTGATTCGATAGCATAAAATACGTATCTTATTTATATTAAGAGAATATTCACATCGTACCATGGTGTCCGTACAATTATCTGGCATGTTGTTAACTCCGGCTATGGCGCATCTTGATGCTTGATTTCCTTTGTAGGAAAATGTTTAGGAGAAAGATTTATGGTGGACTTATTTCAAAATGGCAAGGGGCGAATTTCATGAGCACATACTGTGGTAGATTGGATGGAAAATCAGCTCTCATCACAGGGGCCGGAAGGTATGAAATAATTTTTATTACCATGAATAAATTAAAATTTAAATATTTAATACAATTTCTTTCTTTAGTGGGATCGGACGTGAGGCAGCACTTTTATTTGCACATGAAGGAGCATCTGTGGCTGTGATTGATAAGAGTGTCTCCGGAGCTGCCAGGACCGTCGATGCTGTGAGAGAGTTCGGTGGTAAATGCTTAGCTATTACTGGTGATGTTTCCGTTCCCGGAGATGTAGCAAAGATGGTTATGGAAACTGAGGTAATAAATAAGTATTAACTGATTTGAATCAATTATATATACGTGTGTGTGTGTGTGCGCGCTTGGATACATATAATCATCTTTTATCTTATATAAATCGCATAAAGTATATGAATAAATCAGCTGAAACTATAAAGTTAACTTGTGACAGAAAGCATTTGGTGGACTCCACATTTTATTCAATAATGCGGGCATCATGGACAGCAACGATAGTGATGCTATCAACACACCAGATGATGTAATTGATCGCACTTTTGACATCAATGTCAAGGTAAATCACACGTACATACATATATGTATACATACATATTCATATACGATAAGCATACCTGGTATATACTCCAGGGTGTCATTTATGGATGTAAATACGGTATTCCTGCAATAAAGAGATCTGGTGGTGGTTCTGTCATCAATACAGCTTCCTTTGTAGCATTTTTAGGTGCAGCAACACCACAGGTACACATGCACATATAATTTTTATATTCTATGTAGTTGTGATATCCACATATACATGTGTGTGTGCGTGTGCGCGCGTGTGTGTGTGATGTAGGTAGCATATACCGCAAGTAAAGGTGCCGTTTTGTCCCTCACACGGGAGTTGGCCGTTATCCATGCTAGAGAAAAAGTGCGAGTCAACTCCATCTGCCCAGGCCCTATCCGTACAGAGCTTCTCATGAAGGTTGCGTGTGTTTTAGTTAAACAAATTACATTATTATATAATGTGCATTGTAGCAAGGTTTATGCACCATACAAAAACGTCTCTCCTCTCTCTCTCTCTCACTTTCTCTGTCTCTAACACACGCCACACACACGTGCACGCACGCGCGCGCACACACACACACACAACAAACACGAGACATGCATGCTGTATAACAGAAACTGTACAGGTGCTGGACACTGAAGAGAAGAGGCAGAGGAGGCTGGTACACATACCAATGGGCAGATTTGGCGAAGCCGCGGAGATTGCCAGGGCCGCTCTGTTTCTGGCATCCAATGAGAGCTCATTCATCACCGGTGCCAGCCTTCTCGTGGACGGCGGTATCACTTCTGCATACGTCACTCCTGAATGAAAGTTCCGACAGTACGGTCCCCGGACTAGGGTACGGCCTTGTTGGCCACATTTGTATTCGAAACAATATTCATATATACATTGTCAGAGTCCGCCTCAAAGTATTTGAACTGTACACATGATCACTACATTATGCATCTTGACATACTGTTTTAGGGTTAGGGTTCATCGAGGGATATGGCGGGCACGGCGGCAGCGTCTGTCGTTGGTAAGATCGTCTGTGTGTGTGTGTGAGAGAGAGAGACTGGCCGATCTATGGTCGATCTGTCGGAATTGAGTGTATAAATGCCGTGTTTTGTACAGTTCCCAGGAATTTCCGGCTACTGGAGGAGCTGGAGCGTGGTGAGAAGGGGCTTGGAGATCCCTCTGTTAGTTTGGGGATGGATGACGCTGATGATATATACATGCGATCTTGGACTGGGACCATTCTGGGGCCGAGCAATGTAAGTTTTTAATCAACAAATTAATCATGTCTTAAACATGTACACATTATATACTGTACATTATGTTAACAGGAGTATGATATTGTTCTATTGTTTCCTAGTCTATCCATGAAGGTCGCATTTACCAACTTAAGCTGTATTGCGACAAGGATTACCCGGACAAACCTCCAACCGTGAGATTCATGTCTCGAATCAATATGACGTGTATATCTCAAGATGGTGGTACGGTAAGTTGTGTGCCTGTGCGTGTTTGTGTTCTTTCGGATTTGTGTGTGTTATATGTTGAATTCATATCAGCTTTGTATGCAAATTCTGCTTTATATTTGGTGTTCTTCATAGTTACTTAGCTGTGTGTGCAGATTCACTTATGTCATGTATCTTTGTTTATGTATTCTTCATGTACAATAATCATTGAATACTGTTTTTGTTGATGTTTTGTAGGTAGATCCCAAGCATTTTCCAATGTTAAGCAACTGGAGAAGAGAATATACCATGGAAGATATACTTATTGCTCTGAAACGTGAGATGGCTTTGCCACACAACCGCAAGCTGCCACAACCCCCGGAAGGCAGCACTTTCTGACTTCCAATTGCTGAAACAGTAATTATCAAATATCATAATGTTTTGTTTTATTTAATATATTGCATGTGTATTAATCTAGCTTAAACAGATAACAATTTTCTCTCTTGTATATATGCTCAAATCATGCTATATATGTATTTTGCAGATAGTATGCACACGTATATGTGTGTGTATATATATTCTTAAAGATATATTTCATACATTGAAGGCCTATAAAAAATTACAACCGTTGGATATTAAGTACGTTTATTATCCTTTAATATCCACTGACCATGTTAATCTAACTTTGATTTATAATGTAATTAATTTCAGTAATTGCAATTATTATTTTACACCTAGTTAATAATATATATTAATAATAGAGTAATTTAAATTTTATTTTAATCTTAAATTTCATTTTAATTAAAAACTAAATATTTAAATTATATTCTTAAATTGATTGAGTGTGAGTGAGTTTTATTAAGGGTCGTAAAGGACCATCGAAGGCAACGTCGTTATGAAACTCTTTGGCTAAAATACAATTTAAATCATTCTTTATCTTATATCTTATATTTAAGTTAAAGAAAGTATTCATGATTTAAATTTTAATATACAATATATATTAAGGATATACACATGCAAACACATGCACACTTCGGTTTTATTAATTATATTAAAAGTAAAATATCCTAGTGTTAAGTAAGATATACTTTTGAGTTTGAAATCATTAAATAACAAATGCTAATTATTTAAATGGGATGTTTATATTAAGTCAAGATTAACTTAGGATTTCTACACAAGATCAACGGTAGGAGAGCAGGCTGGGTGTTGTAGCTTATACACAAACCATAATATATATATATATATATAGAGAGAGAGAGAGAGTGGTAAAACTTGAAGTATAGACAGTTAGGTTAGACAGTGTGACGGTTAAGGTAACCCCAGAGCAAGGGAGATGAGATACTATGCAAGTTCATATATGGCAAAAGCTGGTTTAATCATGCTGTTATGTATACATTTGTGTTATATAGCATGGTCACTTTCTGGCTCAGAGCTTGGCCACTAAATGATTCTGCTCGTGCCTTTGTCCTCCCATGGATACCTGCTGAAACTACCAAAACCTTTGTAAGTTCATCTCTCTATGTCAAACACACACGCACGCACGCACATATTTGTATGCATATACAATTCTGTTCTGTTCCAGACAGATTATGAGCTTGAAAGACTGGGCAAAATCCTGTGGAACTCATCATCCAACTCTGATAACACTGTCGTTCTTACTGCGGTAAATAAGGCCTGGACAACAAGTCCAATGCTTGATTACTTTCTGGACAGCTTTCGCACAGGTCCCTAAGATATACGTGCACGTGGAATTATATATATAATCTGACTGTACAGGTGAAAATACAAGTCACTTGCTGGAAAACCTGGTAATTGTTGCCCTGGACAAAGCTGCATATAAGAAGTGTACGACTGTACATGGCCGATGCTTTGTTCTCAAAACCGATGGACTGGATTTCTCTGCTGAGAAAGCGTTTAACTCAGAGGATCATCGCTCCATGATGAGGAAGAAGATATCCTTCCTTAGTATTGTGTTGCAAATGGGTTACAACTTTGTATATACGGTACTAGCATTCTCTCTCTCTTTCATACACACACACACGCACGCTAAACTTAGACGTTTGCAGGATGCAGATGTCATGTGGTTGAGAAACCCGTTTCCAGCTTTCTCAGAGAAAGCAGACATGGAAATTGCATGCGATTTTTTCAATGGCAACGACATGGATCTTCGAAGTAACTCAAGTGTAGGTTTCATGCAGGTGAGAACGAATAATGAGATAAATGCTGGGTTCATGAGAGTGAAAACAAATCCGAGAACAATCAGTCTGTTCAAGTATTGGGATAGACACTCCAAGTTTTACTATGACGTCCATGAACAAGATGCATTCAAGAGGATTAAGAATCATAGGGAGTTTAAGAATATAAACGCACAGATTAGGCTCTTATCCACTGAAGTGTTTAGTGGGTTTTGCCAGCCTGCAGTAGATTTTAACAGGGTTTGCACCATGCATGCAAACTGCTGCAAAGGGTTAGATGCTAAAATATCCGATCTGCAGTTAGTTAAAGAAGACTGGTCACAGTACATTTCCCATAGGAGAAGTACCAAGTTTAGGTCTCCAAAGGCATGTTTAAACGGTTGTTTTAAGTTCTTTACTTCCAAAAAATGCTTGGAATCCATTGGAGCAATATGATTTTCTATGCACTGTACTTCAATTAGTCGTAATTGAAATATTAATTTCAGTATAGAAAACACGTTATTTGTAGAAATTCATGGTGCTCTTCACAATGAACTTCCTGCATAAAACTATGTTGCCTATGGTTTAGACAATTCCAATTGACGTTATTACAGCCTTATGTAACCATGCTTCAGAGCGTGCGTGCCGCAAAAGAAGTAGTATTTGTATGGACATATGGTAATATAGCTGCACACTGTATAAGATAAAGCCACATGTCATACATACTCAAAAAATAATTTGATAATGAAATTGCATTATCATAAATTAAATCATTCAAATGTTGCATTTGATTTTAAATTAAGGCACTGGTTTTTCTTTGTTGGAATTGGGTATTTCTTACTATTAGTTTTTCATGTGTAGTTTTACATTGGCATTTCTTAATGTTTTTAACATTAACTCACGACATATTTTGTAATATAAGTAGTTTTGGGACTTACCCAATTCTTGTGTGATAATTTTTAATATGATTTTTTTTTTATTTTTATTTTATATAGAAGTGATTATTATTACATTGTAATTTTATGATTATCAATTCAAATATAGTGAGAAATAACCTGCTTAACACACTTTAAGTTCTTAAGAATGATTTAACAAAACCATAGGTTAAAACAAGAGTACCAAGTCTTGTTAAATTCTAACGAGTTCTTTAGGACCTTAACCATTCTATAATGATGTGCATGCGTGTATGTATTCGCACCTTCACAACTGTTCGTGCATATTCCTGGTTTATACCTTGAAAATAGCAGATTCTCGAATATACTTTCTTATTCAGTTTACAAACGGATATCTTATTTATTATTTATTATTTATTATCAATAAGCTTTGTGACTGAACCACGCTCGAAAATTTGTAACACACACACACATATTATACTATCACAATTCATTATACCGAGCTGTACGCTATGCTTCCATTTTTTGATCAAGCTTTTTTTGCTGTAAAGGCACATTCGCCCCCTTCCTACATTTAATAATTAAGTTGTTTTTATTTTTATATATAATTAAGTTTGCATGGGTGTGCTTTAATGGCTGAGCCAATATTTGTATGCACATATAAACTATATCACAATAAGAACTTAGTTATCAATTATATTGTATTGTTTGACGTCGTATAACAACCCCTTCAGACCAGAAATGCATATGCATATATGCATATTACAAATCACACCACTGTCTATCCTTCTATCTATATCTGGGGCCAGTTCTTGAAGCAATTTGTTCTTCATAGCTATGGCTTCCTTGAGAAATCTTGCTGCAGCCTTGGGCTTGTGTTTATCACCAAGTGTGAACTCTAGCCTTTGGTCTACCCAATTCATGTTCCAATACTTTTTCCTTTAAGTTTGTGTAAGCCCAGCATTTATATACCATGTGGTGCAAGTTCTCCATTCTTTATGGCATATTTTGCATATTCTTTATGTAAATTCGATGCACCATATATTTGCATATAACAAACTTATATATGCTGTCATTATTCATTCGTCAACTCTGCAAGGTTGTTAACCACCCTCAAATGTAAAAATTCTTAATATATTAATATAAATATAAGAGTAATTAATATATTTACTAACTGATTTATAAAATCATATGTAAAAGTCTAAACTCTGTACTATTGAGGAAATTACAGATTTATCAACTTTAACATCTAATGCTCTATTTATTAAGGTTGATACACTTGTAGTTTGCTTGATTAAAATAAATTATTAACTTATATATGCATTTAAAATTAATATAATTTTAAATTAATTAATACTTATATTTATTGCTTTTATATTCATATTCATACATAAATAATCAATTGTATTCCTTATTTAACATATAGAATATCCCAATTCCTTTGCCTCCTCCACAAGGTACACATAAGTTTGAAAATAGAAAGTTAAAAAAAGAAAGAATTTCATGTACGATTTCTTAAATTTAAATGAAATATTATGGTTCTTATTTTATGATTTTTAATGTTAATATATTATGTATGTAAATTTAAAATTAAAATAAATAAATGACAAAGTAAAGTTATGTAATTTACTTGTGGACAATGAATTACTTACATAACTAAAATGAAGCGTATCTAAATTTTAATATATTAAAAAGGCTTTGTAATTTGATCTTGAAGGTAATGTATAACTTATAAGTATAATTATATTATATATATATATATATATATATATATTATAATTTATTTCAGCTCGAGATATTTTATATTAATTAGCAACTAATGAAACTAAAGAGTTACAACTCATTAAACTATTTGTCTTTATAATTTTAAAATTAATTAGTTATAACATAAAAAATGAAGATCAACAATATTGAATCTATGCAAAACAAAAAATATCAATTATCAAAGTTTTTACCTAGTACCATTGCCAAATGTCAACCCTAGAAACCCTCTTAAAAAACCCCATAAAATCTGGTAAAGTAACCCATGTTAGAAACTCACACCCTTTCATAAATAATGCTCACCTTGTGTATCATGATGCGTGGGCTAGTCGAGTTGCAAGTATTGTTTTTAATTTAGCTTATAATTCAGTATGGATTAGGCAATTAAAGTAAGGCCTCAATCATTATTCTTGCTAAATGTAAACTCGGGCAATGCCTTTTAGGATTGCGAGTGGATTATTGAACAAGAGGAGTTAATTAACTCCTTGGATGTGACATATTTAGAATCATCTCAATGTTAAAGGTGAATTAACTCAAAGGTGAGACATATTCTTATTATTGAAAAGTTATAGCAACATAATAAAGAGTTTTACTTTAACAACAAAAGCTTTAACTTGCATAAGTAGGAGAATAACAAATTCTCTTTTAAATTTAGAACTCTCATTACATATACTCTACCTTATTTATACGATGGAGCCCTCCCAAACCCCTTTTTTCTTATTTATGTAATTGGGCTAGCACGAAATGCCAATGACTTTGTTATAAGATGAGCTTACCTTAAACCCTACCAGGGAAGGGGATTTTAGGGCGTAGGGTCAGGGCAACCCTACCTATTTAACATACTGAATTCATTTGAACTAACTAGAAAACCTAATAGGACATAAAAATTAAAGAAGAGTTTTTTAAAACGTAAGGTTTAGCTTTGTTTAAAGTTTTTATAAATATTTAAATTGAACCATCACCAAATACTCAAATGTATAAACATGCTGCTTCATATTATATTTAAAAGCCGTCAATATAATACAATGGCAATAATTAACTCCAAATAAAAATCAAAGTCATAATAAAATTATGATATGTATTATTTCCCTTTATCATCTATCAATTTACCCATGCATATGTATGTAAATGCATATGTATACAAAACAATTGTTATGGAACTTTGTTTGACAAATGACTTCAATTCAGTCCTATAATGCATTGTTTCATACGCTCTTTTGCATTTGGGGCTCTAGTACCTCAACCATTATGCAAACACAACCTTTGTAACAACTAGCCACTGTCGTAGCCCTGAAGATTTGTGTCTGGTCTTTGATTATATAATAATATATTGTAAGTATCTATACACACATATAGATTATCCACATATATATCTAGAATTATGTATTATTTGTGTAGACACATAGAGGCATTACATATTGTAATGTTGTATGATTAAAGTTTATATCTATTATGTGTAGGCACACAAAAGTACATTATATCTACCAAGGTATACATGACAGACATTGCATGTGCACACGTAGGAATGCATACTATGTGTGTGTGTAATTTATGAATTGGTTAATCAATTCATGGCTTGTGAGAGAGTGCTATATAGAAGGAGATGAATGAAGCTGATGAAGTTAGAAAAAGAAGGTATTACACAGACACACATATAACATACTTATTGAAGTATTACAACATGTCAATCAAATATAGAGATTTTAATATCAAGGGTCAGATGGCACCGTTATCATATTATTATAATTTGCAGATATGCATCACTTTTATCTAGTATTTATAATTATGTAAACTAATGTTTAATTGTGATTACATACTGCTTAAGTTTTATTTTTATAAAATCCTTCACTAGGTATCGTGTAATACATGCAAGAAGCTATAAGGCCAGCCAATATGCAGCTCATGTAGGTTCATTCATATATACACTGCATATACATTATGCATGTGTGTGTGTATGTGTAGTATATTAAAAATATATGTACTATGGGTGGGTGTATAAGATTATTTGTGTATATAATTATATATTTACTAATCAAAATTAAAATGTTTTAGATTAGAACGATGTAGATCATCATAGTAATGACAATGTATTAGACAAAAACCTCATAAACAATGTAAGTATTCCATGTGTATAAATTTACATGAAGTAATATAATTATATATAGACTTTGGTAAACATGTATGTGTGCTATTTTATACACACACACATGTATATATATATATATATATAATAGAGAGAGAGAGAGAGAGTATTTAAAATTATATTAAACAAATAAACTAATAATTTATTAATTTTTGCTATTTAAACTCAGGAAATGCAATGCTAGGAGATATAGAAATATCATATAATGAGACAGCCACGGATTTACTGTCAGAAATACAAAACCTCCTAAAAAAAAGTAATAATAATAATAAATATCTATCATATATATATAACTCTATATGATGCATTCATGTAATTTAGTTAACTTTGTTCCTCATTTTTAGAGAAGCTTTTCATATACTTCTTCATAATAAGTTAATAAAAATGGATAATTATGTATTAATTAATTATGTTTAAAGTATAAAAGAAATTTATTATATGTTGGGGAGCTTATACAACTAATCTTACCGTGGATTTATCAAATGGTGAAGATTAATGATTATGATGCTTTTAAGTGTTTGATTGCTTGGTACTATAGCTTTGATGATCAGTAAAATGACAAGTAAAGGTCATATGGCATATGATGGGGTTGGTATCATTGTTGTTGGAGGCATACACACGGTAAGTACGTGTGTGTATGTAAATATATATGCATAACATATTTAATTATAATTTTATATCGTTTTGTATTTATATAAAAATATTAATCATAGATTAATCATTTGCAAGAGAACAAAAGCTTCTAATAAATCTTTAATGAAGTATATTTACAAAATATATAAATATGGTTTAAGTGTGTATTAGAGGGTACCATATTATATATAGAATATGCACTACTGTATATAATAATATATTATAAATATCTAACTATATATCTTTAGGGAAGTATATATACAAAATATATGAATATGTTTAAATACAACATATATATGTATGTGTATGTGTGCATATGTCTATATCTATATATCTATCTATATATCAAACATATGTATGATATATATGTGTGTATATCAACATTATCAAGGGGTACAATATTATATATATAAGTATCTTTATTCTTTAGTAAAGTATATATAAAAACATATAAATATGTTTATAATATCATAAATAGCAACAATATGTGTGCACGTGTGTGTGTGTTTGAAGATTTAGGTTGTAAATAGTTGTAATGAAGATGAAATTAAAGTCAAAGACAATTTAAGAATATTTATAATTACGAAATGAATTTTCTTTTTGCCAAGTGTATGAAATTATTTTAATTAAAAAGTAAAAAATTAGAATTATAAAAATAGTTAATTAAATAACCTTGTTTGGGTCCTTTGTTTTTATAAAAACAAAGATTACTATTATACCTTGGTTTTTATGGTTAATGATTAGGGATTTTCACTTTCTGGTGCCTTAACACACGTTGTGAAGAGGAGGATAAATGGAGGTTTGTTGAAGATGCATGCTCCAAAAGAGAGCAAGCCGGTGTGCCGAACTAGTCAACGAGCATGATGATATTTCTTATAACTCCACTTAACAAGAGAAAAGACTCTCTAAGAAAATAATATTAACATGTAAAAAAAATCATATTGTAGCACTTTTTTTCTTTGAATGGGAACTTTCACACCATTGACAAAGGTGTTCAAGGTAGTACTTTCATATGAAAACAACAAGCAAGCAATGAAGACGAGTTAAGGGATGACAATAAAGATGAAAAATGAAGAGGAAGCAAAGGATGATCCAATAAAGAAAGGGAAAAAAAATCAAGCACATCCAAATTTGAAAAAGAAAAAAGAAACAAAAGCTGAGATACTAAAACTGAGATAATATTATTTACTTTGTATTTAATGTTGTGAAAGCCTTCAAAATTCACGATCGATAAAGGAATCCATGACATAAAATTAGAAGAATTTCAATGTTATGATAATTTTGATATTCTGTTGGTTAATGACAACCCATATAAGTTTTTAATTAATTATGTTATTTGCTCTTTTCATTTGAAAAGATACAATCCCTTCAAGAAAGTTCCAACCAATACTACGGAAGATCCACTACACATGGTTAAACACTACATTTTGCATTTTTTGAAAAAAATGACAAAAACATGTCTTTTCAGGCATATATGTCAAACTGCAAGCACTTCTAACCATCATTTAATTCAAGAAATTACTAGTAGGAGTGGCACTACCAATATGTAACACATGTAAGTGCTCAAGAATTTAATAATATGTTAATCAAATTAAATTAAAATACTTATTTAATTTTGTAGAGATTTACAAATATGAAGGGAGGACCAAAACAATATTGCAAAATTGGTTTAATAGATTATACCCTTGGCTTTTATATTTTCTAATGGTACAAACAAATGATGTTATACATGATCTTATTTATGTCAATCTTGTCTGTCATATGTATAATTATATACTTGGTTGTATAACCTATATTGTATTCAACTTACTAAAAATAAATAAATCACATATCATATTACGAAACACTTTTTGTTAAAACATTGAATGAACATCTACTACACAAATTGAACTACCAACTGTTATTTATAATTTTAATGTTTCAGATTTGTCACAATTTCTTCTTCTTGACATAATAATTTTGAGTCTCATAGTGTTATGCTAACTCCATATTTTGTATTTCTTTAACAATGGGAATCATTTTCTTCATAATTACTTCCTTTAAAACAAGCTGTAACATCATAGTCTTAATATGTTACGTATCCTGCACAACCTTTCCACCAACCTATTACTAGACTAACTCAACTACAACATATACAAGTGCATGTTCATCAGCTAGCACAAAATCACAATGATGGAGATGTTTAAGAAATCCAAGCTAATAAAGTCATATTCAATATAAAAGGTTCAGTTTGGATAAAAGATGAAATAATTAAGTTACAATATAAGATGCGTTTACAAAAGAAAAATGCTTATAAGCAACAATGTATTAACAAGGAAATTAGGAAAAAGCTTCAAAACTTCTGTGTTCGTAATCTAAACAAGTAAATTGTAAACAAGTGGGGTGACTCATGTTGTGATTGTCTGATTTATGAAGGAAGAAGTGGATGGCCTGATTTTTGGTTTAGAATGATTAAAAATCAAAAAATTAAAATTAGGTTGTCCAACTTGTTTAACAAAGTTGTTTTTAAAGTAATGGTCTTATGAATGCTTGAGTCTCAATTCAATAATCCTAATGGTTATGTCACTTTATCATCCTTTGAAAAGTAGATGTGTCTAAAGAATTTTTCTAAAAACACTTCTATAGAAAAACCCTCGATGTAAAAAAAAATTTAAAAATTAGAAACTTTTGGTATGTGTATAATATATAAATATAGACATGTACTATATGTGATCTATTTTAGAGTCCTGTGTGTGTGTATGTATAGATATAGGCACATGTGTTTATGTATAACACAAGTCTTGGATAAGAAATAATAATAATGAAAATGATTTAAATGTAACACTTGAAAATTCAAACTCACATGATGTTTATAATGTTTTTTACAAGAGAACATGATTAAAAGAGTTATTGAAAAAAGGTACCTATTGAATTGAGAAAATATTCCAAGTGGTACTGAAGGTTTCCTCAATATCCAAAGGAGCTTCGAGTCAAACAGTTTAAACATAAAACTTAATTACATTTAACAACTTAACTCTGAAGTGACAAATAAGAAGTACACATAACAAATAACTGTGGCAAGAGAAAAAAATAATATTTTAACAATAAGTTTAAAATTATTAAATTTAACTTTATAAAAGACTCTTAAAAAATATTTAATTAACTTTAATAAAACTTAATGTATAATTAACCTTCTAATCTTCTCTTATAAATAGTTTCTTTAGAATCTGAATTTTATATAGGATTATGGAGCTTTTGCATAACTTAAATATTAAAAGGATTCCAAGATAAACAAATTAAAAATAGCTACACATATAGGATTTGTCATACATATACATAAAACTTCATATTACGTGTGTATAATATGTGTTTTTTAAGAGCAAGCCTTTGAAGCTTAGACATGGTTTAATGATCAAGCAAGTGTAGGTGCTAGTCAAATACTTAAGAGTTATGTGGACATGCAATGGACATACAAGTTTCTCAAAAGACATTAGCTTGCTTATGATGTGTGTGTGTGTTTATTAATTAATGGTGAAAAGCATTATTAATTCCTTCCCACTCCACTGCATAAAATAAATAAATAATTTATGTTAACACACACTTACCTTGAGAGTTGATATCAATAATTTTAATATACTTCTTTAAGATGCTTTTCATATTTGTTCTGCTCGAGACCTTTTAAGGTAAGTAACTTACATCGGGATTATAATACATTGGATCAAACTCTTCATAAAACCCTTTGGTTTGACCTAACAAAACATTTATAAAGTAATTGTCACTATGCCTTTAACAAACTAAATGCTCATGCAATAACAATGCATAAGTGAATAAAGAAAATTATATTTAAGGTCTTGAACAATTATATCTTCTGTCAAATATGTTTTCAAGGTCTTGAACAATTATATCCTCCATAGAAGGATGTTTATAAGGATATTTCCTTTTGATGTTTTTAGGGATATTCAAGCATGATCATATTTGTTTGTTAGGTGCAACTCCTAACAAACCTACATACACATATGCACGTTGTAACTAAAGTGGGCATGATACGTGAAAATGGGAATATAAAATAAATTACTAATTAATACTTAAGTTTTAATTATTAATTAATCATTTAATTAATATGTAATTAAGCCTTAAATATTAATTAATTAATTAATTAATCCTTCAATAACCTTACTTAGTAAGGAATATTCCTAAAATATCTTAGAATATTCATATTATTCTAAAAATAGTTTACAATAATGAAGAAATACTATCAAACATAATTACAAATGAAATCATTTTCTTATCAACATGTTAATTTTTTATAAATACTTTCTTCTATCATACAAAGAAATCTTCTTATTTTGTCTAAATCATCACTCTCCGGATTAATCAAATCATTTTGGTCAATATCTTGATGTTGTTGCCACCACTTAACACTCTCACGAATGCAATTGGGAGTTGCCATCCTTGTTAATACATAAGATGTGATAAGAGAAGGTCTGCATAAAGGCTCATCTAAAAACTGACGTTCCTTAAGAATAATATTATAAAGCGCCCGGTTGCTATCCTTCATTTTATAAAATTCAATATCACGAGAAAGAAAAGCTTCAGGAAATGTATGATACGGTGGATACTGCTCACAAAAATTTTCGAGATTCTTCTTTCTGAGGCACGTATCCAAGTAGTTCACTAGCTCATCCATGATATCGGTATCAGAATATGGATCGAAAGTGATTGGATGAATACAAGCAATGTTTTGGTTGAGCATAGCCTTCTGAGGAGAGTCGTCTACTACTAACATCTGTGTGTTCTTCATTATCCTTAAGCGACTGATCTCCCCATGAGTCCCAATTATTCTTTCATTCTTGAAGAAGTATGGCTTGCTTTCCTTTCTTATATTGTGAAATTCGAGAGGTTTATAACATATTCGCTGGTCAAAAATCCAATCTTTACGAATCACCTCTTCTGCAACACTACAATGTTTCTTAAGTAAATTCAACAGCGGTGTTAAGTTATGAATCTGCATGCATGACCAAATCCCCACAAGCGCACCCATCTCCTTAAGCTTTTGAAAGAGACGATCCAACCCTGGACGAAAAATAATATCATATCGAAATTTACCATGACAAGGAATGAAATCTCCTTGTTTGATTTCTTTTTTCTATCCTGGGCCTTTGTCGATGAAGCAGAACACCATTGACATCCAACAACACAATATGGCCATGAGTAACATGAGATAGCGTTGCCTCTTGAATACTTTGCAAATCACTTGTTGCTCCCTTTCACATTTATCCGTTGCCACTATCTCGTTGCCTATCCCTTCATCATTTAATTGTACATCATCCTTACAAGATTCAGATATTGCATGCGCTGAAGAAATTGATTTCGGAATGAAGCCAATAAAAATGATGATGAAGTGGCCCCCATGGTAACGATGTTTTGAGCTGCATTATTATCCATTTCCTGCATGAACTCTGTCATTCTGACATGTGGCACAAGAAATTGTCGCCAAACCCCTCTCTTACCTCATGCAATGCTGAAAATCCATGTTCTCAATTATTTCATTACATCTGCAAAATGATAATTAGCTGACCTTAAAATTATCAAGGTATATTATTTACCTTGTTAATGTGTGACCCATGTTTGAACTAAAAGCTTCATTAATCCTTGAGAATTTATTTTCTGTACAAATATAAAAGAAATATACAAAAATGCCTTATGTTACACTCATTTACAACTATTCATCACTCTAACAATTCATTAACAATTCTTCTTCGCTATTACCTTCTGAGTGAGGCGAAGAAGGTCTAAGCCGCTTGTGAGATGGTTCAAGATCTTCTGCATCTTCTATTGATGTTTCCATGGGTCCTGGAGTGTGCGAATGTTCTGTACTCCTCGAGATAACTTCCGGTCTAATATCTGATTGAAGTTCGTTCTCAGACTCCGAGATTGAACCAGATTCACCTTCAGAGCTATCGCACTTATCTGGAGGGAACTTTCTCAAATACGCCTTTATGGATTCGTTGGGGTACTCAGTTGAGACCCAATCTATCCACTTGTTCAGGTCCTCAACCATGGTCTTATCCTTTTCAACGGCAAACACACATGTATGCCGAAGGTAACACTCCTTCAAGACCGGACCCCCTAGTGCAGTAGTCAAAAACCCACGCATCACTGTGAGGACCCCTGATCAAGTTGACGATGCTCCGTGCCGCTTGACTTGTAATGTTTGGATAACGTACATTGCCGAATACGTCACTCACCTATCGGTGTATCGGATGGAGGTTCAGGGCCGTTGGAGTGCAAACAGATGCCTGGCCAGTCATTTGGAAGCTTGAAATTGTTTGGCGCATTCCTAACAACCAAGTGAACAACGGTATCAATGCACTTGGGATTAGCATCGTTCATATAAAATCCTGTCCAACGATGTCTATTCTTCTTGGCGAAGGCGAAGGCAAAAGTATCGGTGACATGAGCAAGAATCAAGAAATAAATACCTGAAAAAGTAGGTATCAGTGAAGAGCGCAAGCATGAATTCAATAATAAATACCTTCTATGTATATGCTTGCACGGCTAAGTTTCTCCACCAGATCCTCTAGTGCCCTATCTGTCGAAAGATTTTTTTTGGACACCGCAGATCCATCACGAACAATTGAAACGGTTTCCTACAAGCAGTGATGTTACCCCATAAAGTCTCCGAATCTAACAACAAACATCTGTAGGGCTTGTCGTGATTCGTAGCATCCTCCTTTATAAGGTTCAATTCGGTTCTCCGCTGCTGAAGGACTGCCATAAGAGAAGGCGTCATCCCAATGTTCTCCTTTTTGGCGTTGGCGTGCAATAGATTCTTGCCTAGATCTTCCGATTGGTTCACCCATTCGACAAGCATATCATCGTTCGTCACATGCAAATATTTGCTACCTCTTCATATGTTGAAGTCGAGGTCCAACCCAGTTTGTGGCAGTGTATTCCCAACCACTCCTTGAAATGCCTGACCGTCTTCAACTCCATTGCCTTGAGATGAAAAGGAGAGGTTGGGCTGCTGTTATTAATTTGTAGTTTGCCATCGATCACCAAATCAGCCAAGACTTCCATCTCCTCCATCGTTGTTCCATTTAAAGGCTTCAACCATGTGAGCTTGAAATCGTTGTCTACATCCTTTGTAGATTGAACAGACTTAGCCTTCGGCGTCTTACTGGGTTTCTTTGCAGACTTTTCTGAGGGCTCCCCTTCACTTGTCTGCTTCTTCTTCAGTGTTCCTTTTGAAAAGGATTCCATAATCCCCAACCATTTGGCAAAGATCCTATCTTCGGGGCAAGAAATCAACATCATCAGAAATGATGTTTCCTTCCCGCCCACTGGGCAAAATCAACTGCTGCAATTTCTTCAACTCTCTGAGGAAAAAGACAGATTAATATACCGGCGAGATAAATCCCGCCCAAACAATTTGCTTACCCGGTATTCCGCAGATTGTGTATTCCCTGCGGTAGCTCTTTGTGGTCGCTGAAGAGATTCCCACACGGCTCGCGTGTGTTTAAACTTCTCCCATATTTTGCTGTTGTAGTGGTTGGTGTCGGCAGCGTCCCATTCCGCCGATAACTTATGGTACTGCTCGATTGTGAGATTCGGCTTAGCTGCCGATAGCTACAGCTCGGAAAGTTTTGTTGCCATCGTTCCTTTGTTGTGTTCTCGAGAAGTCGTTGGGCTGCCGTTATTGTGTGCTGGCCACTAATGATGTAGTACTTGATAGATCTTTTTATTCTCCGTCTGAATCTTCATGAGTTGTTCTGGTGTTGTGATCCAGACTTTGTCAGCACCCTTCCTTCTTTCATAGTATGGACACAAAACAGCATTATGTGGAACGGTATAAGAATTGTCGTCCTTCATCTTCTCCATGAGCTCAGCTACACGTTCCTGGTTGAGTGGCCTGTAATTGAAGTTTGGGTTGACGCTGCAATATTTAACCCTACAAGGATAAATCTTATCATCCAACATCATTTCCTTGTGACTTATTGCAGCATGAGATGCCACAGGTGCAGCTGACAAAACGATTGATGATTTTCTTTTGCGATCCGAATCAACATGTGTGATCCCCGACTGCAGCTGTTCTAGTGTTCTCGGCACACTCTTCCAGCTCCCGAAGCTTCCTAAGCAAATTGAACGTGATCTGTAGAGAACCTGAGACCGAGCCACCTCTCAATCTCCCTTATGATGTCGCTGTGTTCTTCTTCAATGTGAAGAGGGAAGATTGCTCCACTTGCTGATTTTCTGTATTGTGAAGCAATATCTCCTGACAATACACCTACTCGATGAGTCTGAAGATCTTCGAAGTAGACATCCAGATGGATCCCCTCCATAGATGGGCTTTCGTTGAGTTGAAGAAGAACTCCAAGGTCAACATCATTAGTGAACACGTGAACGTCATTATCCACAAGTCGACAAAACCACCCGAGATTAATGTTGTAACTGACGACCTCTGGATCCGAGAACGTGACATTGGATGGAACAAGGCATATCTGTCGAGCATCGTCCAATCTGGGTTCGCAGCCTGCTTTCGGGTGCTTGACTAGCGAATCTACTTTCCATTGTTTTGCTTGTCCATGAGATGTGACAGAGGTTAATTTGACAGCAACCATGGTTGCTCCAATGCGCTTCCCATTTATCTTAAAATATGGCCAAGTTGATTCCAGAATCCCCCTGCCCATCTCTTCTCCTGCTCTTGTCTTTAATGTCACCTCAATTCCACATCTGAATACAAAAATGATTAGTTCAAGTATCCGAGTATAACAATTTTATTTTAATTCTTACCTAGAATTTAACGACGACTCCATACTAATGACTCGATCTCCTTGTTTGATCAAATCGTCTTTAATCTCGCCCACTATGTAAGGGATGGTTAAATGAATTTCCCCACCTTCCCAATTCTCTCCATTGGTATGTTGTAAACCTTCTACGTCTCAGACAAAACGTTTAGGATTGGTCCGACTCACCAATGGAGAAAAAAGCGAAGGATGGCGGGATTCATTCCTCCAACAGGCATTGAAGACTCGGCGGGATTAATCCCGCCCCCAGGCCTTCACTCGGTCCCTATGCAGCGGGATTAATCCCGCCGGACGCCAATTCCCTGCGCGGAATCGGGCGGGATTAATCCCGCCTCCCAGGCCCTTCACTCAGGCCTTAGTCGGCGGGATTAATCCCGCCGAACGCCAATGCCCTGTGCGAAATCTTGCGGGATTAATCTCGCCACCTAGGCCCTTCAGGCAGGCCAATGGCGGCAGGATAAATCCCGCCGGTTCCGCGCAGGGCATGCGTACGCGGCAGGATTAATCCCGCCCACCATGTAAGAGATGGTGAAATTAATCCCACCACCCTTCTCAGTTCCCTCCATTGGTATTTTGTAAACCTTCTCCGTCTCAGACAGAGTTAGTCGGGATTGATTCAACATACCAATGGAGGAAAAAAGGGTGGCGGGATTAATCCCGCCACTGGCAATGAAGGTTCGGAGAGATTAATCCCGCCGCCCTCTCGTAAATCATGCGCTCACACATATATATTGGCTGCGGCATTTTGAACAGGAAGCATGGGATGCCACAGGTGCAGCTGACAAAACGACCGAGGATTTTCTTTTATGATCAAATCAACATGTGTGATCCGCCACCCTCCGCGAAGGGCATGAGCATGGGGCGGGATTAATCCCGCCGTTCATGTCCTGCGTGAATTTCCTGGGCGGCGGGATTAATCTCGCCGCCTTACGCGCAGGACATGTCATGCAGGCTCTTCGGTTAGCCTTCTGTGCAGGATCTTTCATGCAGGCTCTTCGGTTAACCTCATGAGCGGCAGGATTAATCCCGCCGCCCATCCCATGTAAATGCCCTGCGCGGAATCCGCCGGGATTAATCCCGCTCATTAGGGCCTTCACACAGGCCATTGCCGGCAAGATAAATCCCGCCGCATTCGGCAGGGCATGAGTGAGCGGCGGGATTAATCCCGCCGCCGAGGCCCCTCGCAGGCTATGGGCGGGGATTAATCCCGCTCTTCGGTTTGTCCTAGAGCGGCGGGATTAATCCCGCCGCCCATAGCTTGCGTGAAGGGCTTCGGCGGCGGGATTAATCCCGCCGCCGAGGCCATAAACCTATAGCAGCGGGATTAATCCGCCGCTCGAGGGGCTTAGCGTGTGTGTGAGAGAAAAAATTAATAATAAAAAAATTGTACAGATAAAAACACACACATATATATGTGTGTGTGTGTATATATATATATATATATGTATGTATGTATGTATGTATGTATAGGAGTGTACGTGTGTGTGCAAGAGATAGATAAATAAATAAAATTATACAGTACTGGTACACATAATATATGTGTGTACATAGGTATATATATGTGTGTATATGTATATCGTGTGTATGCGTGTGAGCGAAACAAATAAAATCATACAGATAAACAAACACACACACACACATATATACACAGGAGTGTGCGTAAAATAAAACTAATAAATAAATAAAATTATACAGATAAACACACATATATATGTGTGTATATAGATATATAACCCATAGAGAAATAGAGAGAATCTGTGAATATATAAGCATATATATAATAGTGTTGTATACTATTTGTTAATATGCATGATTATATATATATATATATATATATATATATATATATATATATATATATATATATATATATATGTAAGCAGTGTGCGTGTGTGTGGGAGAGATATATCAATAAAAAAATTTATATAGATACTGGTACACATAATATATGTATGTATATATGTATATAGGTATATATATATGTGTGTATATGTATATTGTGTGTATGCGTGTGTGAGCGAAACAAATAAAATCATACAGATAAACAAACACACACACACACAATATATATACACAGGAGTGTGCGTGTGTGTGCGAGAGATAAAACTAATAAATAAATAAAATTATACAGATAAACACACACATATATATGTGTGTATATAGATATATAACCCATATGAATATATAAGCATATATATAAACTAGTGTTGTATACTATTTATTAATATGCATTGATTATATATATATATATATGTAAAGCAGTGTGCGTGTGTGTGGGAGAGATAGATCAATAAAAAAAAATTTTAGATACTGGTACACATAAAATTATATGCACACTCCTATACATATATACATACATACACACACACACACACACACACAGATCTCACATGTGTGCACAGCCGCCGCCTCTTGAAACCCTAAGAATATACCTAAACCTTAAAGGAATTAAATATATATATTAACCCTAATAAATATTCCTTCTGAGAATATACTTAAACCCTAAAAAGAATAAAATATAGATTCGCCTTAAATGAATATTCTTTCATTATATTATTAGCGCGTGCGTGTGCGTGGGTGTATCACATACACCCCAAAAATATAAATCATGCAGGGATTTAACATGTGTGTGTCCATGAGAGTGTTAAAGTTTATGTGTATCAATACATACATACACATTGCATATATTAATACACATAATATATACATACACACGTGTATACACACAGACATACATACATATTACATGGGTTTAGGGTTTAGGGTTTAGGGTTTGGGTTTTGGGTTTTGGATTTAGGATGGATCATGCATGGTGTGTATGTATGAGAGAAGAGAGAGTGTTGAAAAATTATTTTTGTACACATTGCATATATTAGTACACATATATACTTACACATATTATACACAGATATACATACATAGTATATGAGAGAAGAGAGACAGTACATATTATGATCATGCATGGTGTGCAGACATACATACATATTAGTACATAATATTAGAGAGACCGAGTACATATTATAGATCATGTATGGTGTGTATGTTTGAGAGAAGAGAGACAATACATATTAACATGGATCATACATGGTGTGTATGTATGAGAGAAGACAGAAAGTACACATATATACATACAGAGTACACATATATACATACACACGTGTATACACACAGACATACATACATATTACATGAGTAAATTCATTGTGTTACATATTAGGGTTTAGGGTTTAGGGTTTAGGATGGATCATGCATGGTGTGAAGAGAGAGTGTTGAAAAATTATTTTTGTACACACATGTATACACAGGGTTTAGGGTTTGCTCCCAACAAGCTTAATATAAATATTACACATGTAAATTCAATGTGTTACATACACACAGATTGAGTACATATATCATACATGCGTTGAACATGATGTTTTCAATAAAGAAGCAACATATTTCTTCAGTTTGGTTTAGGGTTGTGCATGTGTGTGCATATGTTTTTGTAAGTTCTTGTAATGCGTGTGTAAATTTATGATTGTGTTTATATATGTGTGCAAAAAAACATCGAATAATTAAGAAAATAATATTAATAAACACACTATGAACATATTTTAAATTATACATAATAATATATGATTTTATCTAATATATAGCCATATATAGTTTTAATAATATATATTAATTATATTGATAAAAAGGTTTAACATTGAAATATTCTTGAAATAATAAGAAATTAATTGAGAAAATCCCATTAATATATACAAATGTAAATTAAGTACTCAAATAATTAACTAATTAATTATAATCATGTTTAATATTGGAATATTTTTGGAATAATAAGAAAATAATAAAGAATATCCCATTAATATAAAGAAGATTAATTACTCAAGTAATTAAGGAAATGATATTAATATACACACTATGAACATATTTTAAATTATACATATAATACATCATTTTATCTAATATATAGTCATATATATTTTAATAATATATATTAATTTAATATTGATAATAAGGTTTAACACATGAATATTCTTGAAATAATAACAAATTAATTGAGAAAATCCCATTAATATATACAAATGTAGAATAATTACAGCAATAATTAAGAACAAGACTAATTTAATTATGATAATCAGGTTTAATATTAGAATATTCTTCAAATATTAATAAAATAATAAAGAATATCCCATTGATACTAGGAAATGAAAACTAAATACTCGAGTAATTAAGAAAATAATAATAATAAACAGACTATGAATATATTTTAAATGATACATAATAATATATCAATTTATTTATTGTATAAGTATATATTTATATATATATATAATATAATATACTTGAATATAAGAATGTAGAATATAGTCTAAAATTTCGTAATATTAAACAGCTTGAATCACTTGAATAACATTAAATGCAATTTTAAAATACTCATTGGAACTGGAGAGTATATATGTCAGAGTGTCGGATATTTGTGTCAATTCATCTTAAATTTTTTTTCTGTTCTTTTTAAAAAATTTGAATTTCTGACATATGTATTATCGGTCTGACATGTAAATTTGAAAATGCATTTAATTTCCACTCAAATTCAGATCTGGTTCTTTCTCCGGCAAGGGTTTCTTCATTTCTGTATTTTTCACTCTTTAGATCTTCTTTTTTCTTCATAGTGATCATCTCAGGAGCGAGATTAAATTGGGTGCTATTCTTTATAGGAAAGCACGGCGCCTTCAGTGTTGTTTACAAGTAAGTATTATAAACAAATTTAAAAATACTTATAAAGATTCACTCTCTTACATTCTCTCTTAAAATTACAATTTAGGGGTTTAGGAATGCATTAGGATTATAATATATTCCGTTAGGGATTTATCCCGTTTAAATATCCTTTTAACTTAATATTCTAGGTTAACCGGGGGCGGGATTAATCCGGCCATTTCTTTTTCGCCTCTTCGAAGAGGTGGCGGGATTAATCCCGCCACCATCTCTCGGGCAATGCTTCTCCGCCACTGAAAAAGAGTGGCGGGATTAATCCCGCCGATAACCTTCTCAACTGATGAAGAGTTACCAGAATTTATTAAAAAGAGTTGTCGGCGGGATTAATCCCGCCAACCATTTTAGGAAGCAGGGAAGGGGTGGCGGGATTAATCTCGCCACCACATCCCTGTTTTAAGGATTTGGGGACAGGATTTATCCCGAGATCTCTTTGAAATCATAGTTTTGGAGAGAGTTATGTGCGGGTTTAATCCCGCCACCCATTCCCCGTCGTAAGAATTATGGGCGGATTAATCCCGCCGACTCTCTCCGAAGGGGTTGAGTCGGCGGCGGGATTAATCCCGCCGACCGTTCCTCGTCGGAGGGATTCGTGGGCGGGATTAATCCCGCCCATCAGTTGTATTAATCAAACATGAGATATTATCTCTAAACATAATTATGTATTATTGCATATGCATATTATTAAGTAACCGTAATTCAGATTTCTTAGAAATATTGCATAAAGATATCATAAATAATTATTTATGTGCAGGACAATATGTTTAATACTGGAGATAAAGTATGTCTTCTTCGGAACAACGAGATAGTTGGCACTGGAACTGTGGAAGTTCGAGATAATAATGCATCATGTCACAATATTGCCCAAGGATCTTGTGTGTACGTATGGGTGAACACCATTTACAAGCATGTTGAGGTTCTGGGAATGGAATTTGAGGAGGGTTCTCCTGTATTGTGGAATTTGGATGAAGTCAAGGCTGACACAGAATATGCAGAGTCACAAACAAATAGTAGCACGAGTTTACCAGATGATGGCTTGCCTGCTGTGATGGATGAGGTGATTCTCTTTCTTCGTGAGATTGAAGTCGGAAGAGGCATCATCACAGCTATAAATCCAATGGAAGCAGTGTTAGAAGAGAAACTAGGGTCCGACTTCGTGGGTGTAGTTGTGACAGAGGTTTCACCTAATGGCACATTGTATCTGGATCCCTCGTGAGGTGGCGAACATCTGAATTAAGACGGCAAGATGGTTCAACATATTCTGGGTTGGATTTCAATAATAACAACCCGGAAGAACAACTCATATTTGAAGAGGTTCCTTGCATTGGTCTATTGTAAGAAAAAGGCGATTCATGGGTTGTAGATCTTCCCCTGCAAGTTTCAGCAAGAGGGTAAAGATGGATCCTACATCTTCCGAAAGTGTTACAGCATTTCCACGATTGACTGTTGCAAGAAGAAGTGTTGTCAGATGGCAGACCGGAATGAAATTACCCAATGTAGACATGTCTTTCGTATGCTCACCCAAAAGCAAAGGCATGAGTTTGTATATGCTGCACTAACTGGGTGTATTGATGGAATGGCCTCGGACACAGGTTATCAGAGTACATCCATGGTATTTAATAAGGTGGCCATCTGCTTCAAAGCTTGGTACAGTATATATGGGATCCCAAAGACCACGTTCTACCGTCGGAGGGATGAGTGGCTAGATGGAGCGCGAACCTCAGTTCATGGGAACACTCGCTTGGTCAAAACCCGCTCTCACATCATGGCAGCCATAGAGATACTCAAGGCTTTTGTGGAAGCAAATGCAGACAGGATGCCTCACAAATGCCGAACCACAAATGCAGGGGTCAGGGAAAATCTCAAGGTTTTGCCTTCAATCTACACTCAATTGAAGCTGTGTGAACATGTGAACAAGTGCCTCAGTTTGATGGGGCTCCAAGCAATCTGCACTGGTACCTTCAACAACATATGGAATACTCATTTTAAGGATGTGGAGATTGCAAAACACTCTAGCTTTTCCAAGTGTGACACTTGTACATCATTGAAGGCTGCAGAGGCTTGTGCAAAAACCTTGGTGGAGATCACTACCATTCAAAAGAAGATGGAGGCCCACATGATTGCACAACAAACTTGCCGGTCTCAGTACTATGCACACCGCATGCTTTCTGTGTCACCCATCAAGTACCTGTGCTTGATCCATGACAAGATGGATCATTCAAAGACCAGCATTCCAAAGCTCTTTGCAACACCAAAGTGCCTTGGAAATGTCATGAAACTTCCGATTTCATTGACAGTGTGCTAACACATGGACACGGTTGTGAGTCATATGGACACTTTTCACTTCCACATTGGTCTAGCGACTCCAATTTCACTATTGGGTCGTTAGCCATGTGTTTCAGAAACCTTGAAGCCCACTCACAGACAAGTCCTATCAGTGATCTCAAAGTGAAGAAACAACACCTTCAACCTTTACATAATGCTCTCATGAACACATCTGCACTTGAGGCTACTTGGGAATATGAGAGGCATTGTCAACAGCCTGCACAGAAAATAGATGGCCCTGTTGAGAGTTCTGGTTCAGTGGAGGGATCTAGCTCAAATAGTGTACATGTGTCCTCAACATCAAATAAGCTTCCTCGTCATTTGCTTTTACAGATGGATAATTGTGCAGGCGAGAACAAAAATAGGTAAATCATTTTACTTAAGGGTTTCTCAAGCTCATACTTACTTTTATTTTCTAGATATGTGCTAGCATACTTGTCAATGCTTGTTGCCAAAGGTGTGTTTGAAACAATCACGCTCAGTTTCCTTATGGTTGGTCACACTCATGAAGATATTGATGCGTTCTTCAGCAAGGTCTCCAACTCTACAAAAAGGACAAGTGCACTTACCTTACCGCATATGATGAATCTTTTTGAAAATTGCATCTCCAAAAAAAGTTGTGCTTTGCTTGTGACTGAGGTGCCAGACTTCAAAAAATTTCTCAAGGAGTATATAAAAGAAGGGAGTGATTCTTTAGTTGGTCACTTGTGCCGCTACAATTCTTTTTCTCCATACGAGATGGTATACCTATTATGCAGTACAAGTTACGGCCATCAGAGCAGGAGTGGTTACCGAAAGAGGGCTTAATGCTCTTCAAAAGTGGAGAGGATGGAAAGCCACTTCTCCCAGAAGGACAACCAGACCCTATTCCATTGAGTGCCCAGCTCAAGGAACAAGAGGTTATTATTGATGGCATCAAAAAATATGTGGCATGGTTCAAAAATCGATGCCAAAGAATTCTGATAAGGCAACTGGTTACTCAGAACTATATAAGCATGTGGTCACTATTGGGAGACTGTTGTTCGAGAGTTGGAAGGGCCTACTGTCACAAGTACAGAATTGCAACACCCTTTCTGGCCTAAAACAAGGTGGCGAGAGGAGATTGAAATGACATCACTGAGCATAGACGACATAGAAGCCAGTAGTGATGTGGAAGTGCAAACCCCACACTTTGTTGGACAAAGGAACCAAAAACCTAAAGCATACTTTGATTGTGCAAGGATCTTCAAAAACTAATGATGGTTCTCATTACTCCAGATGCGTCATATAATCAGCCTATTTGGATGGGTCAAATTATCGACACACCTGAAGTAATCACAAAAAATAGTATTGTTAAGGTTGCATGGTTCAAACCACAAAAAAGGCGACACGAGAAGGAGAGCGAAAGATATAATGGATGCCTAGAAAACATGGTTTCCCAATCAAAAAGACCCAGCATGTTTTATAAATGTTAAATCCATTCGATATAGGTGGATGTCAAGAAGCGTTGATAAAGTCACGATTAACAAAACTGCAAGGGAATGTATGTTTTCTGAAGCTTAAAGCAATTACAAAATTATAAAATATCATATATTTAATATTCATAATTATTATAAACTCTTTAATAATAGTACCAAATTGTATACTTAACTATATAAATTTAAAAAATGATATGGAAGATTGACTATATTATTATAGGATTTTATATATATATTATTATACTACAAATTTTTAATTAATAATGTTATATTTAAATATTAATATTTTAATAACAACATTAATATTTATATAATGTACCTCTTATGCTCTTCCTTAATTGTTATATTAGGCAATATATTATATAATTTAATACCTTCTACTTTTATAATGTTATTAATTTTTTTAATGAATGCTATAATTTATTAAAGGGTAGAATACAAAATAGAATATTCTAAAGAATATTCTATTTTCAAACATATATTCTAAAGAATATTCCTTTAATTAGAAAATGCTAATTAAATAGCTAAAATTGCTAATTATTAGAAATGGGACTATAGCCATGCCCATTTTAGTTACAACTTGCATACATCTCAAAATTTTGCTTCATTATTAATAATATCTTGCACAACAAAAGTGTAGTATCGCTTTGCCTTTACATATTAGTCCTTGGGATCACCATTAGGTGGATATTGGATGTGTATGTGAGTGCAGTCCATTGCACCAACACATTCAAAAACCCCTCGTAACACTCGGAACCATGCATGGAGGAAAGTGCACAGGAGTAGGCGCTGTATCCAAGGTCTCCAATGCTATTGATGTCGTGAAACTGGAAGCAAAGACTGAGGAATAATTAAAATCCTTGCAGGCGTCGACTTGAGGCAAAGATGAAGAACTTCATCCAGGTCCTTGATTGATGCTAGCTATGTGTTCAAAAAGGGATGAGCTTTTTCTCAAGATAATACTAAGTTAATCCTGCTCTTGCATCTGTTGGCTGTGTGTGAGAGAGGCCTATGCTTTCCTTAATCGCTCCATGTGTTTGTGTCACGTTCTACATGGTGCTTTTATGTTTTCTAGTTTCCGTTTCTTGGCTATGTCTCTGGTTGTGAATCTGGTGTGTTGCCCTAAACCCAACCCAAGGTAAACCGACAATTTGCTTTTGTTTCACAAAGCCTCAACGTCATACGGTTGTGTAACCGTTATTCTTCCATGATAGAGCCCTCTCTCGGAGGTATGCCAACAGAGGATGAGTTTCCTTCAAGGTTTGTTCCCTTGCTGGCTAGCCATGGGAAGGTGTCGGGGAGGGGCTTGTGAAATTGGATGAAAGACTCACAGAAAGGCTAGGAGCCATGTAGGTCATTGTGGTTTCAACTAGTGGATAAGGGAAAACGAGGATGTCTTGAAGGTGGATCTAGAGACATAAGAGCAATTGGAATGCATTTGTTCAGGAGAAATTAATATTAACCAATTCAGCAAAATGAAATGTAGGAATTATTGATTGCAAACAGTGATTTACTGTCAAATTTCTACAGAATAGGTTATATAAATTATATGTTAATGAATCTAATTAATAATTATAACGTAAAACCGCTAGCATATGCCATTCAATTAAGTTAGTCATAATTAATCATAATAAATGTTAATTTTGAGTTGCTGGTCAAAATGACTGCGCCTTTGCCTGGACCACTGGATCCGGTGGACCCACTGGATCCGTTGTGAGTTGTTGCGTTGGTTTCCATCTTAAACCTACTTAAGAAGTTAAAGGTAGGGTTAGAGTATTCCAAAGTCAAATGTGTTTTTGAATTTAGCTGAAGAACTGCTCTTTCTTATTTCGTATCGCACTCAGGTGGCCCACTTTGTTGTGCAGTTTGGTTCATGCATTACAAAGCTCATGGAGTTGGTGTGATGGAGTGATAGTGGTGGATGAAGCCCAGGAGTTGCTACACTATATGAGAGGCCATTTCAGCACTCCTTAGGAGGGGCAGTTGTTGTTGAATCCTTTTATCTTAGCTCTATTTGACTGTTGAATAGCCTCTTGCTATGAAACTTTGTGCTAACGAAATGTCAATGAAATGATGCAGCTGTGAGTGTCAGGCAGCATTGAAGAAAAGGTACCTGCAGAAGTCTTGGGCGTGCTTGGGACGCCAACAATGTACATGGTGAAGTACACCCTAAAAAGGCATTTTCGGTGCAACCATTATACGATGAAAGAAGCACTTCATTTACAACATATGTATGGACTAGATTATTAAGTAAACAAGGGTTTAAAGGGCCATACATGATATTTATGCTACGACGAAAGCAACAGACAACAATGTGGCAACGATGAATTACAAAGTAATGAGTTTTATAAAGATGTTGAGGTGAGTTTTGAAGGTTAAAACATTATCACTCATGGAATATGTTTATCCTTGTGCAAGTTACACCTTCGTCAGATGTTTAAGCCGGCAAGAGTTAGGTGGTAATTACAATCTATATATTGTCCAACCGACTTTGACTATTTTCATTTTTACGATATTGTTCGATGACATAATTTTAAACAACATAAAGACTAAGGCTAAGGTTGACTGACGAATTTAACTTCAGTTTTTTAGGTTTTCATTTTTTATTTTTACAATGAGTTAAAATTTATTAATAATAAAAACATCCCTGTTTCTCACGATGTGCATGCGTGTATGTTTGTATTCGCACCTGTAAAGTCCATTCCATGCATGCACGTAAGAAATCGGAATTGATGCTGTTTATGAATATTCTTGGTATATACGTTGAGAAGTATCAGATTCTCGAATATACTTTTTCAAGCACGGAACAATGGACATATGTACAAATATAGAACATTTGAAGAGGCGCGCTGGCAACTAGCAATGTGCGAGATATGAAGATCTATAATTAAATATTGTTTTATTGTTAATTTATTATTTATTATTAATTAAATATTGTCATCTTTATTAAGGAAGTTCATCAAGCCGTGTCCATCGAGAACGAGGTGTAAGAAAATGAACTGCCATAGCTAGACATCCACAGCGGAACTTCACCAAGTGTATCTTCGCGAGAGAACTTTCACAAGGATCCATAACGTATACTTGCGAGCAGTCACTAAGCTTTGTTTAAATATATAAAGGTTTCTCTAACCTGTGCTTTCCTGTGTCTGTTAACCAGACTCTACCAGCCAGTACGGGATATAGAGACAGTTTTAGCCGAAGGCTTTTGGAGACCTGTTCGCTCCGTGCGTAGCATCTCGGAATAACAAAAAATTGATGTGTACTCAGGCTTTGTGTACATAAGATCGATATTTGTAAGTTGAGTACAAGGAGTTTGCTTGTTCTCTCCGTACAGCGGTTTGATTTCATGGAAAGATTTTGAATTACATTGTACTACGAAATGTTTGAATGTGATGACATTGTGCTAACGATAGCAACACTAGAAAGTACGTGTGTGTGTGTATGGATTAAGGTGTGATATAATGAGAATAATGTGAGCACATGTTGCATGTATGCAGTTCACTACGGCAAGATCGTGCCCGGCATTTTAAAGTATACATATATAAACTGGTTTGACTTTGGGAAGGAGTTTCCGCCGGGCAAATAAATTAAGAAATTTAAAGATTCTATTCATGGTTTCCAATGTTTGTATATGTCTACAAGCAAAACAGCGTTTGTATATGTCACATGTACGTTAGGGAGTTCTATTTTAAAATATTAAATATTATATATGAATGTTTAATGTTAGCATGATTTTTTTTTATGGATTTCTCTGGTATTCGTCACTCGCTCTTTCTTTGATGTAAAGATACTACCATGGATCGATGTACTTTCTTAAAGATTCATCAAGTTCTCAATTTACTCATATGGGTCTAAACGATTTCTTTTATATATTAAAATTTATGTAACTATTAACGATATTCAAAAGAAATATTAATATATTTAATTTATAACTATTTGATACATGAATGTATCACGAAGGCTAATTGTCCTTATGTGTTTGTGAACCTGTCAACAAGTGTCTTACACGCACATGCCCAGTAAATATATTTAACAAGGCGTCTGGTGTTGAATCATATGATATTTAAATTGTTCAATGACAACATAATAATACGCCAGTACAGAGGCAGAGGTTATCTCACTTTTGCTTGCGTTATTTCTGGACAGATTTGTTTTTTCTTTTTTTAAATAGACAGAGGACGGTAAACCTTAAATAAATAATCTTAAGACAAATCCTTGAGAATTTGCATTGATCATTTAATGCAGTTAATGATAAATTTGTGGAAGTAAGCCGTTCGAAATCTGAAGAGTGAGCAAAGAATAATTTAGTGGTGTAGTTGTGTTTTGTGGAAAATGTCATATATACCCTCAAAAATTATCATATTTAAATATATACCTTTATAAATTTTAAATTTACATATATACTATTGTGAAAATTTAAATTTATATTTATTGTATTTAATAAATTATGTATTTAACTTAACATATTTAGAATAAAATAAAATAAAGTTTATTAATTGTTAAATGTTAAAGATGTTATAATAGAAAATGTTAAGAAATAATATATCTTTTAAAATAATTATATTTTATTTTTAATTAATTGCACTTTAAAATTAGATATAATAAATAAATTAATCATAAATTTGTTTGATTTAAAAAATGTATATATTGTTTATTTTATGGAAATTCATATATATCCTTGAAATTTATCATATATTTCTTAAATTTTTAAATTTACATGTATACTCATGAAACTTTAATTTAAAACTTTATACACTTTAAAATTAAATTTTAATATATTTTTATAAATAAAAAAAACATTATAATTAATTTATATTTATTATATTTAATTTCAATTTATAATCAATTAAACATATATATCTAGTATAATATAATTATTTAATATATATTACTATGACATTTTAACATTTAAAGTTATAAACTTTATTTCATTTATTTAAAATGTGTTATAAGTTAAATACATACTTGTATTAAGTATTATTATTTAAAAATTAAAATACAAAGTTTGAAGTTTTTCAATGGTATAATACAAATTTATAACTTTAAAAAGGGTATATATGTAAATTTAAAATATTTAGGGGTATACATATGTAAATATAATAAATTTCAAGAGAATATACAAAATAGTCCTTAATATTGATTTGTGGCTTTCATTATTTCATAAAGAATTGATAAAGTTTCACTGGGCAGAGACATTTTAGTGATGTAGTTGTTTTTTTTAGTGAATTTATGAATTCTTTTTATAAAATTTTATTTATTGTTTAGAGAAGTGAATGTGATCATTTTATTTTATTTAATTTATTATTAATGCAACTTGTATGTATCATTAGTACATCGACCATGGTCATATCACTTTGAATAACAAACATTACATGGTTCATTATAAATTTATTGAAGCTCATTTTCCAGTGGCTACCACGTCATGTTTTTGTAAGTGCATCATCTATGTGTCTTTTCCTTTCATGGCGTTACGAACACCTTACTTAATGAATATTAACAAGGACATTTATTATTCTTGACTTTCGTTATTAGCAATTTAATTCATCAACATTTGTTCTTCTTTTAGTTATCATTTTGTAAATGCTTATTACTCATGTGACTTTTATGGAAAAAATGAATGTAAGTTCCTCATTTTGATTGATATGTTATTTTGTATAAAAAAAAAAAAACTCATATGAAAAAAATCCAAATGATTAATAAAATAATTTTCTATGTTAAATTGAGAAGATTATTAAACTTTATAGGATCTAATAAATTTGTATTATCCCTTATAACAAGTTCTATTTTTGTTTTAAAACGAGAGTTTACCGTCACTTCTAATTCAGTGAAAAAATAACTTAAGTTATCTTTTTCACACAAAGTTCCAAGGTATATATGCAATATTATATGCCACATAGACTCTACCATATAGGTGCCAAGTGGTGCTAGAATTTACTTGGCACCAAGTGCACTAATTTGGGCGCCAAGATTTACCTGACACCATGCGCACTAATCTTGGCATGAACATTTAATATAAATGCCTTATATGAGACATACCTAATCGAATCGTATTATGTCATTAATTGAGATTAAAGACTTAACTTTTTGTGTTCTTCTTTGTCTCCCTCTCCCCTTATTATTATTGTTCGTTTGTTTCAAGTGTGATGGTGAATGAAGAAAGATGGCTGCAAATTGTTCCATGTGTTGCAATTGACCGTGACAAATCAAACCACTCTCTTATGGGAAATTCACCAACATACGCAGTAGAATGCCAGTATGTAGTAAAGTGCCAATTAACACCTTTCGATTTTGAATATGCGTGTTCGTCTAAAGTTCTTTAAGGGGAAAGTTGGAATAAACGTGTACCATTTTCTTAATTCAACCACCGTTTGTTGCTTTTCACATCCCTCTCCCTCTCTCTCTCACACACACACACAAAGTTTAAGAGTTTAATGTTTAAGCCTTACACATTAATGAAACATTTTATAGATCCAATCTCCATGGGGCCTCATGATAGAAACCTAGTGTTAGTTATATGCTTGAGTATATACATAATGCATGTGAATGCAATGCTAATTGCAGTTAAAAATGCATATAATATTACCCATTCACACATTCTTTAATGGATTAATTCAAAATCTCTATATGGGGAAGTCCTTTATTCTTAATAGTGCACGGTAGACGCTGTAAGTCCCTGCAACCTCCATGTTGATTATCGCAGCCGCCTGAATCACCGCTGAAACAGAAGGAGAACTTGCGAAGACGACCATGAAACCACTCGCTGCCAAGTGCATTCCACTGAACTACAAGGCCTCCTCAAACTTCACTGGATCTAACTGCACAATGTCCTTGTTGATGCTAGCACCTCCATATGCAAGCTCATTGGGCAAGTCGAGGATGATGAGGTTGAAGCCGTATTCACCTACCACTTCCTGGAACACCGTTTGTGACTCAGCCGTATGTAGTTTGTCAACCTATTGTCGGAGCTTGGTGTACACCTTTATCTGGGAGCACCCAGCTCAAAGAAAGACCTACTCATCTCCTCCATATCGCACACAGCCAGGTTGTAGGATCCACAGGATGTAGCCAGTGTCGGGATGAAGGTTCTCAGGTCATCCTTGATGTCCAATCCAGCTACAAGTGGTTGCACCTCATTGAGTGTAAAGTTGATTGCCGACGGAGGTGCTGTAGAAGAGCTTGGTCCCGCTCCCGATCCCTTTGCAGGTGTAGATGTCTTCCGCACCGTCTTCTTCATCTTGCTCTTCTTGATAGCCTCTACTTCATCCGGCTCTCAAACAATCGCTGGAAGATCATTGGCATGCACGTCGAACAGTGAGCTCTCCCAAGCTGGTGGCTACTGTGATGGACAGTCGAGCCAAAATGGAACATGCTCTCGTTCGAATGGTGTTAGAGCTCCTCTGCTCTTCGACCACACGTAAGGCTCGCTTGTATGACCTGTCCACAGCTTCATCGTCTGAGACGGTGCCATTTTCTTCGCTATTATGAACCTGTAACACAAAGTTAGTCAGGAGCAATGTTGGAATGAAAGCTTACCTCCATATTATCCGACGCGTAGACTCCTCACGCTCCAGAAACTCATTCGGCTCCATCGAATAAGTGAACCATATGCAGTCATGGAAGGGCTGAAAGACCAAGCACTTGCTCTGAGTTCGCATCTCGTCAAACCAGCTCATGAAGTCGACATCCGTCCCAACTTCTTCACCATCCTCTCGCAGTCCCTTAAGGATCTGAATGGCTTCCTCGCGCACAACCTTCCAATATAAGTCCAAGGTGAACCACTTGATCCACTCTTTGTCCTGCATGCCTGGTAGCCCAAGTGTCTATTGTTCTGCCTTGGATTCGAGACGAGTGAGCTTGTTCAAGTATCGGAGTCGCAGCATGTTTGAAATCTTTGCCTTTGACATCGCGTACAACTTCTCAATGCCCATTCAGCGACACTGCTTATGAGAGATGTTCGTCACCTTTTGGAACCACTCCTCCCCCAACTCTGGGTCTATGATAGAGAGGAACTTGTGCATACGCTTGTCATGCTTCTTGTACACTAACTGCTTCAGGTTCAATTCAAGTTGTGGATTGCCTTTAATTGCTAAATATTATAAGGTTTAATCTATCTTTTTAAATGTTGGGTAAACTATCTCAAAAAAGTTTATGAAACCTATCAATCAAACCGAAGGTTACCTTGAAAAGAATCTTTGCACAGATCAGGTTTGGAAGAGGATGCCAAGCCGTCTTTCCTGTTGCACTCTCATTCCACTTCCGCACTTCAAGACGATCAACCTCTATGAGTGACTCGAGGATTTTCTGAGTTCCTTCAGTACTAGTGCAGACCGCCTTTACAACGAGGAGAATATGTAGTAGCGTTGTTTCCACATATGTTGCTGAAGATCTGTTCATTGAAACTGTAAGTCTAGACCTTTAATGAAAAGAAAGAAATACTCACATGTTTATCGATTGGAACATCGAAACCAGTTGAAGATTGTCGAGGTTCTATGTGGAAATGAAACTCGATCAAATGCAAATAGCCCATTGCTGGTTGTCCTCTGCATCCTCCCGGTAGAGCTTCTGCAAAGCCTGTAGCCTATGATTCCCGTCCCAACAGCTGAACTTCCGGTTTGAGAGCCTCGAAGCTCACTGTTTGTACTCCAGCTGAGTAAGAGCTTGCTCGAAAGACCGGTGCTGCTCGTACTGAACCGTGTCTTTTGACAGCTCCGATAGCTCCTTAGTAGTGAGTGGATCTCCGATGAACAGAATGAACAAGGCCGTGTTGCGTAGATAACTAGCCTTCTTCAACGATGACACCAGCTTGTCCAAGTCCCCTAGGTTCACTCGTCGAACCACCTCGTTCGAATGCATTCTACAGATTGGCACATCAGGAGGATCACCAAGTCTCTTGATAGTAATTTTGTCAAGCAGGTTCGCCGAGCTCTCCAAATGCAGGCTGGCCGGTATGCTGTATAACTCCTTCAACTCCTTATCGCTCTTCGCCTTCTTGCCTTTTGGATCAGCTTTCCCACGGCCTCTCTTTTTGCTGACTGCCTCCTCCAAGTCGTCCTCACTAGCTTCAATTGCCTCTGTCATCTACACTTGCTCGTTCAAGACTGTAACCTTATCGGATGAAGGTGGCAACTGCGACGAGCTCTCCGGGAAATCTGTGATGGTTGATGGAGGTTGCTCCTGCTCAACTGGTACTACTTGAGACTGAGTCACTGGAGGATCCTCCTTTGCTACATTAGATGGTTCTCCTCTCTTTCCTCGCTTGTGCTTCGATATCCTCTTCTCTTCCCGTGGCTCTTCATCAGGCGCAATCTCTAGTAGACGTTTTAAAGCTCTCACCATTTTGTAGACTCTGGAAAGCAAACACACAAGTTAATTGATTCATAGACAAAAGGAAAAATAAAAATCAAAGATGACTAACCTTGTGGCTACCGACTCAAGCTAGATGGTGCCAACCCTCTCAGTCGGTCGACTGAGACAGGTTGGTGCCGACCCTCTCAGTCAGTACAGCAAAGTAGATGAGCAAAACCTGCCGACTAAGACAGGTTGGTGCCGACCCTCTCAGACGGCACTGAAGAGATAATGTAAGAAGTATGCCAACTGAGCTAGGATGGTGCCATCCCTCTCAGACGGCACAAATGGGAAGACCCTTTAACTCTGGAAAAAAAAAAAAAACATTGTGATATGGATACTTGAGTTGCAAATCAAAAAATAAGGAAATTGAACAAACCTTGTGGCTGCCGACTGAGAAGGAAGGTGCCGTCTCTCTCAGTCAGCACAAATGGGAAGACCCTTTAACTCTGGAAAGAAAGAAACACATTGTGATATGAATATTTGAGCAAATCATAAAATAAAGAAATTGAATAGACCTTGTGGCTGCCGATTGAACCAGGATGGTGCCATCTCTCTCACACGGCACAAATTGGAAGACCCTTTAACTCTGAAAAATAAAAAACACATTGTGGTATGGATATTTGAGTTACAAATCATAAAATAAAGAAATCGAATAGACCTTGTGTCTGCCGACTGAGCCAGGATGGTGCCGTCTCTCTCACACGGCACAAATGGGAAGACCCTTCAACTCTGGCATAAAAAAAACACATTGTGATATGGATATTTGAGCCACAAATTAAAGAAAAAGAAATTACACAAACCTTGTGGCCGTTGACTGAGTAGAATAGTGCCGACAATCTAAATCGGCACAGAAATCTCAATTGATTTACTTGGGCGCTGCACGAATCGACTCGAAATGGATGGCGCTGCTCTCTCATGCCCCTTGGAGGAGATTTCAGATATCAGATCTACGATAGAAAAAACCCTAGCCGCAATGAAAACAGTAAACCCTATTTACCAAAAAACCCTAACCGCAATGAAAAAATGAACCCTACGGAATAAATGTGACATTAATATTTAGGGTTAATATTAAAATATGTGAATAATTGGTAAAGGTGAAGATATTTCAAATCATAAAAGGTAATAATTAAATTAAATTGGTGATACTAGAGGACAGCATTAAGAACAATATGAGCTGGGCAACGTAGAATTAATTATATACAAAAGTGTATTCACGTTTATTATCAACGATTATAATTTTTTTTTGCGAACGAGAATGTGTTTTAATCTTTTGCTTTCCTTTCCTAAGCCACCGAGCTTTCTCCTTGCATTGTCATGGCTAGAGTTACTTTATGAAGGCATTGACAAAGATTTCCCAATCAATGAAGATGGAAATGCTTTTGTGTTTGAACATGATCTTCACTTTGCTTTCAACATTCCTTGTTGGTTCAGTATACATGTGGTTTAATTGATGTCAGTTTCTGCGAGTTCTGGAGAAGATGTGGAGTTGTTACCAGAAGGCAATGCATCAAACCAGTTTATCTTTTACACATTGTGCCCAGCAAAGGGCCCGTTGTTTAGGTTGCGAACAAAGGAGCGTGAAGAATCCATGCTGGTGTGTCTTCTAAGAGCAGACAAATGTATGATAGGGAAGGATCTCATTGGTTCGTCTGAAGTTAAACGAGTCTTTGAACTACCGGAGATATACAATGGAAATGTCATTTACGAACTTCCTCCAAAGAAAGAAAGCACAAAGAAGTACTTGGGGATGAATCGCAAGGATGGTTGCTACCATTGGACACACCCGAGCACAACACACTGGCATGTTTCGGTGCGAGTCAGTCGAAGTTCATGTGTCAGACATCTCAAATGCATCAATCCTACCTGCCCCTACTTGGCTTTTGAGAAGAAAGCAAATGAATGTCACTTCAAGGGTGCTGTGGAGAAGGCAAAGACAACTGAGTCAGGCAAAGTAAAAGGCATGAAATGTAAGCATTGTGGAGAGGAGCCATTGCTAGTGCACACTTGTCTGGCTTATGTGTACTACATTCTGCTAGACGACATTTCTTTACAAGGTTGTTCATTCACAGAGGTGTTCATTAGCATCCAGTCAGCCCCTCAGTGTCAGCTTCAAACGTTCAGCGTGCCAGATCTAGTGTCAGCAACGTGGTAAAGAGCAGTCTGCGAACCAATCAACAAGTGATTAAGTTTCAAGCTGCACGTGAGCTCATCTTTGAAGAACTTTTCAAGGAAGGAGGAGAAGTCTCGTACACTAGTTTACTCTCAAAACTTAAACCTCTTACAAACCATCGAAGGTATTTTTCTTTAGATCTCTACACACTGACGTGACCTTTTCTTTAGGACTCGGGACTGGATTACACAATCAAGACAGAAGAAGACACACTTTAGAGAGGGTTACGAGGGTCTTCTGGAGCTGAAGACAAAGTTGCCAATACCTTTCATTCACGTCATACATGTTCCAGGGATGGAACTGCATGGTGTGAGGAGCAGCCTCTGATCTTCAAAATGACATTTGAGGGACCGGGTTCATGAGTTGACTACATCAGAAGGTGTCAAAGTGGAGGAGACCTTTATGATCAATGGGTTGTTCTGGACCACACGCACCGTATACCAGACTAGGGCGACAATTGGAATACACCTTTATGACCCATTATAAGTTGTAGAACTCTTCATAACACTTTGTAATCTTTGTTATCTAATGCTCTCTTACAGTGTCAGATCCATGGTGACTATAGCTTACGCAGATATGTGCCGCGAAGATAATGTTGTAGTGCTGAAGTTCTTGAACACAATGCTAGAAGTTTGTAAGAAACAGGGTTTAGAGAATGTCAACTTTGCTGGTTTCATATCGGATGAGGCTGGAGCAATATGGATAGCCTTGCGCCAAGTATTCAACAACGGAGAAAAGATGAAAGGGAGGAAAAGAAGCTGTCTGTTTCACTTTATGCAATCCGTGCGTTAGGTGACAAAGAAATGAATCGCAGAAGAACATCACGAAGAACACATGAAGCTTGCCCGTGCCTGGCCTAAGCACTGAATGAACAATCTAAGAAAGAACAACTAGCAATTCTCAAGTCTTTTTGGGAAGGACAAGCATCAAACATTCGTGCTTTGAAGACATGGTTGTTTTGGTGGATCATGCATGAGGACCACATCTCCATGGCGGAACTGGGAGACATAACAGAAGAAGGACTCACAAGCGTTCCAACTACAAACAATGCTGAAGTGATTCACGCGAGAGCAAGAAGAGCAAGATTGGCCAAAAGAGTACCACTGCTGAAGGCAACAATGTTAGACCTCACCGATGCAGTTATGCCGAGTGCGAAGGTGAAAGCGGCAATAGAAGGGAGGTATACAGGGTCAGGTCCTTCGAAGGAAACTCTGTTGAAACGAGTGCAACGCAAACTCTCTGAGGGAAAAAGTGTATCTCCATCAACAATTATCAATTTGGTGGAAGATGAGGAACACTTGACCAGCCCGAAGTTCACAAGTACCACTAACGTTCGAGTGCAAATGTTAGGAGAACAGTCACAAGAACAGAACAGTCTGATGCTCGACGTTCACACAGACATGATGTAGAGTACACAGAGCGGGTGGTCCAAAACAACAGGAGAAAGAGGTTAAAGTTCGAAGAGGTTTTGGAGAGAGAGATTGCACAAACAGAGTGGGCCATCAGACGAATTGGAGCATCCAGTAAGGTTAAGTGTTTGGGGATGAATCAGGAAGGAACTGCTCTGTGTGGAAAACCAATCGGTTATCCAAGCAGAGTGCCAGCACCAGGATTCTATGGAAAATGAATGTACAGTGATGCCTTGGGGAATGAGGAGTATGTACAACAGATGATGTGGTTCTGCCCAAAAGATTCAGGGTGTTTCACACGGCTAAACGGCAAAATTCTTCAGTCAAGAATTCTAACACCACCAACGGTTTGGCCTGTGCTCAAGGAAATGAAGCTGACAAGTGAGGAGGTCAGAGAACTACAGGATGCAGGCTTTGTTCTGATGGTTTATAGGGGACGGTAGGAAGAGTAGATGAGGGTCAGAAGGACAAAACACCATCGCCACCACGTGGAGCTGGATCTACAACAATTCCACCTTTCGAAGGACGCATGGTCCGGACTCCAACAAAAATGTCTAAGGAACAAGAGAAGAATTTCCACAAGGCCAAGACATTTTTAGGTCGAGTGCGAAATGTTGAAGTGATAGTTAGAGGACGGAAGGAGGCTTCCGTTGTGTCGGCAGGAAATGACTCTGCAAAGGTGACTATTAGTACTTATCCTACATGCAGTTGTTCTACCTTTCAAAAGAGCAAAAATTGGAGCCCATGTGTACACATGTACTTCGTCTACAGCCGTGTGCTTGGCTTGAACCCGGACGTCACTTATTTTCTACAAAAGTGATCACTCAGTAAGATGGAGGTCCACCGTTTACTAGTGAATTGCAGCAGAGTTCTTGACCCACCGGTGCTACAGAGATAAATGGTTTACATAAAAATGCTTTGTTTGAATAGTAATTTATTGAACTTTTTTATAAAGTATTAAAAAAAATTCTAAAAATTTAAATGATTTATTTGTTGATCGGCAAATATTAAGCCAGTCGGCATATTAAAAAAACTTATATCAAAAAATATTCTTAAGAATATTCTAGAATATGCTAGAATACCTAGAATATCCGTGAATATACTAGAATAATACGAAGCCTCCTGAGCCGGAGCCTCCTTTTCGCCGAGACCCATATAACTGCAGTTTGATGAACATATTGATCAATATTAAACAATAAATAGAACGCAGTTTGATGAACATAAAACAATCAATATAAATTTCTGTAGAAGTTGCGCGACCCAATCTACCTGTAGAATTCACCTACTTGCTGAAGTATATATGCATGGTTGATTGTTTATGTCTTGACCATTCCATAATCCATACACATGATGCTATATGTGTATACTAGCCTTATGATTTATAGGTGGCTATAGTTACTTAATCTATATACATTAGATTTAACATTAAACATTAGCATATTTTTAAAATATATTTTAATAATATATTCCTATAGTATATTCGTGTCATGTGAAATCTATGCTTATACATAAATTAAAAAAACTTAATGCATTTCAGATAAATACAAATCTTCTTATAGTTTTTTCTTAGATTTAATTTGTTAATTAATTATGGTTTAATTAATTATAGCTAATACAAAAAGAGAGTTGTATAGCCCTGCGATTTTTCCGATGAATGAAACAGATACATTTGTATAAATGCTAAGAATCCCATATTTTATAACACCTTAGCTCTCTAGAGTTGTTGTTAGTGTAAAATAATTAAATTAATTTAATATAATATATTGTATTACATATCAGTAGTGTTACTTTTACAAATTTCCATATTATTATTATAATTCAAGCCATAGTTTCACCTCTAAAACAGAAAACCTGAAAATATATTTTTAAAAATTATTATTAAAAAAATATAATCTAAGATTTATTTAAAATATATACCCTTTAGTAATAAGTGGTCTCCTAAAGTGATTTGCTAATTTCCTTTTAAAATAAAAAATAATACTTTAATATTTATTTTAGAATTGATAAAATGAGAAAAAAGATTTTAATAACATAAATAGATTAATAGTGTAAATAAATGCTCAATGTTGTGTGATGATTTTCCTTTGCATAAGCCAAAACCTTATCTATCAATCTTCTTAATCATATTCGAACTACGTACAATATCTTTATTTTATGATCATCTTCTTTTTTTATTTTCTTTAATTAATTATTTTTTTTCCCCCATTAATAAGAACTTACTATTTCATTCTTTGACTAAAAAGTAAACTCGTAATATTTTACAATTTCATCACAAACCGAGTTGAATTAAATGCACAAAATTTTAAATGATTTTTACTTGATTTTTAGTATATAATGATGCAATAAATATAACTAGTTATATTAATTATTTATTATAAGTACTTTAATTAATTATGTAACTTTTATATCAATATAACATGGAATTTAAGGATTTGTTTTTTGAAACAAAGTTTTGAATGATTTTTACTATATGATGATGTAATACAAATGTACAAAGAATAACTTATTTATTATAAATAGTTTAGCTAATCATATAACTTTTTTTACCATGTCATTGGTTGTTTCGTAATTATATATAAAAAAATTATTTATAACACATTGTTTCTCGTTACATTGCATATTTAATAATAAAATTATATGATTTAAATAGTTTTTCTCATTGAAAAACTCTTCCACACTTGGTGCTTTTTGTTCTATAATAATTCCTTGTAAAGAATATATTGAAAAAACAATTCCTTAGAATAGTTCATTTCTATAATATAAAAAATAAAAGAAACACAACAGTAATTATGTATAATAATATAATAATATTTATTCAATTTAATTTAATATATTTATATATACTTTAACCTTTTTACTCAATTTAGTTAGTATTCATTCAATTTAGTTTATTTATATATTTATCCAACCCACGGGTATGGTGCATATTAATCAACACATATAGTGTTCAAAGAAGTCTCACTTACTATAATAATAACCTAGCTGCAAACAACTTATAAATGTAGTGCTTATATACGAAGTATATTTTATATAATTCTTAAAATAACTTAAACTATATACACTTTGACCTTATATAACACTAGTGTGAATGTCGTTATTTTTACGTGTCTATATTGATTTGTGTGTAAATGTATGTGTGTGTGACGGGTGTGTGTCTGTATATATATACTTGTATGTATGTGTCTATGAATATTTTACTGTGTGCTACATCAATATAATTTTATTTTAGTTAAATAGTTCACAGTAAAGAGAAAAGATTACTCTAGCCAAGTTCATTGAGATTCTTAATTTAATTTACAAGTGACTGAATAAAACTATCTTTATAGAATAAATAATAATTTTGATTTTTTTATATAGTTTTTTGGACTTTCAATTTGATATATAATAAGCCAGTGATTTTTTTCCGTTCCCATCTATTAGGCGTCCTTGTGTTAAACAAGTTACATAGACAACCGTACACATACATATCGTACACGCACGTCACATATATAACAATCCAAGAGACATTATATCACACAGAGGAGCATATGCGTAAGGGTGTAAAAAGGGCGAATTAAGGGTCCTTGAATGAATTAAGCAGGATCTGTATTGCTTTGGAAGGAGTCTGTTAAAGAATGCGTTAATGATCACAGTAGAATTTTAAACATATGCGTGGTGTAAGTTGAAATATAATACATAAATAATATAATAAATTACATCGTATGTGTATGTATTATGAATACGCGCACACACACACACACACACACACGTGGAATACCATTTTGTGAAGTCTCCACATCATCACACCAAGCCTCCCCAAGCTCCATATGTACTTGCTGGGCATCCTGTATATACATTATACATAGAAGAGCTTATATATTTCAGACTTAAATATAGGCTACACAGGGTGTACTTTATCTGAGTCGAGGGATGATTACATAATCCGTGAAAGAAGTTTATTAATTAATTAATGTTAATTAATTTCATTATAATTAATATTAATTTATTTCATATAATTATTTGATACACAAGCTACAAACAATATATAAGTTATTATATTAACTATTTAATCAAATAGTATATATATGTGTATACAAACTCTCATTACTTTGTTGGAATATGCCACGTAGGATTAGTCCCTGCATTTTATGATACATTGCGCAATTTTATAATGGCTGATCAGGTCAAAGATTTATCGGACGAGGAAGGAGCTATGGCGACCATGGATGCCGGATTGAAGGCGCTGGGTCTCGGCGATTGGAGAAGCCGGGTATTCTGCGGCGCAGGGTGTCTCAGATCGAACTATTCCGGTGGAAATCTGCGGGCGAGCTTGGGGAATTCTGCGAAATCTGCTGCTGTAAGCGTTGAATCGGAGGCTGCCGCCACGGATTTGGAAGGATTGAGGATGTTACACAGGTTAGCGCTTTAAAATCTATGTTTTCTGCGTTGTTTTCTTTCTGCTTAGCTTTTTGCTTCCTGTGTATGATCATGTACTTCGAGGGTATAATGTAGTGTTTAGTTTTGAGATATCGATGCAGTGTCACACACACACCCACACACACACCTCATATAATATCTTATTGGTTTATTTTCTATAAAATCATGCATTGCATACCTAAGTATCATTCATTATCTTCTTGTTTCACAACTTCTGACACTTTTCTTTTACACTTGGTTAAACACAAACATAGGATGTTATTTAACTTGTGTGTTTTTGCTTTTCTTTTGTAGTTGATTGGGAGGACCCCGATGGTTTATTTGAACAGCGTGGTTGAGGGCTGTGTAGCAAATATTGCGGCCAAGCTTGAAATTATGGAACCGTGTTGCAGTGTCAAAGACAGGTATATCATTTTAATTCATCTTATATACTAAATGTATGCATATGAAGTATCTAAACGGACTCTCTTAATTCTAAGCATTTTCTGTTTGTTTTCCTTCAGGATAGGATACAGTATGCTTTCAGACGCTGAAGCTAAAGGTGCAATAACTCCTGGAAAGGTACTAGCATTTCAAATTTATATTTAATTATAACATGTAAGTATGCTAACAATAAACGTTTATGTTTACCATATACAGTATACATTTGTATTCATGCATGTATCTATATTTATCTTCTTCACATGTGGTGTGTGTTTATCTAAGATTTTATTATTCTGTCTTCTAATTTATACACGAACACGGTGATTAGAAACACAGTTATACGTATAATAATTATGTACATGATAAATTAGATGAAAACACACAGTGTCACATGTATGCTATCTTTTAACATATATGTTTGTAATATAGAGTGTCCTCGTTGAGCCCACCAGCGGATAGGATTAGCATTCATAGCAGCTGCCAAGGGATACAAGCTGGTATTGACGATGCCAGCATCTACGAGCCTCGAGCGAAGAATCTTGCTCAAGGCATTCGGAGCAGAGCTTGTCCTCACTGATCCTGCCAAGGGCATGAAGGGTGCTGTTTCCAAAGCCGAAGAAATTGTTACCAAGACTCCAAACGCTTATATGCTTCAACAGTTTGAGAACCCTGCCAATCCCAAGGTAATATATCCGTACTATATATAAATATATCGTAAATATATAGGTATATTATACAATATTCAGCTCTCATATGGTTGTTAGTGATAATTGCGTGTGTACTGGAAATTTGTATGGGTTATACACGCTCACACCCACACAATTATGTAACACTGCGGAGTATGTGCTATTTATGAGCTATATTTCATTTATTTTCTTTTAATTTTTGTTTCTTAAATAGATTCGTTTCGACCTGAGATCTGGGAAGATACCCGTGGAAAAGTGGATATTCTCGTGTCTGGTATCGGAACTGGTGGTACTGTGACTGGAGCTGGTACTTTCCAATGTTAACGTAATAATCCGAGCAACAGTATATATATTTATAATACATGCACATTTGGATTGTGTTTATTAATTCTTTCTCTGCAGATATTTGGTGTTGAGCCCACGGAAAGCAATGTGTTATCTGGTGGCAAACCAGGTTGGTCTTTATACATTTAGTATTCTAATAGCATACTTACTATGCCCATATATATTTATTAAACACATGTACACGTATAATATTTTACTTAAAGAATGTTATTGCAGGTCCACATAAGATTCAAGGTATTGGTGCAGGGTTTATTCCTGGTATCCTGGATGTCTCGATCCTTGACGAAGTTATCCAGGTAAATACATGTATCCAGTTATATAGTAATCCTTTCTAAAGTTATAGATACTCTCAGAACGAATTTGATGATATCTCTCTCTGTTTTATCTATTTTAACTGATTAATTTTTTCTCATAGATATCCAGTAACGATTCAGTTGAAATGGCAAAGCAACTTGCATTGAAGGAAGGCTTGCTGGTAATTTTGTGCACATGTGTTTAATTGTTAATTGTGATATGATTTAACGATTTGATGTTTTAGGTTGGCATTTCGTCAGGAGCTGCGGTTGCTGCAGCTATTCAGGTGGCAAAGAGACCAGAGAACGAGAATAAACTCACTGTGGTAAGCACTCTCTTATATAGATAGAGAGAGATACATACATACATATATATGTACTGCCACACACACAGACGTGTGTGTGTCTCTAAAGAGTCGTAAATATTGTTACCTCTCTCTCTTGCGCTTCTGGACAGATTATATATATTAAACATATTATATGTTAGTATTAATAAGTGAAAATATATGCAGGTGGTGCTCGGTTCTGTTTCAATCAATCAGAGCAGAAGCTGAGAAAATGCAGCCAGAGATTTGAGTTAATAATTAATTATTCTATGAAAATCAACTAATAAACCCTATGCCAGTGAATAAGCTTCATTTTTGGTGTTAAATTAGTTTTATGCATAAATGAAAATAATTTGTATAAGAATTTAAAGCATTTTAATTAAATAAGGTTAATTTCTCTACTTGTTCAGATTAACTGGTTAAGATCATTTAGGTTAACCCCGATTGAGGTTAGATTTAGGGGCGGCGGATCGCCAGAGGTATGGCGCCCACGATCAGGCAACGGGTAGCGCAAATAAAATGCTTCCAGTGCAAACTCTCAGCTGAGGGTGTCCGGAGGCACACAGATCTCGATTCTGTGTTATCCAAACACAGCCAACATTCAGCAAAGAAAAGGAAACTGTCTGACGAAGAGGAAACGCCTGACTCGGCAGAAGCGGCAGAAGACTCGGCAGAAGCGGCAGAAGAGGAAACGCCTGCTCCTAGCAAAACACGAAAGGCGAAGGTAACTACTGACAGAATTTCTTTAGAATATATCATGCTTTTGTTTTTTAGGGACTGGGCAAGGCGGATTATACCAAAGCCGCAAAAAAGATCCTGACGTGTCCACCAAATCAAGCCACAGAAGAATCTCATCATTGGCAAGGGCTTTTCATAGAGGTAGTGTCACATACTGTTTGTATTTTTCTGTTTCTTGACAAGTGCAATGCAGGTGGGGAAAGGGATGCCATCTAACGATAAGATGGATCTTTTGCAAGAGGCGAAACTTAACAACACGGTGGTCACTAAGGCACTCAAGTTCGGACGCGTGCTAAAGAATGTATTTCCAGTCGTCAATGGAGAAGGTTATAGCGAAGAAAACGACAGACCTCGCGTAATAGGCCTCGTTGCAGGATTTGTGGCTCTCGTTGGAAAACCAGAGGTATGTGTTAAGTAAGTATATTGCATGCTGTTTATGCTAATTAAGTATTGCAGGTTGTTGTGCAGAACGGGCCGGTTCGATATTTTGTGATGAAAAGGGTTGATGGCCTCGACGTTCCGGTGGAAACGAGTCCCCTGGACAGTCTGCACGAGGCAAGTCTGAGGTTCTAGAGATGTCTCTTGAACATGGGGATTCAACGTCCAAGGTATTTACTGATTTACTGATTTGATGTGTTAATGGCTTTTGGTTCTTCCAGAAATGGAAAATGGATCTTCTTATGTTCTCAGAAGTGGAAATCAATGGTTGCAAGGTGTGGGTACCAAGAGATTTGGTGGAGGCCAAGGGCGATGATGCAAGTATGCTTGACTTGTATCAAGCTTCGTCTTCGGGCTTCAGGCTACAGCTGAAGAGGCTGCAAGATGAGTTAGATATTGATCGGCTCTATCTTGAAGTTTGGGGAACGCAGACATATTATTATGGGATTCAGGACATTTTTGGGTATATCACCGTGAAGAACGGTGTTGTGACAAAAGAATCGTACGACAAATATCATGCAACACTGAACAAGCGCAAGGGATTAAAGAACTTTCCAATGGATTCATTTTTCCGGTGAGTTTGATGAGAGACTTCGTGAGATAGTTCTTATCGGTGTTTCTTCTTATGCAGTTGCCCACAGACGCTGAAGGAGTTTCAAGATGCGTATGATAAAAAGGCACAGAAATTCTCGGGCAAGTACCATTGTGATTTGCCGTCTTTATATGACCAAGAAGACTTCCCGGTGGGCATTGTTTACTTCTCTGACAAGCCTCGTTTGATGCCAACTGGCTGGGTCGGAGAGGATGTGACCTTCCAGAAAAATTGCGCTTTTGTGCAAGCACATATCCGAATTCTTGGGTCAAATGCAGCTATCGAGGGCGACGATTGCAATGAGAGGCTTCTCCATAACTACAAGATGTTTAAGCAAAGAGCTGAACGGGAAGGTGTTGACAAGCCTATCGATTACCAGGTTAGTTCCCTTGATCTATTGTTGTGGTTACTCTGACATTGGTTTTTGTGTAGTGCCAAGGTACAAGATAGTTGAGCAGCCGACGGAGCAAAGTTTTAAAGTGGGGGATCTGTGGGTTGAACCATCTTCTCCAAATGATTATGCAGGTGAAAGAAGCCAAGGTGATGTTGTCCGGAACACGGCAAGCTCGTCAGCCATTGTGACAGGTAAGAAGTTGTTGTATAGATTTGCGTACGTCTTGCTAAGGCATGTTTTGCAGTGGATGATGTGTGGAGAAATCCACCATCAAAGGAAAGAAGTTGAGCAATGGACGACCTCGGAGGTCGCCAAACTTCTTACCCTTGTGTGTGGAAAACCGCTATAATCGTGATGCCTTTATGAACTCGCCGGTGGATGGATCACTGCTGATGGAAATGACTAAGAGTGAGCTTAACGACTGGCTTGTCACTCTGAATAGTTACGTGGACCGGGTTCGAATCAGAAAATGGTTTAAGCAACTTAAATAGTTTAGTCTGTTCAAAATTTTGTATAAGCCTAAGTAATGAATTTATAGTCAGAGGGATTTAGTTTTAAAATGTAAATTCTTACTAATTAAAAATACTTAATAATTTATAAATTTATTTTAAAATCAACAATGTGATATATATATATATATATATAATATATAATGTAATGTATTTAATATAATATTTATAATTAAACAATATATACACACACACAACGCAATAATAATAAAAATTTATGTAAATCTAAAATTAAAAATTTATGTAAATCTAAAATTGCATGAATAAAATAGACAAAGATTATTTCACATGAATTGTTGAAAGGGCAGATGAATTGATAATAACACCAGTATATATTTTAATATATGTCAAGGTAAACTCATTATAGTATATATTTTCTTACATGTAAAATATAATCTTACATAAACGTAGTTCGACAAGGTGGTAAACTTGGACGGGTCTAGGAAACTTCACTGGTTATATTCGGTTGGTTGTACAAACTCATCTTGGAGGTAAATTTTCAAGAAGTGCGACGAAGTGATCATATGACGAAAGCAGCAGACAACGATGTGGAAGCGCACGATGAACTACAAAGTAATGATTTTTATGATGAAAGGTAGAACATTATCACTCATGGAGTATGTTTATCCTTGTGCAGGTTACACCTTCGTCAGGTGTTTGGCCCGCAAGAGGTCAGGTGGTATTCTAAAACGAAGAATTACAAAAGGCCTCAACCTTAGTCTGAGGAAACAAGGAGCTTCCTTACATATTTGTAACTTTCTTAACATATTCTTCTTTCATGGTCAAATCTGGATATTCTGCCCATCAATTGCGGTATCTATCTATCTATCTATATATATTATATTATATATATCCTACGAGAAAACGCAGATAATAATAATCAACCGACTTTGACTAGTTTCATTGTTCGATGACATAATTTTAAATAACATAAGGTTGACTGACGAATTTAATTTCAGTTTATTTATAGGTATTCATTTTTCATTTTTCATTTTTACAATGAGTTAAATTTCTTAATAATAAAAACATCCCTGTTTCTCACGATGTGCAATGTTTGTATTCGCACCTGTAAAGTCCACATTCCATGCATAGCTGCACGTAATATTCTTGGCATATACGTTGAGAAGTACCAGATTCTCGAATATACTTTTCCAAGCATAATATGTATAAATACAGAACATTTGGAGCAACTAGCAATGTGCGAGATATGAAGATCTATAATTAAACATTATCTTATTATTAATTATTTATTATTAATTAAATATTGTCATCTTTATTAACCAAACTTGTCTTTTTGTGAACACCAAGTCAACAAACATGCAAGCTTTCTGACTCAACCACGCTAGAAGACACACACACACACACACACATTAACATATATAATATATGTTAATTATACCACGAGCTCCATGCTATGCTTCCATTCTTTGATCAAGCTTTTATATTGCTGTAGAAGCACATTTCGTCATCTTCCTACATTTAAGTTACTATTTCCCCATGATCATGTTACTTAGAAAATGTGGTTACTTTTATATAATTTAGTTTCCATGGGTGTGCTTTAATAGGCTGAGCCAGCGTGCACTATTATCATAAATGTATGCACATATAAACTACATCACAATAATGCCTGGATCAACCAATCAAAGGGAAGCTTAGTTATTAATATAATACTTCATATTGAAAGAGCAGATATATTAAATGAAATGTCTGATATATTAGTTTACAAAAACCCTGCTTATATACAGGAGGCCTCCTAGCACGTGGCACACATGTGACACGTGGCACTACACATGGGGGCCAGATCACCACCCATGTGTCACTACGCATGTGTGTATATACACATGCGTATATACGGTACGTTACCTAATATACAGTATCTTACACTATCCTCCCCTCTGTGGCTGTGTAGATGGTGAGGATCTGATGGTCCTGGATCCGTGTGAACTGGGCCATCTAAGGTATGACCAAATGTACTCAACGAGTCTCGAACGACAAACCGTTTCATTCGAACCACGTGAACTATCTCAACCTTATGAGATCCCACCAACTGTACTTGATATACATGAGGACCAACCTTTCGGAGTACTCGGTAGGGACCCACTTATGTAATAAACCAGTTGCAAGCCCAGGTGCAGTCAGCTTAGGAAAACGTACCAGGACTAAATCACCGCAGCAAAATCTGGTGGAATTTGATGTCGTGCATTGTAAGAAGATTGCTGCCACATTTGAGCTCGACCAAGATGTTCAGCAGACTCTGCACGCAGAAGAGGCAAAACAGCATCCAAATGTCGAGCCCACATCTTTGCATCCTCGGCACGTGGCAGATTCGATGATAACCCCAATTCACTAGGCAACTTAGGATCATATCCATACAATGCCTTGAATGGAGAGATACCAATCGAACTCTGAATGCCTGTTACATAAGCAAATCTCAAACATCGCAAATACCAATCCCAGTCTGTGTGATTGAAGTTCACATACTTCGAGATCATACCCTTGAAGGTCCGATTCAATCGCTCCACCAAAATCAGTTTGTGGATGATACGGAGAGGCAAATGAATGTTTTACCCTAACCTCTCACACAACACTCGGATTACCTCTGCAATGAAAGCGGGGCCATTGTCTGATAACATCCGCTCTGGACAAGAATGCTGCAAAACCACATTATCGAACAGAAACAAAGCTGTTGACATGGCAGTTGCATCTGGAAGAGCACCAACCTCCACCCATCGAGTTAAATAATCGGATACAACAATGATGTACTGGTTACCGTGAGAAGAACGTGGAAAAGGTCCCATTAGATCCACTGCAATTAACTCAAAAGGGCGAGAGACATTGATGGATTCCAACATCCCCATGGCCCGAGTCGTAGAGGAATTCCGAGTTTGACAAGTGGGACAACTTTGAATATACCTGATCACATCACCACGCATGCTGGGCCAATAAAATGATCGGCGCAGCTTCTCCAACACCCGTTGGTGACCAAGATGACCTCCAACAATAGGTGAATCATGATATGCTCGAAGAAGGTGTGGAACATATGTAGAGGGTACATCCAAACGCCATCTGTCCTCTGGATTTGTCCCAATAAATACAATAAACCATCCTGAAGTCGAAACTGAGCATGATATTGTCGAAACCGAGGTTCGAAAGACGGATTTGCAAACGCATCGCGTAATTGCCTCGTCCATGGTTCATGTTTTTGAGCATCCTGCCACTGTTCCAAGGATGGTAAGTCGGCATCGAATACCTGAGGGACTTGTATCAAACCGAACGCTGCAACTACTGCATGAGCAGGCAAAGTGGAATCGAAGAGGGGTGCTCGAGAAAGTGCATCCGCATCCACCATTGTTCGCCCAGGCCTGTGCACCACCTTAAAGTTATATACCTGGAGACGTAATGCCATCTGCTACGCGACCCACTAAATTCTTCCGTTTTAATAAGGAAGTGACAGCAGCATGATCACACTCCAAAAGTGTTTCACTCCCATGTAAGTAGGCATGAAGTCGTTCAAAACCCCAAACAGCAGCAAGGCATTCTTTTTCAGTAGTGGAATAATTCCTCTCAGCCGGCGTGAGTACTCGACTAATGTAAGCCACCGGGTGTCGAATTGAAGAATCCACAGCATCAGTTTGCATCAATACACCACCAATACCAACATCTGAGGCATCTACTCGTAAAATGAACGGACGAGTAAAATCTGGATATTGAAGCAATGGTGGAGTTGTCAGGAACTCTTTTAACTGGTCAAATGCCTGCTGACACCTGCGAGTCCACCTGAAAGATACCTGTGGATGAACTAACTCCCGAAGAGGGGCAGTTCGATCAGTGAGATGATCGATGAATCGACCCAAGTACTGCACCTTGCCCAAGAAATGCTGGACTTCCTGTATGTACGGGGACGAGGGAACTCTCGAACAGCTCGTAACTTCATTAGATCCACCTGTAAACCCTCTCGAGATATACGGTAACCCAAGTAAGTGGTGTCGGTCGAACCAAACACACACTTTTCAAGTTTCAACTTCAGGCCAACTTCTCGAAATCGATCAAGAACGCGCGTACATCACGAATGTGATCCTCCCAAGAACCAGACCCATGAATGAGCACATCGTCGATAAAATCGGCAGTGATATCAGGCATATCGAAAAGAAGCTCATCCATCATGCGTTGAAAGGTGGCAGGAGCTGAAGTCAATCCAAAAGGCATGACCAAAAACTCGTAAAGACCAAATGGTGTCCGGAAGGCTGTTTTGGAATATCCTCCTCAGCCATAGGAACCTGCCAATATCTGATGCCAAATCCAACTTAGTAAACCACCGACTCTGACCCAAACGATCTAATAGATCGGCAGAGTTCGGAAGTGGATAGACATCTTTGATGGTAACATCGTTGAGAGGTCGGTAATCACACAAAATCGTAGAGATCCATCAGGCTTGGAAACCAAATGAGGTTCACATGCCCATGGACTCCGTGATGGACGACACACCCGCTTACCGATCATATCTGTAACAGCTGTTCGCATGGCTGATAACTCTTTTGGTGACCTGTGTCGAACCGGGACTTTGAAAGGCTTTGCATTGCCTGTGGGTATACAGTGTCGAGTCTTCACACGTGCACCTTGGGACAGATCAAATTTGAACAAACTTGCATACTGCTGCTTAAGTTGTTCGATGCATTGTGCTCGATACTCCGGTGACGGATCCGACATTTGAACCTGTTGAGATGAACACCATCCCAAGACTGAATCAAAGGAGCTGTATGTGTGATACAAACAGCAACAAGCTTGTCTGGACGTAAAGGAACAGACTTTCGACTGCTTCAACCAGTCACATCCAGAATAATGTCAAAGACCTGGGAAGGGACAACCCTAAGAGACCCAGAGGGAAACTTATGATTGTCACCCAAAACCAGCGTAGTTGAAGTGGTGTACTGTGATACTGCACGAGACTGCCCATTACCATATAAAATGTGCAAGACCTTATCTGCACGTCTTAAGGGTAACGAGCACCGATGCACTAGAGAAGAAGTTATGGAAGACATACTGGATCCTGTATCCACAAGCACTGTGACTGAAAGATCATTCATTCGTGCAGAAAATGTGAAAACTGGATGATCCGGTGGAACTTGCAAACCCTGATATGCATAGCGGAAAAAGCATGGAGGTGAAGTCTCCATCGCACGGGATCCCTCCGTCGCCCGTACGATTACTGGTTTTCTGCAACAGATCCATCTGCAAGAGAGGCTTCATCATCTGGAAGCTCATCATCAGACATAATGGCCGCCACAGCACACCATCCGGAACATATGGTCGCCAGCCTGGATGTGGTGGACGCCAATCAGGATACACATCGCATGCTCGCCAAGTATGTCCAGGCGCCCAAAGGCCCAACAATGAACTTGATTGGTATCTTCGCATGAAAAGAAAATCTTTATATGTTATTACCTAAATGGATATAATTGTATACAAAACAAAATGGGTGCATGCAAAACATGAGATATCGATGGAGGTGGACCACGGGGTGGGCCCGAGGTCGACCACGAAAGGCTTGCCGTGCGGGCACATACGCAGCAGCATCAACCTCCATTGGATCAGCACGCTGAACAAGAGGAGCAGGTAACCCAAGGGAACACGGCCCTCACCAGGCATCAACTCAAAACGTTGAGCTAGTGCAAAAGCTTCCTCCAATGTGGTAGGACGAAGAGCCCGAACAAATCGAACAAGTTCGGGTCGCATAGTTGGCCATAACATACCGAGCTTAATAGGCTCAGGCATGTTAAGATATGCACGCCGAACTAAATCCCCGAACCTAATACTAAACCGCATAACAGACTCACCAGGATGTTGTCGTATCGCATGCAGTTGTTGGAAAGCATCATCTGAATCCTCAACTTTGCCAAACGTACGTTTGAGACATTCCGTTAACCGATTACTATTGGCTTGAATCTCCACAGCCAATCCATTATACCACTTGAGCGCAGGGCCTTCCAAACATGTAGGGAATTCTCTGAGAGCACGGGCCTCATCCCAACCATGGTAATGAACAATGACTTGGAAATGATCAAACCAGTGGTATACATCATCTCCCGAATCACCACAAAAAGATCGGGGTGAACCCTCAGATTTGTGGCCTGTGAAGAGATGGAGGAGTACTAGAAGCAGATCCCCGGCATGAGGCTCAGACAGGGAAGAGGAGGACGGACCCTCAACGAAGCGCTCCAACAACTTAGTTTGTGCATCAATAGCAGTAGCAATAATGCTAAAAGCTGTCTCCATGTTTATTGTCATGGAAACAAGAAAAAGAAAATGCGGAAGAAAGGAATACCCAACTTCTCCACTAATGAAAGAGCAGATATATTAAATGAAATGTCTGATATATTAGTTTACAAAAACCCTGCTTATATACAGGAGGCCTCCTGCCACATGGCACACATGCGACACGTGGCACTGACACATGGGGCCAGATCACCACCCATGTGTCACTACGCATGTGTGTATATACACATGCGTATATACGGTACGTTACCTAATATACAATATCTTACAATATAAATTATGCTAGAATTTAAAACAACACTTAATTAGTAATATAATCAACCAATCAGAGAGAAGCTTACTTATAATATAATTATTCCTGGATCAACCAATCAAAGAGAAGCTTAGTTATTATATAATAATTCCTGATCAACCAATCAAAGAGAAGCTTAAATAAAAATGTTTAATTAATTTGTTACAATACTAATCTAATTATCTGAGCTGTGTACCAAATGTTCTGTCCTTTCAGAAATGGAATCTCTAGTCACAATCAATCGCACAACAAAAAATAGTAAATTCAACGCAAAAAACACATAAAAATAGTAAATTACATTAGACAATTTCTCTTTGCCAAATGTTGGCATATCCTGCAACAGGCACATGGATGTGCCTCAGTCACACTAACAGAGACAAACAGATTTTATGCACTTAAGTCTGTTTAGCGAATGTGTCGGTGTGTTCGACTGTAGTTTCTTTCTGTAATCACCAATCCTCCCAGATTATAGATAGATAAGATTTCCCCAATTTCTCCATCTAATGAGAATTCAGTGTGACAGTTGCCAAGCAGCTGAAGCTGCAGTTGTATGTTGTGCAGATGAAGCTGCCCTTTGTAAGGAGTGTGATGTTCAAGTACACGATGCAAACGAGCTCGCGAGTAAGCACCAGAGAGTGCCTCTCTCCCGGCCTCCTACAGACACTCTATGCGATATATGTCAAGTAAGTATAGAATTCACCAGGAAACTCAAACACTACCACACATACGCACGCACAAACATGTATGTATGCATGAGTAAGCATATTTCTTTGCACCTTGTGATAATTTACATATTTTTACAAGCTTATTTTGTTCTGTGTAGAGGACCGAGCACTTATTTGCCACGGTTTGGACATGTCCATTCATCGATCTAACCCCTCGACCCCGAACCACCGCAGATTTCTTGTAACCGGCGTTACTGCCTCATTACACACGCTGAGCACCGTCTCAAGCCAGTCAACCAGCCAGTCAAAACCGGTCAACCGGTTCGAAAACTTCACCACCTGAAGAGCGTACCGACGGTAGATCGCACTGCAGCTACGGTAGTATTCAGTAACACATCTACTGCAGATACCGCCAAAAAGATAAGTATTTTCGAGTTTCTAACACAAGCTGTGCCGGTTGGAAATGTGATGAGCTTCTCAACACGTCGGACAGTAACTTCAATGCTTTCGGTCTGGATCCATCTCCTAAGGTGTGTGTGTGTGTGTGTGTGTGTGTGTGTGTGCGTGTGTATTCCATATATGCCACGTAAGTGAAGTCATGTGTATACATAGAAGTGTGTCGTATCAAGGAAGTCATGTCAAGAATATATGTGTACATATATAGTTCTTACACAGATTTTTCACTTACTTTACCTAGGAAGTCAAATACACGCTATCTCGTTTATATTTATTTTGTTATTTTTCATAAAATTTGTTTTATTTGAGGAATATACTTATTATATTCAAATGCAGTTCCAGCAACTCTGAGGAACAGATATACTCCAGATCCGTACCAACTCTCCGTTTAACCAAGAGTACGGACGAGTTTTACCAGCTGGAGGATACTCGGGTTACATTCCGTACCTGGGTACCGCCTGCCATGAAGAGAAGGAGAACAACTTACTCAGAGCTCTGTCTTTACATAATTCTTTTCTTTTTTTTCAAGTATAAGCAGTGAGCATTAAGTGTATTTCATTGTATGTATCAGAAGCTTTGTATTTTATTTATGTAATTATTCAAAAATATAAAATTTGTAATTCTAAACATTTTGATATAATAAATTTGTTTATAAAAAGTTATTACTAAAATGATGATAATGATACTGTTTTACATCCATTGCTGTCTGTGATATCAAACGGGCACCAAACGTGGGAAATAAATATTGGCCATCGATATGTATGTCTTATAATGTATTTATATTATTATAATTAATTTATTCTAATCTAATTTTAATTATTGAAACGCAACTAATGTATATAATATTATCTTATTTAGTTTATTAATTAATTTAAATAGATTTTACTGTATATGTCTGCATTCCGTACTACGTGCATATCGTTGTTTGTGCATACAGTATATATATACACAAAGATATAGATATACACACACTATGTATATGCATCATAATCTCTAAGGTACGCTTTGAACAAACTATTTAATGAATGAGTATCGATGGTTGAGATCTTGTTTTCACACTCTATCCACGTGAAGTCGTGATAAGAACCCCAACAACTAAAATTACATATATATATATATACACATTCATGTACACATACATACACACATACGGATGATAAACGGATCCAAATACATATATAATACAATACATAGCACACAGACATCCATCGTAACATCTATATAAACATCGACTGTAAAATCCTTCTTAAGATGTATTCAAAAGATCTTATGGTTTAAAATCACAAACAATGTGTCAATAACCATCTCTCTCTCTCTCTCTCTCTCTCTCTCTCTATATATATATATATATATATAACACAGGCACACAAGATGTCTGTTGTTCATTGGAGACAATCCTTATATGAATGCTGCCAGTGTTTGGTATGCAGACGTACAGACACAATATGAAGGACATTCAATTTGCTCTTCCTTTACAACCGAACTGATATTGAAAGACTGTACTTCAAATGTATATGTAACACGCGCCAGTATATGTGTGCGTGGTTGCATGTGTATGTGTACGTATTACACAATAGCTTACGATATCGGAGGGGAGGCCTATCACACTTTGATAGTGCGAGAGAGGCCCCTCACAGCTAACCTCTAATACTTGACTTGGACGCTGCACGTATGTACAAGTGTGTATATACAATATTCACAATTCTACGCGTACGTGTGTGAAACCAGTAAAATAACACGTTACAACTGATACACACCACATATATAGCATAAATGCATATATATATATAATATATATATATATATATATATATATATGTAAAGGTGATTATATTATTCTAAGCATAATGTGTGTATTTTCATAATATATATTTACAGATAACAAGGTGATTAATAACAATTAACTAGCTTCTATTGAATTACGAAATGTGCAAAATTTGAAATAGCAAACTAACTAATGAAGTAGATAATCAGATATGTTGAATATAATTACTAGCCTCGGTGTTGTTTACTGGCTCTTCTTGGAGAAGAGCGCGGGATCTTGCTTATGAACTGTGCATCCAGCTTAAAGTACTGCCCCTTCGCTTCATCAAACACCCTCTTCAGCAGTCCCTCGATTTGATCCTGGTACTTGTCGTACAGAAGCGGGAGTGTCTGAGCTCCAACCACAACTGTACACACATAGATATAGCTTATATACAAAATCATACGTACAATACTCACGTATACAATAACCTACATATACATATACACATACATAAGCAAATAGTTACGTATATAAACGAGTGTGAGAGATTGAACCATGCACCGAGCTTCGATAGGATATACAGCAAACCGTCACCTAAAGAAATCATATAAAAAACATCAGCATATGTTCATATGTATAAAGTAATGTTAATAGTCAAATATTATTATTATGTAGTATACGCAATTAATTAGTACTTAAATGTGTTGGATATATATATGGATATGTTAGACGAACGGTTAGGTAACATATGTAAACTTACTGTATATAAAATCATGATAGTTAACTAAGTTAAATAAACGTCGTCATAATTGATTAACCTTGATGAAGACCCTGAAATCCTTGCCAATGGCAACATCGTGAGCTGCGAGGAGGGCCTTGTTCATCTCCACACGAGCCGATGCGAAGTTCACTTAAGCACGATCGTGGTGCCCTGAACACATAAATATATTAATACGCTTGTTCAATACGTTATGCTTTATATATAATACAACATACCATGTTTCACACGTAGTTCGATTAAATATATAATATTTATATGTTTATAAATATATGTATCTATATAGCGCATATACATATTGGCAAGTTTATGTATCCTGTTTATATATAATATGAGCATATTGCATACAAATACTAATATAAACATGCATACACGCATGATGCTTTTACATATAATATACATTACATGTATAACGTTCAACACTGTTACTTAAATTTTGCTTATATACATATAAACGGCCATACATTTACACAAGATAGATGGAAATACACAGACAGCATATATACATACATACTCATGTATATGTGTGCACATATATCAACATATATGCAATAAAATAACAAATACGTCCTATATACAAAGCACGTAAAATCCAAATATAAATACATGTAAAATATAAACGTACACACACACACACACACACCTGTTGAGAAAGGATGCGCCTGCTGCCCAGAGAAAAAGGATAAGGGTGACGAACAGCAACACATTGCAAACAAGAGAGAGCAATGTGTATCCCGACCACTCGAACAGGAACCACGCCACTGTTGCCCCAACTAGCAGGCTCATCGATATATGCACGTCCGCAGCTACATAAAACAAAACCCTTATACATGTTATATATCTTCGCATGAAAAGAAAATCTTTATATGTTATACCTAAATGGATATAATGTATACAAAACAAAATGGGTGCATGCAAAACATGAGATATCGATCGTTCATCATGAAAAACTATAAAAAATTAAACTTTGATGAAAAATCTTTTATACTGGAAGCGTAATGGTTTCAACCGGGAAATTGATATAGGATCGATCAAACATATACAACATATGAAAATCGTAATGGGTCCGATTAAAACAGTAAACTCATCAAACAACACGCGAAAGGAAAAGAAAAGAAACGGAATATGGCGATTACGTATATCTCAATCAAACAAAATCATATACATGGAATTGAAAAAGGGAAGGGCATATATATAAAAATCACATTTTTACATTAGAAAAGGATCGTATATCAGAATGGATCCAAAAAACACAAATAGCCCTTAAAAACACATTTTTGTGTGTATATCTGACCAAAATGTGGAATAAAGAAAGAATACTTACATCTACCTCCGCCGAGGAGATCGTGAACATTCTTGCGCCTGCGAGAAGCATTGGGCCATCGATCACCTCGGACACTTCCGCCATAGCCAGAGCTTGATGAAGAACACAAACAGTTATTCAATATGGAATCCTACAGGATATCTCAGCCGTTGATTGGGAATGTCACGCGACTCAAAATGCAATCTCCACCGTCAGAGTTTTCTTTTTTTTTAAATGCAACATAATGATTGGCATTGTGCTTAATGCTCTCTCTCACACACACAAATGTTTATTGGTTTTTACATAAAGTTAAGCATTTCATAAATTGATTCATTAATTAAGGCTACTTTAATTTTAAACTTTTTTGTTAACAAATATCATATAATTCATTTCCGCTGGTTAAAAATATTCCAATTATGTTATTTGTTCTTTTCACTTGAAAAAATACAATCCCTTTAAGAAAGTTCCAGCCAATACCACGGAAAATCCACTACACATGGTTCAATACTACTTCTGCGTTTTTTTTTAAAAGATAAAGACAAACATGCAAAAGTACCTACCAAACCACAGCACTTCTAACCATCATTTAATTCAAGAAATTACTAGTCGAAGGAGTGGCACTACCAATATGTAACACTTGTAAGTGCTTAAAAGTTTAATGACATGTTAGTCAAATTAAACTAGAGTGAACAAACACCTTCTATAATGGAGCTATTTAATTTTGCAGAGGTCTACAAATATGAAGGGAGGATCAAACAATATTGTAAAATTAATTTAATAGATTATAGCCTAGGCTTCCGCATTTTCTAGTCGTTACAAACAAATGATGTTATACACGATCTTATTTATGTCAATCTTGTGTGCCATATGTATAATTATATACTTGGTTGTATGACCTATATTATATCCAAAAAATAAATCATATATCATGTCAGACATTGAATGAATTTCTACTACACAAATTGAATTAGCAACTGCTATTTATAATTTTAGTGTTTTAAATATGTACATGCCACAATCTTTTTTCTTGACATAATAACTTTGAGTCTCTTAGTATCATGCCAACTCCACATCTTAAACTTCTTCAACAATAGGAATCACTTTTTTTATAATTACTTTCTTTAAAACAAGCTGCAACATCATAGTCTCAGTACGTTATGTATCCTCCATAGCCTTTCCACTAACCTATTGCTAGACCAACTCAACTACAATATATACAAGCACATGTTCATTAGCTAGCATAAAATCACAATGATGAAGATGTTTAATAAATCTAAGCTAATGAAGTCACATTTAATACAAAAGGTTGATTAAGTTACAATATGAGATGTGTTTACAAAGAGAAAAATGCTTATAAGTAATAATATACTGACAAGGAAACTAAGGAAAAGCTTCAAAACCTCTTTGCAAGCAAATTGTAAGCAAGTGGGGTGACTTGTGTCGTGATTGGCTAATTTTATAGAGGAAGAAGTGGATGATGGGTTGATTTTGGTCTAGAGAATGATTAAAAATCAAAAAATTAAAACTAGGTTGTCCAATTCGTTTAACAAAGCTGTTTTTAAAATAATGACCTTATGAATGCTTGAGTCTTAAGCCAATAATCCTAGTGGCTATGTCATTTCATCATCCTTTGAAAAGTAGATGTGTTTCTTTAGAAAACACTCTTATAGAAAACCCTCCAATATATAAAAAAAATAAAAATTAGAAACTTCTGATATATATATATATATATATATATATATATATATATATATACCTAACATTATACCAAAGACTTATATGGATTGTCATCGACCAACATAATGTCGAGGTTATCATAACATCAAAAGTTTTCTAAAGTTTAGTTTTATGTCATGAATTCCTTTGTTAATTGTGAATTTTAAAGGCTTCTACAACATTGAATATAAAGTCAGTATAAATAGATGGAGAATGGTATCTTAACTTTTGTCACTTTTTTCTTTTTCAAACTTTGGATGTGCTTGATTTATTTCCTTTTCTTCATTGGATCGTCCTTTGCTTCCTCTTTATTTTCATCCTTGTTGTCATTCCCCAACTCGTCATCATTGTTTGTTTTTTTCTCTTCCCTTTGTTGTTTCCATATGGAAGTTGGTACTACCTTGAACACCTTCTTTGTTAGTGGTGTGAAGGTTCTTATTTAAAGAAAAGAAGAGTTATGACATGATTTTTTTTACAACGTCATGAGAGTTTTCTAGAGTCTTTTTCTTTTGTCAAGTAGAGTTATAAGAAATATCATTATGCTCCTTAACTAGTTCGTATTAAACGAACCTTCATATTTCTCCTCTTCACAACGTGTGTTAAGGCACTAGAAAGTGAGAATCCTTAATTTTTCATTCCATTAACCATAAAAACCAAGGTATAATAATAATCTTTGTTTTTGTAAAAAAGAAAGACTCAAACTAAGGTTGTTTAATTACCCATTTTTACAATTCTAGTTTTTGTGTCTAGTTTTTATGCCTAACTTTTAATTAAAATAATTTCATACACGATTGTTTGGCAAAAAGAAATTTATTTCATAATTACAAATATTTTTAAATTGTCTTTTAACTTAACTCTCTTCATCTTCATTACAACTATTAAATTCACAACCTAAATCTTCAAACACACACACATGCACACATATATACGTGTACACACACACACATATTGTTGCTATTTATGATATTAAACATATTCATATGTTTTGTATATACACTTTATTAAAGAATAAAGATACTATATATATATATAATATTGTACCCCTTGATAATCTTGATACACACACACACACGTATATATCATACATTTGTTGTTGATATAGATAGATATAGATATAGACATATGTACACATACACATACATATATATGTTGTTATGTATACACACTTAAAACATTTTGTATATACTTCCCTAAAAATATATAGTTATGTAAGATCCACGTGTACGGCTGCATGTGCACGTACTATTATTAGCGTAGTGGATTTTGATAGTTGTCAGATTGAATTCAATCTGGACCACTCGTTCTTGTATATTAGTTAGGGTTTCTAAACTAATGGATATACAGATTTCTATATTCCGAGCTCTCACATTGGTGGAGGTGAGGGGCACCTCTAATTGTCCCTACGGAGTGCTCCGATTTGTGTCTTTTTATCAATTTTCTTTGTCTTCTTAGGTCTAGCTTTTCCATTGTCTAGATCTATTCCTTTCTTGTAGATTTTTTCTTTCTTTATCCATGGATCCACAACATGCAAATCCTTTGTCTGTGGAGTAGTTACTCATGCAATTGTTGGAGGTCATGCGGATGCAATTGCACAATCAATCTCAGATGATGGCAACATTCATAGCCCAAGGTACTCCTTTGGCATTATATATTTATATTTGAATTAACATTTTATGCAATCATTTTCATTAGATTTCAAGTTGATGGTGATGTACAATTCTTATGGCTCACACTGGTTTGAACCACGATGCTAACTCTTGGTTTATGCAAATAATTAATGAAATAAGACATTTTTTAGCATTTCTCCGTGTTGAAGAAATATACATAACAACACAAAAACATATTTCACTAATTAACATGAAATTGATTAGAAACAACAATTTGTTCATTCTTCAAATCACAAATGATTAAATTCCTTAATCTTCTTTACTTAAATTGTAATTTTCTCTTTGGGGAGTGAATATGACTACATAGAGGCTGAGAAAACTACAGCTAATGAGAGGATCGCTTTCATTGGTAAATGCACATTCTCAAGTACTTCACATCTCATTTCTTAATTCATCAACACTCATGCTTGATAAATTTATCAACATTCAGGCTTGGTAAATTCATCAAGTCTTGCACAACCCTTCAAATGTTCTTTATATATTTATTAAAAGACATGAAAAATTAGTGAATGAGAGAAAAGAAAAAACAATAATAAAAAGTAAAATAATATTAAGGTTTGATAAACAATAAAATCTAAGTCAGTTACCCTCATTAGTGATGTATTTATCCTCTTGTACTTGACTTAGATTAACCTCTGAGCTGGATGCTTGCATGTCATGAATGACCCTTGGAGAAAGGTATAATAATAACCTTGAGTCCATAGACGAGGGCATCTACTCTCTCCAAAGGGTTGGTGAGTGTCACTTAGTGAAGTCATTCGACTCATGTCCAACAAAGTCACTTTGAGTTCATGGATGAGGGCATTTATTCTCTCAAATGAGTGGTGAGCATCACGATTCTTATCTGGTGGAGTCATTCAACTTAGGTAGATCAATTGGCTTTTAGTCTTTATGACTAAAGGGAGGGCCTTTCAAAGCTTCCAGACTTTGGTACCATAAAACCCAATAGGAATGTGTATAAAGATCTCTTCGCCAATTCTTCATGTAAGAAGGCTATCTTAACATCCATATGATGGACCTTCCAATTTCTGCCATTGGCAAGAGCCAGAATCACCTGCACACTTGTCATCTTGACTACATGTGAAAAGATTTAATCATAGTCGATGCCTTTACTAACCAACACTGCTATAAGGCTCGTCTTGTGGCCAAAAGGCTTTACATAGGTGTGGGTGCGTTTGAACACCCATTTAAAGTCCATAAGCTTGTGTCATCTTGGGGTATTTGTTGAAAGTTTGATTCTCGATGAGAGAATCTATCTCGTTCTGAATGGCGGCACAATAAAACTAGGAATTAGCCCCATGGGCTGCTTCATTATACATCCAAGGGACGGTATCATCTACTAACATGCATAATTCAGCTTCATCTTGATCAAAACACGGAAGTCGCATCTTTCAAAACCTTGCACGATGGCCTACATAAACGAGGATTATCCAATATTTCAACAAAGTCAGACATGCCCCAATAGTGACAGACAAGGTTGACAACCACTATTTTCTTCAAGTTGCAGAGCCTCGTTAGCGAGTTGGGCATCTTCTAGTGGATGATGATGCTGAAGTTCGGCCTCATCATCCGCATTAGCACCACCATATCATTCTTCGTGGTGAGGGGGTGCCCAAGCCCGACATCATCACCCTCAATAACACCATTATCATTGAAATTTCAAAGAAAAAAGGAATAATAGATACCACAAGATCTTCATTGATGAAACTCGTAAATGGTGATTTCATTACTTCACGTGTGAAGTTGTTCTCAGCAAAGATAACATCAGTGCTAACGAGGGTGTCTTTGGAAAGTGGGTCCCAAAGTTTATACTCTTTATAGTTGCGTTCCCCATCACTTGCATAACTAACAAAAATAAACTTCTTACTCTTGGATCAAGTTTTTTCCACAATTGGTCATGAATGTGAGCAAAGGCTACATAGCCAGGATGAGTCACATCTAGCTTTCTTCCAGACCACATTTTCCCCTTTAACACAATAGTAGGAAGTTGATTTTGCATATGCAATGCCACAACAATTGCCTCTTGCTAAAATTCCTTATCCAACTTTACACCAAGTAAGAGGCTTCATGCTGCATTTAACAATGTTTGATTCTTCTGTTTGGCAACTCCATTCTGTTGTGGGTGTAGCATGATGTGACTTCATGTTGGATTCCACAGGCGCAACAAACATCACAAAAGACATTATTAAGATATTCCTTATCATCATTAGTTCTTAGCGCCTTGATCTTTTGATCCAACTAGGTCTTTACAAAGCCTTGAAATGTTTGAAGGCCTATACAACTTCATCTTTGCTCCTTAGGAAGAAGACACACGTTTTGTAGCTAAAGTCATCGATGAGAGTCATAAAATACTTTGCACCAAAATGGTTGGGCAAAATTTGAGTGAGTGAGTTCAAAAGGGTGACTTGGCATGTCCAAATCCCCAGCTTGTCCAAATCCATTTTCCAACATGGTATCATAGCTATGGTTAGGCATGTGTGGTGTGTTCAAGCTTAGGGGGAGTGTTGGAACTATGGTTGGATGGCCTGTGGTAAGCCTGGAGTGGCAGGTAGGGATGTGTGGTGTGTTCAAGCTTAGGGGGAGTGTTGGAACTATGGTTGGATGGCCTATGGTAGGCCTGGAGTGGCAGGTAGGGATGTGTGGTGTGTTCAAGCTTAGGGGGAGTGTTGGAACTATGGTTGGATGGCTTGTGGTAGGCCTAGAGTGGTAGGTAGGGCATGGGTAGGCTTGGAGTGGAGGTAGGGATGTGTGGTGTGTTCAAGTTTAGAGGAGAGTGTTGGAACTAAGCTGAATTGTGTTCAAGCGTAGGGGGAGTGTTGGAACTATGGTTTGATGGCCTATGATAGGCATGGAGTGGTAGGTAGGGATGTGTGGTGTTTTCAAGTTTAGAGGAGAGTGTTGGAACTAAGCTGCATTGTGCACAAGCTTAGGGGGGAGTGTTGGAAACTATGGTTTGATGGGCCTGGAGAGGGGAGTGTTGGAATATGATTGGATGGCCTGTGGTAGGCCTGGAGTGGCAGGTAGGGATGTGTGGTTGAATAACACACACAACCCGGGCGGTAGATGCTATAGGAGGTCCTGGGTTCAATTCCAGCCTGTCCAGATCCATTTTCCAACACAAACAACATCACCTTGGCTTCTTTCACCTGCATGACCATTCGGACAAAATGGTTCAAACCCACACACCCACCACTTCAAAACTTTGCTCTGTGCGCTAGTTGTTAGGCACCACTACGTACAAACTAGAGACCCTCACAAAACCACCCGACCTCCCCCGAGCTGTCTCTAGTCTCACACGCTCTCCCAAAAAGGCTTCCAATTTAGTGCCCTTAATTCTCTTAGATCTAGGTATAGCTCTTTAGGAATATTCTAGCTTATACCTTTCTGGGAATATTCTTTGATTCGTTATACGGGTCGTAACAATCCTCCCCCCATTAGCAAGTCCTTGTCCTCAAGGGCAGTATAACTTACTCAACTGGTCCTGTATCATTAGCCTTGTACATCCACAAAGAATCTACCCGGGACTCGTTCCTTGTGAGTACTCTCTTTAACTGGCTAACATGAAACACTGGGTGCACCCTCACTCCTTCTAGCAGCCGTAGTCGATATGCACCTTATCGATACGCTCCAGAATCTCATAAGGACCTGAGTACCTGGAGACAACTTATCATTGTGTCCCTTCCGTAAGGCCACAATAGTGTTCCGCCTTACATGTGTGGCAAATACCACTCAGAGATATACATAATCTCCCACCTGGAACTCTTGGAAGCTTCTGTGCTCATTAACAAACTTGATAGCTCGGCTTTGAGCTACTTGTAAGTTCTTCTTGCACAAACTCTGAATGTTTCTAAGCTCAACACTCAGATCTTTAGCTTCCTCATCCATGTTGCCTTGAGCTTTCTTACTTGCTAAACCCAGCTCAAAAGCTGTCTTGGAATGCCGTCCAAACATAGCATAATATGGACTCATTCCAATGCCACTGTGTCCTTGGCAAATGGGTGACAAAGTCCATAGAGATACTGCCCCATCGCCTGTCTGGAATAGGCAATGGTACTAATAGCCCACTTGGTTTTTCCCTGGGCACCTTTACTTGCTGACACTTGTCACAAGTCCTGCAGTACTCTATGATATTAGCTTTCATATTCCTCCAATAGAACCTTCTCTTGATCAACTCATACGTTTTCCTCCCCCAAAATGACCAGCCTCCGGGTGATCATGATGGAAATATAGTACCTGGTTGATCAAATGGTCCACACGAGGAAGATACACACGGCCATTGTAGTACAAAACTCCATCCTAAAATGAGAATGGTGGCTCTAGCTGTCCTCTGAGCTCCTGCACCTCAGCGTCTTGTGCTTGAGCATGTTGAACTACCTGGCTAAACTCACTGACCGTCCTTGTTAATGCATTACATAAGCGTGTTTGGAATTCTCTAACCACTGTGGCTCTCCTAACGCGTGACAAAGCATATACCACCACGTTAGCCTTTCCCACGCAATGCTCAATAGGAAATTTGCCAAACTCCATGAGCTTAACCATCCAGCGAGCTTGCTGAGAGTTTAACTCTTTCTGTTTGAACAGATACACCAAAGTCTTGTGATCTGTAAACACTTTGAAACTTGCACCATAAAGATAGTGCCTCCAAACTCATAATGCATTAACAATAGCCAGTAGTTCTTGCTCATACGTTGAGTATTGTTGCTCTGCAGGATTCAAGTACGACTCTTATAAGCAATAGGCCTTCCCTCTTGCATAAGTACAACTCCAATGGCCACTCCACTTGCATCACACGATACCTCATAAGGCTTAGAGGGATCTGCAATACATAAAACTGGTGCACGTACCAAAGCTTGTTTCAAAGCTTGGAAACTGCTCTTCTCTGAAGCACTTCATGCAAAGGGAACGTCCTTCCTCAGCAACCTAGTTAACGGAGAAGCTTTCTTGGCATAATCCTTGACATACCGCCGGTAATAACCAGCCATGCCCAAGAAACTCCGTAACTCTTCTGCATTGCTAGGAACTGGCCATTGCTCCACCACTGCCACCTTCTGTGGATCAGTCTTCACTCCACTTGGCGTCACAATGTGACCCAAATACTCCACTTTGCACTGAGCAAATGCACATTTGCTCTTCTTTGCATAGAGCTTGTTCTCCCTCAACAACTGAAGAACTCTTCGCAAATGCTGCACATGCTCCTTCATATTCTTACTGTAAATAAGAATATCGTTGAGGAAGATCTCCACAAAGTCGTGCAAGTAGTCACCAAACACCTCAGTCGTCAACCGAGTGAATGTGACTGGGGCATTTGTTAAGCCGAATGGCATAACAGTGAACTCGAAATGCCCAACTATCTTGGTGAACACTCTGGCTCCACCGAGATGATCCATGATAGTATCCACACATGGCATGGGCATCCTGTCCTTCACTGTTTTTGTTGAGAGCTCTGTAGTCTATGCACATCCTCATGGTGCCATTTTTCTTCCTGACAAGCAATACTGGTGCACCAAATGGAGACTTGCTCAGTTGTATGAAGCCATATTCCAATAGCTCCATCACTTGTCTCTTAACCTCTTGCTCCTTAGCATGGCTCAGTCGAATGGCTTTACGGTAAATGGCTTTTGTACCCTATTCCAACACAATCTCATGCTCCGCACCTCTTGCAGTGGTACCATGAGGTAGCTCAGGGAAGACGTCAGCAAACTCCTCGCACAACAGCTTTGCTCGGGTGACAGTAAAGAACTTGTTTGGAGACTCAAGCTTTGTTCCAAACCAAGTGTCTTCACTTCACCTCAAGCTTCATGCGCTTGGTGCTCCACTAGATCTTAGGATCCACACTCCAGCTCCGCAAGAAAGAAAGTCTCCACCAGTTGGGTTTGCCAACCTCTAACTGTAACTCCTCCACACAAGCAATTTAGCTCTGTGTGACAACTAAGCCCTCAATCTCGTATTGAGGCACAGTCTTCGTTCAGCTCCACCAGCTGGGTTTTGCCAACCTACAGCTGTAACTCCTCCACACAAGCTGTAGCTCTGTGTGATAGCCCTCAATCTCGTATTGAGGCACAGTCTTTGCAGCTCTCACCAGCTGGGTTTTGCCAACCTACAGCTGTAACTCCTCCACACAAGCACTGTAGCTCTGTGTGATAGCTGAGCCCTCAATCTCGTATTGAGGCTCTTTGCGCACTCCACCAGCTGGGTTTTGCCAACCTCCAGCTGTAACTCCTCCACACAAGCACTGTAGCTCTGTGTGATAGCTGAGCCCTCAATCTGTATTGAGGCACAGTCTTCGTGGGCAAGCTGCACTCCTCCACTAACTTTGTTGACACAAAGTTATCGCTACTCATGCTATCCACAAGGACTCGCACTGGACGCTCACCAAGTCGTCCCTCCACCACAATAGCACGTGTGTGTGGCTCCTCCCGTGCCATGTAGTTTACCTATTGAGCAAGAACAAATAGAAATTTACCTTGTGGTTTAGAGAAGTCTCCTTTGTGCTCCTCTCCACGCTCCATCTCCTAAAGCTTCTTAGGCGTCTACTTGTCCTTGCTGCCATTGAAACTTTTGCCCTTGGGCTTGCTTCTCCTTGACAATTTGCCTTTAGTGTCCAACGTCTCCACACAGGTGGTATTATCCCTTCCCACCAGGCACTCATCTCGAACCTTGCTCCGATACCAATTGTTAGGCACCACTATGTACAAACTAGAGACCCTCACAAAACCACCCGACCTCCCCGAGCTGTCTCTAGTCTCACACATTGCTCTCCAAAAAGGCTTCCAATCTTAGGGTACCCTTATTCTCTTAGATTTAGGTATAGCTCTTTAAAAATCCTAACTTATACCTTTTAAGGAATATTCTAACTTATACCTTTTTAAGGAATATTCTTTAATTCGTTATATGGGTCGTAACCAGTCAAATATTGAATACGTATACACAATTTTGTATATAATGTATATATACATAATAATTTTCTTTAGCTTAGTGTGGTTATATATATATATATAATATATATATATTGTATATTGCAGCGAACAACTCCGTTAAGTCGATCAATACTAGGTTAATAGAAAATAAATCATAATGAACAAGTTCAAAAAACATTTACTAGTAGATAAATACGACTCAAAGTCTACAACCTATAGCCTATATTAAGTTTGTAAGGTTCCATGTGTACTCTATTTATTGTTTTACACCTATTTTACACCTAGTTAATATATAATAGATAATTAAAAATTTATTTTAATCTTAAATTTCATTTTAATTAACTAATATTTAAATAATTATATTCTTAACTAAATTTTCTATTGAGTTTGAGTGAGTTTATTAAGGGTCGTAAATAACCACACAAAAAGCAACGTCGTTACCTGGCTGAAATAAAATTTACATCATTCTTATCTTATATCTTATATATAAGATAAAGAAAGTATATTTATGATTTAAATTTTAGTTTAATATCAAATTTGATTAAAAATTTAATCATAAAAATAAATGGAAGATCCTATGTATCAATGGTAAAATATATATTAAGGATACACATATATGCAAACACATGCCCGCACGCGTCAATTAAATCACTTCGGTTTTATTAATTATATCAAAAGTAGAATATCCTAGTGTTAAGTAAGATATGCTTTTGAGTTCGAAATCATTATTTAAATAACAAATGCTAATTATTTAAATGGGACGTTTGTATTTAGTGAAGATTAACTGTATAGGATTTCTACACAAGATCAACGGTAGGAGAGCAGGCTGGGTGAAGGAAACATGTTGTAGCTTATACACATAAACCATAATATATATATATATTATATAGAGAGAGAGAGAGAGAGAGAGTGGTTGGTAAAACTTGAAGTATAGGGACAGTTAGGTTAGACAGTGTGACGGTTAAGCTGTAACCCCAGAGCAAGGGAGATGAGATACTATGCAAGTTCATATATGGCAAAAGCTGGTTTAATCATGCTGTTACTGTATACATTTGTGTTATATAGCATGGTCACTTTCTGGCTCAGAGCTTGGCCACTAAATGATTCTGCTCGTGCCTTTGTCCTCCCATGGATACCTGCTGAAACTACCAAAACCTTTGTAAGTTCATCTCTCTATGTCAAACACACACGCACGCACGCACATATTTGTATGCATATACAATTCTGTTCTGTTCCAGACAGATTATGAGCTTGAAAGACTGGGCAAAATCCTGTGGAACTCATCATCCAACTCTGATAACACTGTCGTTCTTACTGCGGTAAATAAGGCCTGGACAACAAGTCCAATGCTTGATTACTTTCTGGACAGCTTTCGCACAGGTCCCTAAGATATACGTGCACGTGGAATTATATATATAATCTGACTGTACAGGTGAAAATACAAGTCACTTGCTGGAAAACCTGGTAATTGTTGCCCTGGACAAAGCTGCATATAAGAAGTGTACGACTGTACATGGCCGATGCTTTGTTCTCAAAACCGATGGACTGGATTTCTCTGCTGAGAAAGCGTTTAACTCAGAGGATCATCGCTCCATGATGAGGAAGAAGATATCCTTCCTTAGTATTGTGTTGCAAATGGGTTACAACTTTGTATATACGGTACTAGCATTCTCTCTCTCTTTCATACACACACACACGCACGCTAAACTTAGACGTTTGCAGGATGCAGATGTCATGTGGTTGAGAAACCCGTTTCCAGCTTTCTCAGAGAAAGCAGACATGGAAATTGCATGCGATTTTTTCAATGGCAACGACATGGATCTTCGAAGTAACTCAAGTGTAGGTTTCATGCAGGTGAGAACGAATAATGAGATAAATGCTGGGTTCATGAGAGTGAAAACAAATCCGAGAACAATCAGTCTGTTCAAGTATTGGGATAGACACTCCAAGTTTTACTATGACGTCCATGAACAAGATGCATTCAAGAGGATTAAGAATCATAGGGAGTTTAAGAATATAAACGCACAGATTAGGCTCTTATCCACTGAAGTGTTTAGTGGGTTTTGCCAGCCTGCAGTTAATTTTAACAGGGTTTGCACCATGCATGCAAACTGCTGCAAAGGGTTAGATGCTAAAATATCCGATCTGCAGTTAGTTAAAGAAGACTGGTCACAGTACATGTCCCATAGGAGAAGTAGGTCTCCAAAGGCATGTTTAAACGGTTGTTTTAAGTTCTTTACTTCCAAAAAATGCTTGGAATCCATTGGAGCAATATAATTTTCTATGCACTGTACTTCAATTAACTTCAGTTTAGAAAACACGTTATTTGTAGAAATTCACAATGTAATATTGTCATTCCTATTAAACATAACAGGTGGCTCACACCGGATTTGCGTGCTTGAAAAGCCCAAAACTGTCTTTTTTAAACATCAAGTCAACAAACAGCGAAGATTTGTGACTGAACCACGCTCGAAAATTTGTACACACACACACATATATATATTATATGTAACATATATAATATATGTTCATTATACCACGAGTTGTACGCTATGCTTCCTCAAGCTTTTTTTGCCCCTTCCTACATTTAATAATTAAGTTGTTTTATTTTTATATAATTAAGTTTGTATGGGTGTGCTTTAATAGGCTGAACCAGCGTGACTTATTATTATTATTATATTTGTATGCACATATAATATATCACAATAAGGAACTTAGTTATGTATTGTTTAACGTCACGTAACAACCCCTTCAGACCAGAAATGCAGACGCATATATGCATATTACAAATCACACCACTGTCTATCCTTCTATCTATTTACTGCTGTGGGATATCTGGGGCAGTTCTTGAAGCAATTTGTTCTCCATAGCTATGGCTTCTTTGAGAAATCTTGCTGCAGCCTTGTGCTTGTGTTTATCACCAAGTGCGAACTCTAGCCTTTGGTCTACCCAATTCATGTTCCAATACTTTTTCCTTTTAAGTTTGTGTAAGCCCAGCATTTATATACCATGTGGTGCAAGTTCTCCATTCTTTATGGCATAATCTTTGTGTAAAGTCGATGCACCATATATTTGCATATAACAAACTTATATATGTTGTCATTATTCATTCGTCAATGCTATAGACTCTGCAAGGTTGTTAACCACCCTCAAATGTCAAAATTCTTAATATATTAATATAAATATAAGAGTAATTAATATATTTACTAACTGATTTATAAAATATATTAATGTTTAAATGTAAAAGTCTAGACTCTGTACTATCTGAGGAAATTACAGGTTTATCAACTTTAACATCTAATGCTCTATTTATTAAAGTTGATACACTTGTAGTTTGCTTGATTAAAACAAAGTATAAACTTTTATTTATATATGCATTTAAAAATTAATATGAAAATAGAAAGTTAAAAAAAGAAAGAATTACATGTATAAATTTAAATGAAATATTATGGTTCTTGTTTTATGATTTTTAATGTTAATATATTATGTATGTAAATTTAAAATTAAAAATAAATAAATGACAAAGTAAAGCTATGTAATTTACTCGTGGACAACGAGTCGTACTGACATAAGAAAAGAATAATTAATTCACTAAAATGAAGCGTATCTAAATTTTAATATATTAAAAAGGCTTTGTAATTTGATGTTGAAGGTAATGTATAACTTATAAGTATAATTATTTATGTATATATATATATATATTAATAACTATTCAGCTCGAGATATTTTATATTAATTAGCAACTAATGAAACTAAAGAGTTACAACTCATTAAACTATTTGTCTTTATAATTTTAAAATTAATTAGTTATAACATAAAAAATGAAGATCAACAATATTGAATCTATACAAAACAAAAAATACAATTATCAAAGTTTTGATTTGGTACCACAAAAACTTGTCAATTGTCAACGTTGAAACCCTATTTAAAAACCCCATGAAATCTGGTAAACCCTATTTAAAAACCTATGAAATCTGGTAAAGTAAACCACGTTATGAACTCACACCCCTCCATAAACAATGCTCACCTCGTGTGTCATGATGCGTGGGTTAGTCGAGTTGCAAGTATTGTTTTTAATTTAAATTATAATTTGGTATGGATGAAGCAACTAGAGTAAAGCCTTAACTATTATTCTTGTTGAATGTAAACTCGAGCAACGCCTTTTAAGATTACGAATGGGTCATTAAACAAGAGGAGTTAGTTAACTCCTTGGATGCAATGTATTTGGAATTATATCAATGTTAAGGGTGAATTAACTCAAAGATGAGACATACTCTTATCATTTAAAAGTTATGGCAGCATAATAAAGAGTTGTGCTTTTAACGACATAAATTTAACTTGTACAAGTAGGAGGATAGCAAATTCTCTTTTAAATTTAATAACTCTTATTACATATACTCTACTTTATTTATATGATGGAGCCCTCCCAAACCCCTTTTTTCTTATTTGTGTAATTGGGCTAGCACGAAATGCCAGTGATGAGATTACCCTAACCGGATTTTAAGGCGTAAGGTTAGGGCAACCCTACCTATTTAACATGCTGAATTCATTTAAACTAATTAGAAAATCTAATTAGGACATCAAGAGTTTTTAAAATATAAGGTTTAGCTTTGTTTAGAGTTTCTTATAAATACCTAAATTGGACCATCACTAAATACTTAAACGTACTAAACATGCTTGCTTCGTATTATATTTAAAACCCATAAACATAACACGATGATAATAATCAACCTCCAAAGTAAAGAATCATGTTATAATAAAATTATAAATATGTATTGTTTCCCTTTATCATCTATCAATTTACCTATGCATATGTATGTAAATGCATATGTATACAAAACAATTGTTATGGAACTTTGTTTGACAAATGACTTCAATTCCTTCCTATGATGCATTGTTTCATACAGTGCTCTCTTGCATTTGGGGCTCTAGTACCTCAACCATTATGCAAACACAACCTTTGTAACAACGAGCCACTGTCGTAGCCCTGAAGATTTGTGTCTGGTCTTCTGATTATATAATAATATATTGTAAGTATCTATACACACATATAGATTATCATACACATATATCTAGAATTATCTATTATTTGTGTAGACACATAGAGGCATTACATATTGTAATGTTGTTTGATTAAAATTTATATCTATTATGTGTAGGCACACAAAAGTACATTATATCTACCAAGGTATACATGACAGACATTGCAGGTGCACACGTAGGAATACATAGTATGTGTGTGTGAATGTTGCATAACGTATGAATTGGTTAATCAATTCATGGCTTGTGAGAGAGTGCTGTATTGAAGCTGATGAAGTTAGAAGAAGAAGGTATTACATAGACACACATATAACATACTCAAATTGAAGTATTACAACATGTCAATCAAATATAGAGATTCTAATATCAAGGGTCAGATGGTACCGTTATCGTATTATTATACTTTAATTATTTTGCAGATATGCATCACTTTTATCTAGTATTTATAATTATGTAAACTAATGTTTAATTGTGATTACATACTGCTTAAGTTTTATTTTTATAAAATCCTTCACCAGGTATCGTGTAATACATGCAAGAAGCTTATCAAGGCCAGCAATATGCAGCTCATGTAGGTTCATTCATATATATATATACACCTGCATATACATTATGCATGTGTGTGTGTATGTGTAGTATATTATTAAAAGATATATGTACTATGGGTGGGTGTATAAGATTATTTGTGTATATAATTATATATTTACTAATCAAAATTAAAATGTTTTAGATTAGAACGATGTAGATCATTCATAGTAGATGACAATGTATTAGACAAAAGACCTCATAAACAATGTAAGTATTCCATGTGTATAAATTTACATGAAGTAATATAATTATATATAGACTTTGGTAAACATGTATGTGTGCTATTTTACGCGCACACACACACACACGGATATATATATATATATATATATATATATAGAGAGAGAGAGAGAGAGAGAGAGAGAGAGAGAGAGAGAGAGAAATTATATTAAACAAATAAACTAATAATTTATTAATTTTTGCTATTTAAACTCAGGAAATGCAATGCTAGGAGATATAGAAATATGAGACAGCCACGGATTTAATGTCAGAAATACAAAACCTCCTAAAAATAAAGTAATAATAATAATAAGTAATATCTATCATATATATAACTCTATATGATGCATTCATGTAATTTAGTTAACTGATTCCTCATTTTTAGAGAAGTTTTTCATATACCTCTTCATAATAAAAATGGATAATTATGTATTAATTAATTATGTTTAAAGTATTAAAAGAAATTTATCTATATGTTAGGGAGCTTATACAACTAATCTTACCGTGGATTTATCAAATGGTGAAGATTAATGATTATGATGCTCTTTAAGTGTTTGATTGCTTGGTACTATAGCTTTGATGATCAGTAAATGACAAGTAAAGGTCACATGGCATATGATGGGGTTGGTATCATCGTTGTTGGAGGCATACACACACACGGTAAGTACGTGTGTGTATGTAAATATATATGCATAACATATTTAATTATAATTTTATATCGTTTTGTATTTATATAAAAATATTAATCATAGATTAATCATTTGCAAAAGAACAAAAGGCTTCTAATAAATCTTTAATGAAGTATATTTACAAAATATATAAATATGGTTTAAGTGTGTATTAGAGGGTACCATATTATATATAGAATATGCACTACTGTATATAATAATATATTATAAATATCTAACTATATATCTTTAGGGAAGTATATATACAAAATATATGAATATGCTTTAAATAACAACATATATATGTATGTGTATGTGTGCGTATGTCTATATCTATATATCTTTCTATCTATCTATCTATAACATATGTATGATATATATGTGTGTGTATCAACATTATCAAGGGGTACAATATTATATATATAAGTATCTTTATTCTTTAATAAAGTATATATACAAAACATATAAATATGTTTATAATATCATAAATAGCAATAATATGTGTGTGTGTACACGTATATATGTGTGCACGTGTGTGTGTTTGAAGATTTAGGTTGTGAATCTAATAGTTGTAATGAAGATGAAGAGAGTTAAAGTCAAATACAATTTAAGAATATTTATAATTATGTAATGAATTTTCTTTTTGCCAAATGATTGTGTGTGAAATTATTTTAATTAAAAGTTAAGCATAAAAATACTAGAATTATAAAAATGGGTAATTAAACAATCTTGCTTGGGTCTTTTGTTTTTATAAAAACAAAGATTACTATGGTTTTTATGGTTAATGGTTAGGGATTTTCACTTTGTGGTGCCTTAACACACGTTGTGAAGAGGATAAATAGAAGTTTGTTGAAGATGAACTAGTTAACGAGCATGATGATATTTCTTATAACTCCACTTGACAAGAGAAAAAGACTCTCTAAGAAAAAAATATTAACATGTAAAAAAAATATCGTAGCTCTTTTTTTTTTAATAGGAACTTTCACACCACTAACAAAGGTGTTCAAGGTAGTACCAACTTTCGTATGAAAACAACAAATAAACAACGAAGACGAGTTAAAATGATAATAAAAATGAAAAATGAATAGGAAGTAAAGGATGATCCAATAAAGAAAGGGAAAAAAATCAAGCACATTTAAAAATTGAAAAAGAAAAAAGAAACAAAAGCTGAAATACCAAAACTGAGATAATATTTTTTATTTTGTATTTAATGTTGTAAAAGCCTTCAAAATTCATGATCAACAAAGTAATCCATGACTGTTAAAAATAGCCACACATATAAGATTTGTCATACATATACATAAAACTTCATATTATGTGTGTATATGTATGTGTTTTTTTAAGAACAAGCCTTTGAAGCTTAGACATGATCAAACAAGTGTAGGTCCTAGTCAAACACTTAAGAGTTATGTGGACATGCAATGGACACACAAGTTTCTCAAAAGACATTGGCTTGTTTATGATGTGTATGTGTTTATTAATTAATGGCAAAAAGCATTATTAATTCCTTCCCACTCCACTGCATAAAATAAATAAATAATTTATGTTACACACACTTACCTTGAGAATTGATATTAATAATTTTAATGTACTTCTTTAAGATGTTTTTTATATTTGTTCTGTTCGAGACTTTTTAAGGTAAGTAACTTACATCAAGATTATAATACATTAGATTAAATTCTTCATAAAACCTTTGGTTTCGACCTAAAAAAAACATTTATAAAGTAATTGCATGCCTTTAACAAACTAAATGCTCATGCAACAACAATGCATAAGTGAATAAAGAAAATTGTACCTTTTAGGGTCTTGAATAATTATATCCTCTGTCAAATGATGTTTTCAATGTATTGAACAATTGTATCCTCCATAGAAGGATGTTTATAGACATGTTTCCTTTCGATGTTTTTAGGGATATTCAAGCACGATCATATTTATTTGTTAGGTGCAACTCATAACAAACCTACATACACATCTCAAAATTTTACTCCATTATCAACAATATCTTGCACAACAAAAGTGTAGCATCGCTTTGCCTTTACATATTAATCTTTGGGATCACCATTAGGTGGATATTGGATGTGTATGTGAGTGCAGTCCATTGCACCAACACAATTCAAAAACCCCTCGTAACACTCAGAACCATGCATGGAGGAAAGTGCACAGGAGTAGGCGCTGTATCCAAGGTCTCCAATGCTATTAATGTCGTGAAACTGGAAGCAAAGACTGAGGAATAATTAAAATCCTTGCAGGCGTCGACTTGAGGCAAAGATGAAGAACTTCATCCAGGTCCTTGATTGATGCTAGCTATGTGTTCAAAAAAGGGATGAGCTTTTTCTCAAGATAATACTAAGTTAATCCTGCTCTTGCATCTGTTGGCTGTGTGTGAGAGAGGCCTATGCTTTCCTTAATCGCTCCATGTGTTTGTGTCACGTTCTACATGGTGCCTTTTATGTTTTCTAGTTTCCGTTTCTTGGCTATGTCTCTGGTTGTGAATCTGGTGTGTTGCCCCTAAACCCAACACCAAGGTAAAACCGACAATTTGCTTTTGTTTCACAAAGCCTCAACGTCATACGGTTGTGTAACCGTTATTCTTCCATGATAGAGCCCTCTCTCGGAGGTATGCCAACAGAGGATGAGTTTCCTTCAAGGTTTGTTCCCTTGCTGGCTAGCCATGGGAAGGTGTCGGGGAGGGGCTTGTGAAATTGGATGAAAGACTCACAGAAAGGCTAGGAGCCATGTAGGTCATTGTGGTTTCAACTAGTGGATAAGGGAAAACGAGGATGTCTTGAAGGTGGATCTAGAGACATAAGAGCAATTGGAATGCATTTGTTCAGGAGAAATTAATATTAACCAATTCAGCAAAATGAAATGTAGGAATTATTGGTTGCAAACAGTGATTTACTGTCAAAATTTCCTACAGAATAGGTTATATAAATTATATGTTAATGAATTAATTAATAATTATAACGTAAAACCGCTTAGCATATGCCATTCAATTAAGTTAGTCATAATTAATCATAATAAATGTTAATTTTGAGTTGCTGGTCAAAATGACTGCGCCTCATTGCACTGGACCCACTGGATCCGGTTGTGAGTTGTTGCGTTGGTTTCCATCTTAAACCTACTTAAGAAGTTAAAGGTAGGGCCAATTAGAGTATTCCAAAGTCAAATGTGTTTTTGAATTTAGCTGAAGAACTGCTCTTTCTTATTTCGTATCGCACTCAGGTGGCCCACTTTGTTGTGCAGTTTGGTTCATGCATTACAAAGCTCATGGAGGAGGTGGGGGTTGGTGTGATGGAGTGATAGTGGTGGATGAAGCCCAGGAGTTGCTACACTATATGAGAGGCCATTTCAGCACTCCTTAGGAGGGGCAGTTGTTGTTGAATCCTTTTATCTTAGCTCTATTTGACTGTTGAATAGCCTCTTGCTATGAAACTTTGTGCTAACGAAATGTCAATGAAATGATGCAGCTGTGAGTGTCAGGGCAGCATTGAAGAAAAAGGTACCTGCAGAAGTCTTGGGCGTGCTTGGGACGCCAACAATGTACATGGTGAAGTACACCCTAAAAAGGCATTTTCGGTGCACACACCATTATACGATGAAAGAAGCACTTCATTTACATATGTATGGACTAGGTTATTACGTAAACAAGGGTTTAAAGGGCCAGACATGATATTTATGCTACGACGAAAGCAACAGACAACAATGTGAAGCACACGATGAATTACAAAGTAATGATTTTTATAAAGATGTTGAAGTGAGTTTTGAAGGTTAGAACATTATCACTCATATCCTTGTGCAGGTTACACCTTCGTCAGGTGTTTGGGCTGGCAAGACTTAGGTGGTAATTACAAAAGGTCTCAAACTAGGGTTGAGGCTTTCTTAACATATTCTTCTTTCGTGGTCAAAGATGGATATTCTCCTCCATCAATTGCGGTATCTATATATTGTCCAACCGACTTTGACTATTTTCATTTTTACGATATTGTTCGATGACATAATTTTAAACAACATAAAGACTAAGGCTAAGGTTGACTGACGAATTTAACTTCAGTTTATTTAGGTTTTCATTTTTTATTTTTACAATGAGTTAAAATTTATTAATAATAAAACATCCCTGTTTCTCACGATGTGCATGCGTGTATGTTTGTATTCGCACCTGTAAAGTCCACATTCCATGCATAGCTTGCACGTAAGAAATCGGAATTGATGCGGTTTGTGAATATTCTTGGTATATACGTTGAGAAGTATCAGATTTTCGAATATACTTTTGCAAGCGACATATGTACAAATACAGAACATTTGAAGAGGCGCGCTAGCCAACTAGCAATGTGCGAGATATGAAGATCTATAATTAAACATTATCTTATTGTTAATTTATTATTTATTATTAATTAAATATTGTCATCTTTATTAAACATAGCCCCGGATTTGGTGTGCTTGAAAAGCCCAAACTTGTCTTTTTGTGAACACCAAGTCAACAAACAGCGAAGCTTTCTGACTCGACCACGCTAGAAAACACACACACACACAGACGCACGCACACACATATTAACATATATAATATATGTTAATTATACCACGAGCTCCATGCTATGCTTCAATCCATTCTTTGATCAAGCTTTTATATATGCTGTAGAAGCACATTTCGTCGTCTTCCTACATTTAAGTATACTATTTCCATGATCATGTTACTCAGACAATGTGGTTACTTTTATATAATTAAGTTTGCATTGTGTGCTTTAGTAGGCTGAGCCAGCGTGCATTATTATTATAAATGTAAACTACATCACAATAATGCCTGGATCAACCAATCAAAGGGAACTTCATATGAACTATGCTGAGTATCACAATAATGACACGAATGGATTATAAAAAACACTTAATTAGTAATATAATAATTCCTAGATCAACCAATCAAAGAGAAGCTTACTTATTATATAATAATTCCTGGATCAACCAATCAAAGAGAAGCTTAGTGATGATATTATAATTCCTGATCAACCAATCAAAGAGAAGCTTTAAGTAAAAATGTTTAATTAATTTGTTACAATACTAATCTAATTATCTGAGCTGTGTTCTGTCCTTTCAGAAATGGAATCTCTAGTCACAATCAATCGGACAATGCACATGAAATAGAAAAATCAACGTAAAATACACATAAAAATAGTAAATTACATTAGAAAAAAAACAATTTCCCTTTGCCAAATGTACCAAAAGCTTGGCATATCCTGCAACAGGCACATGGATGTGGCTCAGTCACACTAACAGAGACAAACAGATTTTATGCACTTAAGTCTGTTTACCGAATGTGTCGGTGTGTTCGACTGTAGTTTCTTTCTGTAATCAATCCTCCCAGATTATAGATAGATAGACAATTTCCCCAATTTCTTCATCTAATGAGGATTCAGTGTGACAGTTGCCAAGCAGCTGAAGCTTCAGTTGTATGTTGTGCAGATGAAGCTGCCCTTTGTAAGGAGTGTGATGTTCAAGTACACGATGCAAACAAGCTCGCGAGTAAGCACCAGAGAGTGCCTCTCTCACGGCCTCCTACAGACACTCTATGCGATATATGTCAAGTAAGTATAGAATTCACCAGGAAACTCAAACAACTACCACACATACTCACGCACAAACGCGTATGCATATATCTTTTGCACCTTGTAATAATTTACATATTTTTACAGGAGAAAACAGCTTATTTTTCTGTCTAGAGGACCGAGCACTTCTTTGCCACGGTTGCGACATGTCCATACATCGATCTAACCCCTCGACCTCGAACCACCGCAGATTTCTTGTAACGGGCGTGACTGCCTCATTACACACGCTGAGCACCGTCTCAAGCCAGTCAACCAGCCAGTCAAAACCGGTCAAGCAAACAAGGAAGGCAGCCGGTTCGAAAACTTCACCACCTGAAGAAACACATGTTCCACGGTTACGACGAAGAGCGTACCGATGGTAGATCGCACTGCAGCTACGGTAGTATCCAGTAACACATCTACTGCAGACACCGCCAAAAAGACAAGTATTTTCGAGTTCCTAACACAAGCTGTGCCCGGTTGGAAATGTGACGAACTCCTCAACATGTCAGACAGTAACTTCAATGCTTTTGGTCTGGATCCATCTCCTAAGGTGTGTGTGTGTGTGTGTGTATTCCATATATGTGTATACATAGAAGTGTGTCGTATCAAGGAAGTCATGTCAAGAATATATGTGTACATATATAGTTCTTACACAGATTTTTCACTTACTTTACCTAGGAAGTCAAGTACACGTTAATTGACATCACTCTAATATCACTATCATTTATATTTATTTTGTTATTTTCATAAAATTTGTTTTATCTTGAGGAATATACTTATTATATTCAAATGCAGTTAGATGCCAACAACTGCAGTTTCAACTGGTCTTCCAGTAACTCTGAAGAACAGATATATCCAGATCCGTACCGACTCTCGGTTTAACCAGGAGTGGACGAGTTTTACCAGCTGGAGGATGCATTCCTGGTACCTGATCTCGGGTTACATTCCGTACCCGAGGTACTGCCTGCCATGAAGAGAAGGAGAACAACTTACTCAGAGCTTGACAACATTGTCTTTACATAGTTCTTTTCTTTTTTCTTTTCAAGTATAAGCAGTGAGCATAATGTATTTCATTGTATGTATAAGAAGCTTTGTATTTTATTTATGTAATTATTCAGTTTTTTTAAAGAACAACGAAAAAATAAAAAAAAAACGTAATTCTAATATTATGATATAATAATTTATTTATTAAATATAAAATGATGATAATGGTACTGTTTTGTCTGTGATATCAAACGGGCACCAAACGTGGGAAATAAATGGATACAATCTATATGTTAAATTCCCTCTTTTAAATATGTCTTATAATGTATTTTATATTATTAAATTAATTTATTCTAATCTAATTTTGCCTTATTGAAATGTATTTACACAACCTAATGTATATAGTATTAATTATTTAGTTTATTAATTAATTTAACTGTATATGTCTGCATTCCGTACTACGTGCGTATCGTTGTTTGTGCATACAGTATATATATATATATATATATATAAAGATATAGATATATATACACATGTGTATCTATGTATATGCATCATAATCTCTAAGGTACGCTTTGAACAAACTATTTATTGACTGAGTATCGATGGTTGAGATCTTGTTTTCACACTCTATCCACGTGAAGTCGTGATAAGAACCCCAACAACTAGAATTACATATATATATACACATTCATGTACACATACATACACACATACGGATGATAAACGGATCCAAATACATATATAATACAATACATAGCACACAGACATCCATCATAACATCTATATAAACATCGACTGTAAACTCCTTCGTAAGATGTATTCAAAAGATCTTATGGTTTAAAATCACAAACAATGTGTCAATAACCATCTCTCTCTCTCTCTCTTTCTCTCTCTCTCTCTCTCTCTCTCTCTCTATATATATATATATATATATATAACACAGACACACAAGATGTCTGTTGTTCATTGGAGACAATCCTTATGAATGCTGCCAGTGTTTGGTATGCAGACGTACAGACACAATATGAAGGACATTCAATTTGCTCTTCCTTTACAACCAACTGATATTGAAAGCTTGTACTTTAAATGTATATGTATGTATGTGTGTGCATTACACATTAGCTTACGATACCAAATTTCCACACAACATCATAAGGGAGGGGAGGCCTTGCGAGAGAGGCCTCTCACAACTAAACTCTACTTATTGTGAGCACGTATGTACAGTGTGTATATGCAATATTCACAATTCATACGTGTAAGTGTGTTAAACCAGTAAAATAACAAGTTACAACTGACACAGCCTAAATGCATATATATAACTGTATGTAAGTTTCACATGTTATATGTAAAGGTGATTATATTATTCTAAGCATAATGTGTGTATTTTCATAATATATTTACAGATAACAAGGTGATTAATAACAATTAACTAGCTTCCATTGAATTACGAAATGTGCAAAATTTGAAATAACAAACTAACTAATGAAGTAGATAATCAGATATGTTAAATATAATTACTAGCCTCAGATGTTGTTTACTGGCTCTTCTTGGGAGAAGAGCGCGGGATCTTGCTTATGAACTGTGCATCCAGCTTAGAGTACTGCCCCTTCGCTTCATCAAACACCCTCTCAGCAGTCCCTCGATTTGATCCTGGTACTTGTCGTACAGAAGCGGGAGTGTCTGAGCTCCAACCACAACTGTACACACACATACACACATCACTACACACGTATACAAGACACATGTACATACATACAACGGCTATATTTAATTCATTACAAAATGCATATAACATTTGTACATGTACACGACAAATGAACAACTATAGATACATTAACTACGCAAAGTAGAGTCAAGCACAAGCCCCTAATAGAACACGCAAGACACACAAAGAAGTGGTATGTTCATATTTATAAACTATGCTTGTTCACTTTTGTTCATTATGTCTGCGTGTGCATGTGTATAGAAACATGCCTACAGGCATAACCCGATACATATATGCTGTGAGTCATATGCATAACTATATAACTTGTGTGCGTGTGTCGGGAAACAAATCTGGTTGGAAACTTCGCATTAAGTCAGAAGATTTAACATCAAATATACACACCGATACATATACATATATATAATTATAGTTCTGTCATGCATATATAGGCGAAACTGTGTTCGAAGTAGTCATATTTGTCTGACTATTACTTATTTGCAAAATTTGTAACAGCACACCGATAAATGTCACATATACGCATGGTTAACCAGATATACCTTATATACAAAAATCATACGTACAATACTCACGTATACAATAACCTACATATACATATACACATACATAAGCAAATACTTACGTATATAAACGAGTGTGACGAGATTGAACCATGCACCGAGCTTCGATAGATATACAGCACAACCGTCACCTAAAGAAATCATATAAAAAACATCAGCATATGTTCATATGTATAAAGTAATGTTAATAGTTAAATATTATTATTATTATGTAGTATAGTAGTTAAATGTGTTGGATATATTATGGATATGTTAGACGAACATACGTAAACTTACTGTATATAAAATCATGATAGTTAACTAAGTTAAATAAACGTCGTCATAATTGATTAACCTTGATGAAGACCCTGAAATCCTTGCCAATGGCAACATCGTGAGCTGCGAGGAGGGCCTTGTTCATCTCCACACGAAGGGTCGATGCGAAGTCGTGAACCATTTCCTCAGTAAGCACGATCTCGGGAAACGGTGGTGGTGCCCTGAACACATAAATATTTAATACGCTTGTTCAATACGTTATGCTTTATATATAATACAAGCATATAAACATACCATGTTTCACACGTAGTTCGATTAAATATATAATATTTATATGTTTATAAATATATGTATCTATATAGCATACTTTGACATGGGAGCGCATATACATGTTCGCAAGTTTATGTATCCTGTTTATATATAATATGAGCATATTGCATACAAATACTAATATAAACATGCATAGACATAAGCGTATCACACGCATGATGCTTTTACATATAACATACATTACATGTATAACGTTCAACACTGTTACTTAAATTTCTTGCTATATACATATAAACGGCATACATTTACACACGATAGATGAAAATACACAGACAGCATATATACGTACATACTCATCAATATATCAACATATATGCAATAAAATAATAAATCGTCCTATATACAAAGCACGTAAAATCCAAATATAAGTACATGTAAAATATATACGTACAACACACACACACACACACACCTGTTGAGAAAAGATGCGCCTGCTGCCCAGAGAAAAAAGGATAAGGGTGACGAACAGCAACACATTGCAAACAAGAGAGAGCAATGTGTATCCGACACTCGAACAGGAACCACGCCACTGTTGCCCCAACTAGCAGGCTCATTGATATATGCTTCTCCTTCCGCAGCACGTCCGCAGCTACATAAAACAAAACCCTTATATACATGTTATATATCTTCGCATCAAAAGAAGATCTTTATATGTTATACCTGTATAACACATAAATGGACATAATGTATACAAAACAAAATGGGTGCATGCAAAACATGAGATATCGATCATTTATCATTCTGGTTCAATGAAAAACTATAAAAAACAAACTTTGATGAAAAACCTTTTATACTGGAAGCGTAATGGTTTCAACCGGGAACGAGAGTCACCTACATAAAACGATCTATTGATATAGGGATCGAT
>PUQB01000404.1:192744-231623 GCA_003024785.1 Selaginella tamariscina
CTGGGTGTCATTAACACAAGTGTATCCTGCAAGACCTGGATATATATGTTTATAGTAATCTCTAGTGTATACAAGGTCTGTATACCATCCGCTTCCCTAGTGACAAATCTAACTGCTTATACGGACTTGTATACACGTTATGCTGTGTAGATTAAAATTTATAGAGTACTTAACATGTAATACAGTCTATAGAATATAGTGTATAATCTTTAGTAAGTTATATACTTTCAATAAAATATATTTCATATACAGTTATATATAGTTTGTGCATGCTTGGTGTGGTAGTGTTTCCAACAATATATGCTTACATATCTATATATATATATATATATATATATATATAGAGAGAGAGAGAGAGAGAGAGAGAGAGAGGAGAGAAGAGAGCTTACTTGCACTGCAGCTACATATCGTTCAACTTGCTGTTCAATCTGTTTTAAAAGTAATGTCATTACCTGAGACTCCTTTAACTTATCATCGGATGGTCTGCGTGCTAAACGACCATCAGTAGCAGCTGCAATTTCACCCATGACATTTTTAAAGGTGGGGAGTGTGTCATAGTTTTTACTATGACTCGACCCTTTACTTTGGACGTTGATTGTTGTTACCTACTGTACTATATTGACGGACCCTAAATATAGTGAGAAATAGCCTCGCTTAGTGCACTTAGGTGTTTAGGGGTAATCCGACTCGCTATCTTTAGATATCGCAAGAAACTCTAAGCGAAGGTAACACTTACCTTCTAGAAAACCCACCCCCAATTTTGATGTCCTAATTTTGGCATGTTAAATAGGGTTAGGAACACCCTTAGGGTTGACCTAACCCTAGGGTTGCCCTAACCCATGCCCTAAAACCCCCACCCTTCTTGGGTAGGGTTTAGGGGTAGGGGTTAGTGTGCAAACTCATCTCATTAACTAAGGGGCTGGCATTTAGTACCAGCCCACTTACACATATAGGAAAAAAGGGGGGGCTCTGTCACATAAATAAGGTAGAGTATATAGAAGAGCTCCTGGGTTCATGATTGAGTTCGTTGCTCTTCTGTCGGTGCAAGCTTCAGCTTGTGTCGTTAAGGTACAACCCTCTGTGCTAACACACACATGTGTTAACCAACTGGTCCGTATGATCCTGGATGCTGAACTACACCATCAACAGCAAGGCGTATATTCATACGCATGTTCCAGACCAGTTGTGGACCACACATTCCAGACCAGTTGTGGATCACACATTCCAGACCAGTTGTGGACCATACAATCTCAGGACCTCAGATATATAAACAGGGTTCCAGTTCCAGGTTTCTCAGAATCATTCAACACCAGTCTTCGGCCTTGTGTTTCATTTTGTATTCATTTCTTTCTTGAATACAATCTCCTCTTTCAAGGTTCCACCCTTGTTCTAAAGGTTTCGCCCTTTGCACAAGGTCGTGACAGTTTGAATGATTCTGGGTAGTGACAAGCTTCTGTTTCCGCTTGTCATCGATCCCATTTTCTTTCTTTCTCTTTTTCAATTTTTTTTCGATTTTTTCTTTTCTTTTTCTTTTTGATTTTCTTCTCTTTTTCTTTTTGATTTTTCTTCTTCGACTCATCATGTCCGAGCATGCTCTTCATGAGCAAGTTGCTGCCCTCCAGCAGCAGCTCGAACAACTACACCTGGAGAATGATCAGCTCCGACAGTGCGAATTCTCCAGAGCCGAAGATCAGCATGCCCGAAAAGTTCGATGGTACCCGATCGAAGTTCCGAGGTTTTCTCAATCAAGTTCGTCTGCGGATCGTGATGCAGCCAGGCGCTACAGCACAGAACCCATTAAGGTTGGATTGATCGGGTCGCTGCTTTCTGGTTCTGCTCTTTCATGGTTCTCAGCCTTGCTGGAGAACAATGATCCGATCCTTGGGAATTTTGACGAGTTTGTGGAACGGTTCACGGATGTTCAGTGACGTGGATCGTGAGAGTGCTGCCATCACCAAACTCCGTCAGCTTCACCAAGGGGGTATGTCGGTAGCAGAGTACGCATCGAAGTTTCAACTTCTTGCTTGTGATGTCACATGGGGAGATCGTGCTCTCAAGGAGGTTTTCCGGTCGGGGTTGCAGGACGAGGTCAAAGACATGTTGCTGAATTTTGCGGTTCCGGAAACCCTCACCAGCATGATCGAGTTGGCAATTCGTTGTGACAACCGGTTGATCGAGCGGAAACAAGAACGTCGGCATCCTTCTTTCTTCTTGGTGCCGTCTTCTTCCATTTCTGCAGTCCCTGTTCCCTCATCTGCTGATTCATCATCTTCCTCAGTAGAACCATCCCCGATGGAATTAGGGCGATCACGCCGAGGCAAGCTTTTGCCAACCGAACGTCAGAAGCGGATTCAGTACAAGCTTTGTTTGTACTGTGGGGACCCGTACCACAAGTTGGAGAATTGTCATCGACGTCCAAAACAAGCTCGTGAAGTGGCCCTTGCTGTGCTGCCGGGAAACGAGAAGATCCAGCCCGAATAGGAGCCGTCCGGCTGGATTGCCGTGGAACAACTCATGTTCCTCAAGGCTCTTCACTCATAACATCTTCCCTTCCTCATCTTGGATCCATTCCATCCACGAAGGTGTGCAAGCCGTTCCATGTTCCGGTGCAGCTGAAGACACCAGAGGTGGAAAAGCTTTGGTGGATAGCGGAGCGAACGCAAATTTCATCGACAAGAATTTTGCTGTCAGGCACGGGATCCGTCTACATCCTTTGAAGACTCCTGGTTCTGTACGGGTCGTTGATGGACGAGATATCAAATCTGGAGCGGTAATAAATGACACGGAGTTCGTTGAGGTCGTTGCTTGCGGTGCTGTGTGCAACATCTCCTTCAGTGTTGTTTCTATTCCACGATTATCCTTGGTTTGCCGTGGATCGAGTTGGTGGATCCTGGTTGGAGAGAACGTTTCATGAACAGTTTCCCAGCTGTTTCAACTCCAGCCACACTCTTTGATTCCGATCCTGTTCCAGTTCCTCCTCCACTTCGAGTCTCGCATATCACCTTGAAGCAGTTCAAGAAAGATAGCCGACATGACCCAGCATCCGTGTTCGCGATCAAAGTCTATCCCTGCTCTGCTAAGGATGTTTCTGTTCCTCCTGCCTTACCAAAGCAGTATGCCGATTTCGCAGACGTCTTCGACAAAAAGAAAGCTTCTGCCTTGCCACCACACCGTGAGTACGACTGTCCTATCGATCTCGTTGAGGGTAAGCAGCCGTCCTCCGGTCCCATTTACGGTCTCTCACCAACAGAGTTGGAGACATTGAGGAAATACATTGAGGAGAATCTTGTCACCGGATTTATCCGTCATTCGCGATCACCGGCTGGTGCTCCAGTATTCTTTGTTTCCAAGAAGGATGGAAGTCTCCGGCTCGTGGTGGACTACCGAGATCTGAATAAGGTCACCATTCCAAACAAGTATCCTCTCCCGCTCGTCTCCGACATGCTCGAACGTCTTTCTGGTGCCCGGTACTTCACAAAGATCGATTTAAGAGGAGCGTACAATCTCATCCGAATTCGAGAAGGGGACGAGTGGAAAACAGCTTTCGTACACGCTACGGACATTTCGAGTACGTAGTAATGCCGTTCGGCCTGACAAATGCACCTGCTGTGTTCCAGCACATGGCTAACGATATTTTCCGGGACTTCTTGATTTGTTTGTCATCATGTACCTAGACGACATCCTGATATTTTCCAAGACTCGAGAAGAACACGAACGGCATGTACGGTTAGTCTTGGAGAGGCTCCGGAAGCACCACTTGTTTGCCAAGTTGGAGAAGTGCTCTTTCAGTCAGCAGTCTGTCGAGTTCCTGGGGTACATCATTTCAGCTGAAGGTGTTCACATGGATCCTGCAAAAGTCCGGACTGTATTGGAGTGGGAGAGACCATCAAATGTTCGTGATGTTCGATGTTTCCTCGGGTTTGCGAACTTCTATCGACGTTTCGTTCGGGATTTCTCCAAGATTGCATTGCCATTGACGAAGTTGACTGGCAAGGATGTTCCATTTGTCTGGTCCTCTGAGGCTGAGGAGGCGTTCGAGTTCCTAAAGAAGGCGTTCACCTCGGCACCTGTTCTTATCCATCCTGACCTGCGAAGCCATATTTCGTGGAAGCTGATGCCTCTGACTTCGCCATTGGTGGAGTGTTGTCCCAGGAAGGTCCAGATCATCTTCTCCATCCCATTGCTTTCCATTCCCGCAAGTTCACTGCACCTGAGATCAACTACGATGTTACAACAAGGAGCTGCTGGCGATCGTCGATGCCTTTGAGGAGTGGCGCAGATTCCTTGAAGGTTCCCCATGTGGTTAAGGTGTATTGTGATCACAAGAACCTCCAGTACTGGGCAACACGAGTTCTCAATCGACGTCAGGCGCGATGGGCACAGTCTTTGTCCCGTTCCGATACGAGATTATTCATCGTCCCGGTCGTCTAAATGGCAAAGCAGATGCCTTATCTCGTCGCAGTTACCTAGCTCCAGTACCAGGTGAAATCCGATTTGATCAACAAGAACAAGTCATCCTGAGCTCCGACCAGTTGTTGGTAAACGCGCTTTCCCGTTCTTTTCTCCAGTTGACACTTCGTTTTTGGATCTAATCCGAGAAAATCTCCCTCAAGACGAGTTTGCTCGTGATGTCCTTGCACATGTTCGACGAGTTCAGCCATTGTCTTCAGGGTCACAACTACGAGATTATGCTGCTTTCCATCTTCATAATGGGTTGTTGTACCACCACATCCAAATCTATGTTCCGGACGGAGAACTGAGGTTGCGAGCTGTCCAACACTGCCATGACAACACAGCTGCAGGACATTTTGGCATTCGGAAGACGATCGAGCTGGTACAACGGGTGTTCTGGTGGCCTCGGCTTCGCGTGTATGTTGAGAGATTTGTGCGATCTTGTGACACGTGCCAGCGTACAAAGCTTCCTCGTCATCGACCGGTTGGACTACTACAGCCTCTTCCTATTGCTCAGCGGCCATGGTCATCCATCACCATGGATTTCCTCACGGATTTACCGCCTTCTAGAGGGTTTGATGCTGTCCTAGTCATTGTTGATCGGTTCTCTAAGATGGCGCACTTTGTTCCTGCAACAAGACATGTTCGGGTCCTGATGCTGCAGATCTGGTGTACCGGGAGGTGTTCGTCTTCATGGTCTTCCTGATGAACTTGTCACGGATCGAGGTCCCCAGTTCACTTCGGCATTCTGGCGGAGATTCCTAGATCGGCTACGTATCACCGGGAAGCTGTCTACTGCACATCATCCTGAAACAGATGGACAATCGGAGCGCACGATTCAGACTCTGGAACAATATCTCCGGTGTTTCATTTCTCATCTGCAAGATGATTGGGTCGATCTCCTTCCTGCTGTCGAGTTCGCGTACAACAACACGGCACACTCATCCATAGGTGTGTCGCCATTTTTCGCGTTCTCTGGTGTTCATCCTCGCTGGTCCTACAGCTTGCCCGTGGTTCCTGGCCTCACCACTGCTACCGATGATCGTGTTGAGCATCTTCGACAGGTCCATGAAGAAGTGCAGCATCATCTTCAACGCTGGTCCTACAGCTTGCCCGTGGTTCCTGGCCTCACCACTGCTGCCGATGATCGTGTTGAGCATCTCCGACAGGTCCATGAAGAAGTGTAGCATCATCTTCAACGCACTCGGGATTTGCAACAACAAGCTGTTGATCGTTCCCGTTCCTCTCCTCCAGCATTCACAATTGGTGACCAAGTGTGGCTCCTCCAGCGTCATTGGCCAACCACACGTCCCTGTGACAAGCTAGACTATCAACGCTTGGGGCCATTTCGCATCATCGAAAAACTCTCTGAGGTGACGTTTCGTCTCGAGCTTCCGCCAACCATCCGGATCCATCCCGTGCTCCATGTTTCTTTGTTGGAGCCTTATCATGCTCCTTCTGAACCTGGCCGACTTCTTCCACCACCTCCTCCAGTTACAGTTGCTGGTGAACCTGAGTTCGAGGTTGCTGCAATTCTCGAGCTTCCGCCAACCATCCGGATCCATCCCGTGTTCCATGTTTCTTTGTTGGAGCCTTATCATGCTCCTTCTGAACCTGGCCGACTTCTCTACCACCTTCTCCAGTTACAGTTGCTGGTGAACCTGAGTTCGAGGTTGCTGCAATTCTCGAGCTTCCGCCAACCATCCGGATCCATCCCGTGTTCCATGTTTCTTTGTTGGAGCCTTATCATGCTCCTTCTGAACCTGGCCGACTTCTTCCACCACCTCCTTCAGTTACAGTTGTTGGTGAACCTAAGTTCGAGGTTGCTGCAATTCTCGAGCTTCCGCCAACCATCCGGATCCATCCCGTGTTCCATGTTTCTTTGTTGGAGCCTTATCATGCTCCTTCTGAACCTGGCCGACTTCTTCCACCACCTCCTCCAGTTACAGTTGCTGGTGAACCTGAGTTCGAGGTTGCTGCAATTCTTGACTCCAAACTTGTTCATGGTCAGCTTCACTATTTCGTGGACTGGATCGGTTATCCACCTGGTGAATGCACTTGGAAGCCCTGCTCATCTTGTTCATGCTCCTGCTCATCTTGTTCATGCTTCTGATCTTGTTGCCGAGTTCCATCAATGATATCATGCACTTGGAAGCCTGCTGCTCATCTTGTTCATGCTCCTGATCTTGTTGCCGAGTTCCATCAACAATATCTTGCCGAGTTCCATCAAGGATATCCTTGCAGGATATCCTGCACTTGGAAGCCTACTGCTCATCTTGTTCATGCTCCTGATCTTGTTGCCGAGTTGATGTTGTTTGTGGTCAGCTTCACTATTTCGTGGACTGGATTGGTTATCCACCTGGTGAATGCACTTGGAAGCCTGCTGCTCATCTTGTTCATGCTCTTGCTCATCTTGTTCATGCTCTTGATCTTGTTGCCGAGTTCCATCAACGATATCTTGCCGAGTTCCATCAAGGATATCCTTGCAGGATATCTTGCACTTGGAAGCCTGCTGCTCATCTTGTTCATGCACCTGATCTTGTTGCCGAGTTGCTGCTCATCTTGTTCATGCTCCTGATCTTGTTGTCGAGTTCCATCAACGATATCTTGCCGAGTTCCATCAAGGATATCCTTGCAGGATATCCTGCACTTGGAAGCCTGCTGCTCATCTTGTTCATGCTCTTGATCTTATTGCCGAGTTGATGTTGTTCGTGGTCAGCTTCACTATTTCGTGGACTGGATCGGTTATCCACCTGGTGAATGCACTTGAAAGCCTGCTGCTCATCTTGTTCATGCTTTTGCTCATCTTGTTCATGCTCCTGATCTTGTTGCCGAGTTCCATCAACAATATCTTGCAAAACCTGGCCCTGCTCATCTTGTTCATGCTCCTGATCTTGTTGCCGAGCTCCTGATCTTGTTGCCGAGTTCCATCAATGATATCTTGCAAAACCTGGCCCCCTACTCATCTTGTTCATGCTTCTGATCTTGTTGCCGAGTTCCATCAACGATATCTTGCAAAACCTGGCCCGGTCTCGTCATCATCTTGTTCATGCTCCTGATCTTGTTGCCGAGTATCTTGCAAAACCTGGCCTGGTCTCGTCATCATCTTATTCATGCTCCTGATCTTGTTGCCGAGTTTCAGCGAGTTTCATCAACGATATCTTGCAAAACCTGGCCGGTCTCATCATCGAAGGGGAGATAGTGTAAGGATCATAAGTTAATTTTTTGCCTGATCATGAATTATTTTTTGTCTTTCACAGGACTTGAACCCGAGACCTTTTGGCTAACACACATGTGTTAACCAGCTGATCCGTATAATCCTGGATGCTGAACTACATCATCAACAGCAAGGCGTATATTCATACGCATGTTCCAGACCAGTTGTGGACCCCACATTCCAAACCAGTTGTGGATCACATATTCCAGACCAGTTGTGGACCATACAATTCTCAAGACCTTAGATATATAAACAGGGTTCCAGTTCTAGATTTCTCAGAATTATTCAACACCAGTCTTCGGCCTTGTGTTTCATTTTGTATTCATTTCTTTCTTGAATACAACCTCCTCCTTTCAAGGTTCCACCCTTGTTCTAAAGGTTTCGCCCTTTGCACAAGGTCGTGACAGTAACTTACCCTTAATGTTGGCGAATCCATGTCTGGGACGTCTTGTTGGGATGCACGTTCCAAGAGGCAGAGGTTGTGGCTTGTCTTCAGCCTTCTCATCCATGTCAAGTTAGGTGTAGCACTCATGGCCAAGCAAGGGACATCCATGTCCTTGACCAACTGTGGGTGTGGGATCTTGTTTGACAGGTTCACATTACTAATTCCTGAGGGTTCACTAAGGGGTTCTAGAGTTGGCATTTAGGGCCACGTTTGTGTCACTTGGTGCAACTCTCAAATCTAAGGGCTATGGCATGATAACCCACATCGTGGAAGGGTGTCACATGGAGATGTGACACTAGGCTAGACATCGTCTAACCTTAAGTATATGACATTGCGAGTGTTTCACAAAAAGGCTCTTATTAACAAGCTTAGGTTGTTCAACCCCTGGATTCCAAGGAGGACACTCCCCTAATCAAGTGTGCCTAAGCACACCTAGTTACGAGACATAACTCTCTTGAGCAAATGCCCAAGGCTTAGCACCCTAGTGTGAGCACAAGCATGCCTGTTTGTCAGAGTATCCAACCCCTTGGTAACAAGCCCATGACACAATCCCAAAGGGTGTGCCTCGTCCAAACCTAGCCTTAAGGAGTTTGTTTAATAGAACACTCGTGTTCGTTTACAACGCACACTCGTGTCCTCACTATGTACTAACCCTAGGTCTAGGGTATGACTTGATGAGGGTGATTCCTCAAGGGGTAAATGACGATGCCTTGGCTCTATCATAAGGGTATGTGTGAGACACATCTCCTTTGTGGGGTTAGGACATGAGCCTGTCTAAGTTTACTTGGACAGGATCCTAAAGTCTACTCGGGTTATCCTCTAGGGTTCAGGGGATGGTCATTCTAGGGGACTTAGGGTAGGACTCTAAGTCTTTTGCCTAATTGGGCCCATGAGTCAGACTCTTAGGGTTATCTTGGAAGACTTAGCATTGCTCACACAGAGTGATGACGCTGAATGGCCACTTGGCAACCATGTGTTGCCACGTGTTAGCCATTTGGGTTAAAACTCTGACACATTAGCAGGACACGAAATGTACTCCTTTTTGAACAAATTTTCAGGATATAACCAAGTACAAGTAAATCCAAAGGATCAAACGAAAACGGCATTCATTAGTCCTTGGGGTACATATGCGTATCGCGTTGTGCCTTTTGGGCTATGCAATGCACCATTTACCTTCCAACATTTGGTTAGTGAAACATTCCGGGATTATTAACCACGTTTATGAAAGCTTTCTTGGATGATTTAGCATTTATGGAGCACAAATAAACAACTGGACTATTTAACAAAGTGTTTTGGGAAATGCCAATTAAATAATATAACTCTTAATCCGGAGAAGTGAGTATTTTTCTTCAGATAAGGAATTTTGCTCGTGCATATTTATGCAAGAATGGAATAAAGCAAGATCAAGATAAAATCAAAGTCATACAAACAATGCAACTTCCTAAAGACGTAAGCGAAGTATGACAGCTTATTGGGAAAATGGGATATCATCGAAGATTTATAAAAAATTACGCAGCAATAGCAAAGCCATTAACTATGCTTCTGAGGAAAAACAACCGTTCAATGGGATCTACAATGCGAACAGAGCTTTAATACATTAAAGCAAAGCATTAATGACGGCTCCATATTAGCTAGTCCAAATTAGCGGAAGAGTTTCATGTCCAATCGTTTTTTATTTATTTTTAATAGGGTTTAAATATAGTTTTTTTTTTTTCAAACCAAACTCACATACAAAACCAGAAATTAGATGTGACTTTACAAATGATTATTCACACGTCAGCTAGTTATTTTTTTTAATGGTTTTATATACGACTTTTTCATTTGAAATTTTATGCAATCTTTTACATGTTTTTTTTTATATGATTTATTATATGTTTCTTATATGTGATTTTTAAGACATGGTTTTGAATATTCATTTTGACTTTTTGTAGTGTTTTCAATATGGTTTTGGTAATTTTGATATGTTTAATGATATAATTATAAAAAAACATTTACTAAAGTGGTTTTTTATATATCAAAATACAAAAAGCTACTTACAAAACTTATTTTTTAAGCAAAATTAATTAGTTTTAAACATTTTTTTTTTCAAACTTCTAATTTAACTTCAAGTAAGCCATGTTTAACTGATGAATTAAGAACGTATAACAAAGCTTGTTGAGTTTTATAATTACTTTGATATAGAAAGCACATGGTGTTTCATAATTCTGTGTAATAATATTCTTAAGATTCAACAAATTTGGAGTGTATGTATAGTTGTCATCCTTAAAGTTAAAATGTGATTTCATTTGCATGTGAAAATGCATGTGCACACCTAGTTATAAAACAAGTCTTAGTACTTGTATATTATAACGATTTTGTATAAAACGTATTATGTATGTGATTATGACACCTATCAAAATCATTTATAACCTTTTTAATCCTTTATTTTGATTGCTCTCCTACTTCATTTTTGATGTTTATTTATCTTTTCATTGATTTGTTAATGGTCATTCTCATTTTAAAAGAGAAAGTTAAAGGACTTAAAGATTCTACACGATTGTTCTGTAGTTCTTATAATTATATATTAAATCAAAAAATTATAATAAAGTCATTTAAGACTTTTACTTTAACATCTTTATTTACTTTCAGTTTTATGTTATATCATCGTTATTAAATATGTTCTTCTTTTAAGCTAAAATCTTATAACACATCAGCACACTTTCATTTATATGAAAATAAGAGGAAAAAAGGATTGATTTTTAAAAAGCTACAATAGTTTGAAATTATAAAAATTAAATAAATTTATCATTCAAAATGTTTTCTTGTCAATAAAAATTATAAATTTTTAAAAAAATAAAAATCACTTCACGGAATATACGGAGGTGGTATAATTTTGATTTATTTTATTGTCTTAGAATTCATTAATTTTTTCTATGAGTTTAAAATATATCATTTCTAGTTATCTTATTTTATTATTTTAGCTATCTGTTTATTATTAAATGTTGGGGGAAATGAAATAGTAAGGTTATTCATCGTTATACAATAAAAGATTATATAATGTTTTTGAAAAGAGCCTGTTAAGGGACACGCTTTTTTGTATTAATTTAATTAATTAACAAAACAATAAAAACTAAAAACCAAGTGGAAGTATGTATTTAAAAAAGTTTATTTATTTTTTATTTAAATATTTAAAATATATATAAAATAAGGGTGGTGGATGAGGTGTTTTGCATAATTATATTAAACATAATATCAAATTCAAAATTCTTGTATTTTTTCTTTTAGTATACCTAAACAAGGTGAAATGGATGTTTTGATGGGATACAAATATGTAAGGATTGAACTATAAAAATTAAGTAAACGTCACCTAGTGTTTTAGTTTTATTAAAAAAAAGAGATCACTTGTATATATGCTTATTTTAAATAATTATTTACAATATTTATATAATACATAAATCTTAATGAACTGTTAGGAGTTCACTCATACACACTCGTTCTATATAAAGGGGTAATCCCTTGGTTAACAACATTCTTTCTATATACTATCCACTAATAAATGGCTGTTCCCCTTTTTTTCTGTATTCATCTTGTTATAGTTGTCCATCTTATAGAATAGTATGGTTTTTCGAGCGGGTTTCTGTAAAGTATATGGCAAAACAAATATATGTACAATAATGAGAGAGAAATAGATATATATGCATTAAAACTATAAAGTAATTTAAAGTAGCACTAGCAGCTAATTTAAATTTTTAATATTGTTTAAAAGTTCAAATAAAGAGAAAATACTAATATTGCTTGAAATTTTTTTATAAATTTTTAAGATAAATTTAAATAATGTAAAGCTATATTTGTATATAAGCACATACAATGCTATGAACATGCACACACTGTAACAAACATGCATATGCGTGCGTGCGCACGTGTGTGTGATTATTGGTGTGCAAAACTAATGACGATACCATTATACAAACTGATTGATTCACTTACAATATATATAGGTATATATCTAATGCATATATACTAATGTCAAACTAAAGTAACATGGCTAGCTTCCCTTGTTTCAACAGCTTTTTGTTACCTATTATCAAATTCTAAGCTAGTTTCACTTTAACATTGATAAAGTAATAATATATCCATTAACATTCATACGGTAAAATAAATGTTATATGTACTACAATATATATTGTATATATAATAAAAACTGTTTAATATAACTTTCATTGTAATAATAATAATCTATTCGTTTAATATAATAAATAAATAAATTGTATACCAGACTCTTATTACAATAAGAATCCATGTCCCTTAACCATGCTATTATAATCAAGAATTCATATTTCATAATAAGTAAAAAAAAAACTTTTATTAAACAAAATAAATCTATATTCAATAATAATAATTTAAAGGTTAAATTATTTTACTCATTTTCTTTAAAAATTGATCAAGTTTAAGTTTACATACTACACTGTTTTAACCTTAAATTTACTTATATCATTAGAATATACTGTATTACCAAATTTTAATTTATAAAATCTGTATTAAAATGTTTTGGGTATAAATTTTAAAGTAAATTTAAATCAAAACATGTTCATAGATAATAAATTCTGAATTGTATTAAATAGCAAATTATAGAATATATGTAATGCATAAATATATATAGTATATAAATTTAGATGTGTGTGTATATATATTATTTATGTGTTAATGCTTGATGTTCAATACTTGTAGCCCGTGTTATTGGTTAATGTTCAATACTTGTAGCCCGTGTTATTGGTTAATGTTCAATACTTGTAGCTCGTGTTGGTTTTAATGATCACTTTTTTATATAGCTTTTTCAACTTTGTAATCACTCTCCATTATTGATTTTAACAAGTTTTTTGTTGTTCATTTTGAATTTACAATAAGTATCCATTAGCAATTTGAGTGGGTATAAATGCACATGATGATTTTTGAAAGTACTATAACAAGTCATTCTCCAATTATTGTGATGTATCCGTATTTTTTATTTTAAGCAAGTGCATAAATATAAAGAAGAACCTACAAATTTACATAAGTAGTTAAAAACCTATGTAAAAGCCTTTTTATGCAACTCCTTTTGTACCTGGTTTAAGTGGGATCTCATGTTGTGTTTATATTAGATTTTTTTCATGATCCTTATTATTTGTTGGTAGGTCGTACAATAGTTTGAACTCAACTTGCATTTGTTAGACTCAAATACCTCTAGCTTCACCATAATATATTTTCTGAATCAAAATAAAAGTTAAATAATAAAATAAGCCACTTCAACTGTAATGTCGTCCCATTTCACCATAATGAAGAACACGTCACACATTGCGATCCTTGTTATGTAATTCTTATAGAAAGTCAATTGTTTGCTTCCCATTGCTTGTGATATTTATAATTTCCTCTACTCTACTCACTTACATCTTGTGCAAAAACAAATGATTTTTAGTCGTACAATATTAAATACCCTAAGTTATGTAATGAAATATACATAAAACCACACATAGGTTCGTCATGTGTCCTAAGTCATGTAATTAACTATGTATAAAATTAAATGGTGTAAAAATATATATTAAAACACACGATTAACAATGTCAATACAAAAAATCCAACTCAACCTCAACATTTAGTTACACAAAAAGTTATGTCCTTTAGTAAAGAAAACTTACAAAATCCAAAAATTGCACATTTAGCTTGTTATAATATGTATGGATGCATTTAATATAGAGAAGATGACTTAATAATGAATTTAAAATTCCAATTTAAACCCAATCTTGAGAGTAATTACGGATTTTAAGATGGTGAGTTTGCTCTGAATCGTGTAAGAATAAATTGGTGCTAATTTAAAATAAAAACCACCTATAAACTAGATGTTTTTATGGACGGTATATAAACTATTAAATTCAAGGAATGGGTTTCATATGTATATTATGATTATTTTAATGTGTGTGTTGCAAGTACAAATGTCAGAATGAGACAATTTTTTTTTTAATATACAATATCTGGCTATCGAGACTTAATAAAAAGAATATTACAATATCATTTATTATTAAATTTTAATATAAATTATACTTTAGCTAATATGTGGAATGACAAGGATGAAATTTTGTGGCTTTTATAAATTTCTTGCTGCACTTCAACCAGTCGCAAAAGTTTCCAGTCATAAACACGATCATAAGGATTGTTTTAAGCACAAACATAAGATCATGGGAGTTTGTTAACCTTGCCTTCAGCGTCTATATTTCTATATTACGGTTCTCATGTGAATATTTATAAGGATGGGTGCATTTTACAATATTTGCCATCACAATTATGTTAATTATTAGATCGCTACTTTAGGTAATATGTAGGTTCTACTGCAATCTCTGTAATTTTGGGTTTGACCATAATGTATATAAATATATATTGTATTGTAATTGTCATAAGAATCCGTCATATGGAAAGATCCAAAAGTGATAGAAATTAAGGCTTCCATAAAACAATATGCTTTTGTAGTTACACAGTTTCAATATGTATATTTCATGTAAACTTTCCCTTTTTTTTCCTGTTTCACTTAGTTATGTATGTTTTTTAATAATGATTTCTATGATAATTTGCTTACAATGGATATAGATACATATTCTCTTTTGTATATGTAGTATTGAGTATGTATTCACTGCTGAGATATAATAATATAGCTTAATATATTTCACATAACACATTGCTTGATATTTCAGCGGCATTTTCATCATTTCCTCTACTTGTGCACATAAATAATCGTATAGCTATATGCACACACCTGCATATCGATGTACCTACACATACATGTATGAAGATGCGTATGTGTATATATAAACATAAATAATTTGTAAGGAGCTTGCACTAATCATACGAGCAAAAGCATGAGCTGCCTAGGGATCCCCATCTACATTAATACATACAAGTGCATATAATAATACATGTGTATAATTTTATTACTGAACGAAATGAATTTTCAGCAGGCTTCATTAAGTATATAATTGTAATTATAACCTATTTTCTCATAGCATGTTCTTAAACATTTATTTAGAGGGATGGACACAGTGATTTGTATATATATATATACATGAATACATTCCTGTTATATTTTTTTTTCTAATATATTTAATGTAGAACTACCTTATCAAAGCTAGTGTTACTTAATGCTTCAATTCCCTAATCACCATAACACACTTCAAACCACATGTGATTTAAAGTACGTTGGCATGATATATTTATATTTATATGTAAATTAAACAGAGACAAACTACCTAAAATAATTTTTAATTTAATACAATAAAAGATTGTGCACTTGTTTTCTAGTGGAATATCAGGTATACGATACATCGTACAAGGAACAACTATGTGTGTGCACGCACACACATGCACACGCACATCCACGTTTACATACACACTTATCAGGCACGCGAATGCCTACGTGCACTCTTACCACGTGCCCTAGGCACCGTTGGATAGAATGGCTTGCAATATAAATTTAGAACAATTAACCCTAGGCAATCACTTGAATTTCCTTTCTTTATTCCATAAGCATGTATTGTAGCGCAGAGGAATCTAACTACGATGAATTGATTCTACAACTGGTATTTGAGTCTGGTAATTTAATTGATGCAAAGGATCTAGCAAGGCTTCCTCTTCTTTCTCGCCATTGGAATCAACTTTGTGCACAAGTGCAACCATGTAGCTTGTCAATCCAAGTTTCTCGGTGCAAAAGTCAGCGGCTTGCAAATAAGATATGTACAAAGGCTCTTTTGTCTAGACGGGGTTGAAACGAGTTACCGTTAATTTCAGATGCGGTGGCATCCCGTCCAGCTACACCATTTTCAAATGCCTCGTCAATTTACAGGGACACTGCAAGAGTTTGTATTGCCAATGTATAAGTGTAACTGCATTCGGCTTCAAACCCTAGTAAGCAATTCCCCTTTCCTCGAGTCATTCAAGGTTTATGATATGAAGTATGCATCACCAACTCACTCAAGCCTCGTTTCGTACGATGCAAGAATCAGCCCGCCGAGACGGCACTCTAGAATTCCGGCGCACCGAGTACGAGTTCAACAAGAAGAGTTGAGATGCATATCGATGGAGGGTTATTTGCATGTACATGTCAAAATAAATTGCCCAAACTTGATGGAATTATCGATTAAGTTATCTTCTGAATCAAGCAATGTATACTTGATGGGCTGCAACCAACTCAAGAGGATCGAAATTAGAGCAAAGAACTTTATTCATTCAACTTGCACTTTCGATCGTCTAACTTATTTTGAGGCTTGCTCCACAAACGTACGGACGATATAATAAGGTGTATGGTTCTTGAGACACTAATATTGCAGTATTGTAAAGATATCTCTTCTCCTTTGGAAATCTCAAGTACAACACTGAAGAAATTGGATGTTCGTTGTTTGCATGGCCATGTTTTTGTGGGAGCTCCTAACGTAAGGGAGTTTATATGTCACAGCGTCCAAGGGGTTCGTCTAGTGGATTGTAATAAGCTGGAAAAGATGGATACCGATGTTTGGTCAATAGACTCGACATCAAAAGTTCAAACTTTGAGCGTCTAGAGCATGTTAGTCTCCGCAGGGTAGACAGAAAAACAAGTGATGTCCTTCTCAATTTTCCTGCTTTACGTACCCTTACTTTGAGTGAATCATTCCATAGAACAGGAGAGACTTACTTCCTTAACCATATGTAGCAACACACTTACTAAATTGGATGCTTGGATGTTGTCCGATATGAATGTCACAATAACAGCACCTATGCTACTCGAGTTGAGCTTACATGGATGGGGAAGAGTCGCAATTCATGCCCATAACTTGAAGTATGCCACTCTATCAGGAAATTACGATTTCAGCTTTGTGGGCCATCACTACAAGCTAGTTATCTCAAGTTAACTAATGTTAACATGAGTGTGGATTGCACTACATATTAGACTATGCAACAAAAATATGTAGATTGGAACTGCGTGCTACTTACTTGAACAAGAGCACTTTGAGAAAGATCTTGAACGTGTTGCCTTTAGAAAAGTTATTGTTGTATGGGAGTGGATGCGTGGACAAGAGGATTAGGAAAGTTTGCCATGCTGGATATACAATGTACCAGAAACGGTGTGTGGTGCTTGCCATGAAATTATTTACTCAAGGAAATAAAGTTTCTATTTCATTAGTAACAAATTATATTGTGTTCCACACACAAAATGATATCTTTATTATTCTTGTTGACTAGAGGTTAATTGTTACAGCTTTTAACCCATCTCTCTCTCACACACAACGGTTCACAAACCAATGTGCTATATAGCATACTAAAGTCCTTACATGCATATAAAATTGTCTATATATATATACATATGTGTGTAAATAAAAAAACATTCAAAATGTGTGACTTAGTCAGGTGGTTGACATGTGAACCGTGACATGTATTGGTAGACTATATTTTTTCAATTGTGTATAGGTTTTATTACACAATCGTTTTATTTGTTTTTTTAATAGGGTTTAAATATATGTTTTTTTTTTTCAAACCAAACTCACATACAAAACCAGAAAATTAGATGTGACTTTACAAATGATTATTCACACATGTCAGTTAGTTATTTTTTTAATGGTTTTATATACGACTTTTTCATTTGAAATTTTATGTAATCTTTTACATGTTTTTTTTATATGATTTATTATACGTTTTTTATATGTGATTTTAAGACATGTTTTGAATATTCATTTACTTTTGTAGTGTTTTCAATATGGTTTTGGTAATTTTTGATATGTTTAATGGTATAATTATAAAAATATTTACTAAAGTGGTTTTTTATATATTCAAAATACAAAAAGCTATTACAAAAACTTATTTTTTAAGCAAAATTGACTAGTTTTAAACTTTTTTTTTTTTTTCAAACTTCTAATTTAACTTCAAGTAAACCATGTTTAACTGATGAATTAAGAACGTATAACAAAGCTTATTGAGTTTTATAATTACTTTGATATAGAAAGCACATGATGTTTCATAATTCTTTGTGTAATAATAATTCTTAAAATTCAACAAATTTAGAGTGTATGTATAGTTGTCGTCCTTAAAGTTAAAAAGTAATTTCATTTGCATGTGAAAATGCATGTGCCACACCTAATTGTATAATACTTGTATATATATATAACAATTATGTATAAAATGTATTTATGTATGTAATTATGAAAACGTGTATATATACCTTTATTCATCTTTCTTAATATTCTTTAGTTTATTTATCTGACACACCTATTAAAAATCATTTATTTAAAACTATAAAAGAATATAATTTATCTTTGTTAAAAGCCTTTTTAGTCCTGTTTTTTTTAATTGCTTCATTTTTTGATGTTTATTTATCTTTCTCATCGATTTGTTAATGATCATTCTCATTTTAAAAGAGAAATTTTAAAGGACTTAAAGATTCTACACGATTGTTCTCTAGTTTTATAATTATATATTAAATCAAAAAATTATAAAAAGTCATTTAACACTTTTATTTTAACATTTTTATTCATTTTCAATTTATGTCATCATCGTTATTAAACACGTTCTTCTTTGAAGTTAAAATCTTATAACACATCAGCAGACTTTCATTCACATGAAAAAAGAGGAAAAAAGGATTGATTTTTAAGAAGAGCTACAATAGTTTAAAATTATAATAAATCAAATAAATTTATCATTCAAAATGTTTTCTTGTCAATAAAAATTATAAATTTTTTAAAAAATAAAAATTTGTTATAAGGAAAGAAACAAAAAGATTTACTTGGATTGTTAAGAATAGCATATTTAAAAAACAGTTCATGTTTTACTTCACGGGAATATACGGAGGTGATATAATTTTTTGTTCATTTTATTGTCTTAGAATTCATTATTTTTCTACTTTTTTATGATTTTAAAATATATCATTTCTAGTTATCTTATTTTATTATTTTAGCTATCTGTTTATTATTAAATGTTGGGGGAAATGAAATAGTAAGTTTATTCATAGTTATACAATAAAAGATTATATAATGTTTTTGAAAAGAGCATGTTAAGGGACACCCAACCCATTGCTGTCTTTGTGTTAATTTAATTAATTAACAAAACAGTAAAAACTAAAACCAAGTGGAAGTATGTATTTATAAAAGTTGATTTATAACAAATCATATATATAAGTAGAATGTATTAACACTAAAGAATTTTTTTATATAAATATTTAAAATATATATAAAATAAGGGTGGTGGATGAGGTAAGTTTTGCATAATTATATTAAACATGAATATCGAATTCAAAATTCTTGTATTTTTTCTTTTTAATACACCTAAACAAGCTCAAACTATGTTCGATGGGATACAAATATGTAAAGATTAAACTATAAAAATTAAGTAAACGTCACTTAGTGTTTTAGTTTTATTAAAAATATTATTTACAATATTTATATAATACATAAATCTTAATGAACCCGTTAGGAGTTCACTCGTACATCATGTTTAACAACATTCTTTCTATATACTATCCACATAATAATGGCTGTTAACCTTTCTTCCTGTTATTTATCTAATTTAAAGTAGCGCTAGTTCAAATAAAGAGAAAATACTAATATTGCTTCAAATTTTTTTATAAATTTTAAAGATAAATTTAAATAATGTAAAGCTATATTCCTATATACATAGAGGTCTGTATAAATGTACATACGATGCTATGAATGCGCACACACTGTAACAAACATGCATATGCGTGCGTGCGCACGTGTGTGTGATTATTGGTGTGCAAAACCTAATGACAATACCATTAATACAAACTGATTGATTCACTTACAATATATATAGGTTATATATCTAATGCATGTATACTAATGTCAAACTAAAGTAACATGGCCTTGTTTCAACAGCTTTTTGTTTACCTATTATCAAATTCTAAGCTAGTTTCTACTTTAACATTGATAAAGTATAATATATCCATTAACATTAGTACAGTTAAATAAATGTTTATCTGTACACAACAATATAAAACTATATATCGTATATATAATAAAAACTGTTTCACTGTAATAATAATAATAAATGATTCTATTTGTTTAATATAATAAATCTTATTACAAACAAAAAAAATAATATTCAATAATTAAATTATTTACTCATTAAATTCTCTTAATTGATCAAGTATAAGTTTTATACACTGTTTTAACCTTAAATTTACTTATCTAAAATTTATCATTAGAATATACTGTATTACCAAATTTTAATTTACAAATCTTAAAATTTTAAAGTAAATTTAAATTAAAACATGCTCATAGATAATAAATTCTCAATTGTATTAAATAGCAAATTATAGAATATATGTAATACATAAATGTATATAGTATATAAATTTAGATGTGTGTGTATATATATTATTTAAAATTTCTTATATAAATTCCAGACTTTTAATAAAACTAACTTATTTACACTTTCATGTTCGTTACTTTAAAAAAAATGGAAGTGTTATTATTCATTTATTTTAATTTTATATTTATCTGAACTGACGTAGAATTTTTTTTATTAAATAATTGCAATTAAGTCCTACTAACATTTAGGACCATTCCTATATTATAGATAGTTTATGATATATATGTATTGTTTAAACAACCAATCACAATAATGTATATGTCCTTAAAAATTGAATCTCAATGCGTATAAACGCAAGGCTATGTATATATACACCACAGTTACATACATTCTGTGTAAATGTTTGATACAAGTACTGATACTAATGTATGTAATTTATATATTTAGTAGAAGTCAAACTCTTCTCCCCCTTGATAAATACAGACTTGTTTCCTGGCATGTGAATGGGTATACACACCTGCATATATACAAAGAACACACACACACAACACACATAATCAACTTCAATTTTAAAACCAGTAATGAGTAAGTCTCACTACCGTAAAAAATTTAAATTTAACTTTAAACTTAAAATTAAGAATAGTACTATTAATGTCGTGGTGAATTTATTATTGTATAATTTCTTAATGTAGTAAAAAAAAATTGCTGCCTCTTTTAGCTTAGCTGCTATTGTTTTAATCACTATATAATATTGAATTTATTAACAATCAAGTTGTAAAATATCAAAATTATTTTAAGAGTAAAAGTATATAATTTTCAATTTTACAAAAAGAAAGATTATATTAAATTCATATTAAAATTCAACTTAAAGCTTTCTGCGTAACAGAAACTAATTTTGTGTAGGTGTGTATATGTATGTAATATATAATTACAAAATTATAAAACTATAAATTGTATAGTTCAATTAGATTTTATAAAGTGAAAGCTCTATTATGCACACACCAAAATAGTCAACAACATAAATTATTATCTTACTTGAAAAATAGAAATAAGAAGTTTACAATAAAACGTAAATATGCACATACATATTATTTCTAAGTATTTACTCTATGTATATATATACACCAATAAACATAAACTTGTGAAGTAGTCTGTGTAGCTATCCCTAATTACCTAATATGTTCACACTTGCACAGTAACTATAAAGATAAGTATTCATTTGTATATGTATCAGATTTTAAGTTGTTATATTCGTACTTATGTTGAACTTTTGTATCTATATTTCCTATCAATACACGTACACACATATACATATGTACACAGATATGACCATGCGTGTAATTAACTATGCTTAGTGATATTTTTCCATGGGCTATTTAAATGGTTCATAGTACACAAATGGACGAATTTGTACAACACCAGTATGTTTAAATTCCGATTACACACGTTTAAATGCGGAAATTCAAAATGATTAAACTATATCCATAACTATTAGTAAAAGAAAATTTCTAATGTAACCACACATATATCATGTTTGGGCAAACCATTTTAAACACTTATATAACATATTAGTAAATTTAAGAATAACTAATCTTGTAAAATAATACTTTACTCTGCTCGTATTTTTTTTTTTTTTCCATCCCATTTAGTAATAAGTTAAAATAATACATAACTAAAGTTAACTAAGTTATGTATTAACTAAATTACACTTATTTGACATATATATATATATATATATATATATATATATATATATATATATATACATATACATACACATACACAAATATGTACGTATCTCTCTCTCTCTCTCTCTCTCTCTCTCTATATATTATATATATATATATATATATATATATATATATGTAAATCGATATGGAACAAATAATAGTCGTAAATTATATACCACAGACTGCAAAATCATGTGTGTATTTAATATACACCTCAGTGTGACACTCTCATCATGTATAGAGATGACCTTTTGGAAATGTATAAATTTAATTTGGCCCACACAGGTCTCGAACCTGTGACTTTCAGGTTATTAGCACGACGCTCTAACCAACTGAGCTATAAGGCCATTATTTATTTAATTATAAACAATCAATATCACAGTTATATGTAATATTTACTAATATAAATAAGCTTAAGTGAAAGCTTACGGGTAATAAAATCAGTACAGATACTCATACACTAACGTTTATGTAAAGACGGAAAGAAAAACATCACTGCAATCAAATAATTTATACTATATTATATTCTAAGAATTAGAGAATTTTAACTTATTAATTTATTTTTTTATCTGCAACATCCACAATATTTAATAAATATAGATTGATTTATAAAATAAAATAAAATACACGTATATTCCATAATCGTGAAAGATTCTGGATTAAGCTTTCAAATCTATATATGAATATCTTTTGAGAGTGTGTGTGTGTGTGTGGTGTGTGGGTGGGTGTGGGTGTGCATAGAAAAACTATTTTTCATTTTATACCAGGTGGAAAAGAATTATACCACGTGTAGCGTCGTGATATGTTCCCTTAACCACACAGTCGCGGAGCGTAAAACACGAAGTTCACCACTTAACACAGCCTCAGCTATTTCCTTTCTTGGTGTCATTAACACAAGTGTATCCTGCAAGACCTGGATATATATGTTTATAGTAATCTCTAGTGTATACAAGGTCTGTATACCATCCGCTTCCCTAGTGACAAATCTAACTGCTTATACGGACTTGTATACACGTTATGCTGTGTAGATTAAAATTTATAGAGTACTTAACATGTAATACAGTCTATAGAATATAGTGTATAATCTTTAGTAAGTTATATACTTTCAATAAAATATATTTCATATACAGTTATATATAGTTTGTGCATGCTTGGTGTGGTAGTGTTTCCAACAATATATGCTTACATATATATATATATATATATATATATATATATATATAGAGAGAGAGAGAGAGAGAGAGAGAGAGAGTGCTTACTTGCACTGCAGCTACGTATCGTTCAACTTGCTGTTCAATCTGTTTTAAAAGTAATGTCATTGCCTGAGACTCCTTTAACTTATCATCGGATGGTCTGCGTGCTAAACGACCATCAGTAGCAGCTGGCAATTTCACCCATTTCTTCTAGTTCTGAATAGTCATTACCAAATGTAACTGTTTTATAGTATTAATGTTCATTATAAACTAAGACCATGTTCATATTATAGTTCACACAAACAATCATTAACACGCATATCCATGTACCTACACGTTACACACACATAAAATGTACATACATGCATATACACATATATACATTCATAAATACCTTGCAAAGAGCTTGCACAAATCACACGAGCAAAAGCACGAGCTGCCTGGGGGATCCCCTTGCCTCTGCCTGCTGCGGACTTCACCTCTCTGCATAAAGACATACTTATGCCTATGTATATGTACATACACTAAGTGTATAGTGTGCGTGCATGTGTATCATATAATATTTATCTATATATAAACTTACTGCAGAATAAATGAATTTCCAGCAGTATCCGAGCCATCTTCATGTATTAACGTGTCCATGTTGTGACTACGTAGCAATTGTAGCTTGTTGTCACGTAGCGGGTCTCGTCTTGATATCCCCATCCACATCTCAGCCTATCATTTCAAAATAAAATATACATACTATAGTGTATATGAATTATATACTAGTGAATTATATATTATAAGTTAATACACTAGATAGTGTAAGTCAATATTATATTACCTGGTCGTAGGGATTAAACGGAACGGAGAAACCAAAGTCTAGTGCTAGAGTTGCATTTGAGAGTTGACCATAGCTGATCATCACCTGGAAGATACATTATGTCAATGACATGTTTCTTAGAATCCGAACCAATATAATTAAGCTATTATATATAAGATACATACTTGTTCTCCAGTAGTATAATCCCGGTCCGCAATCACCTATTTAAACATTTGTTTAGACGTCTCATGTATCCATCGACAGATACATAGATATGTAAATATATACACGCGCATATACACACGTTACGTTATACATCTATCATCTATTTTTATGTATATAATCGTGCAGATGGTGTACCTCACCACAGTTTTTATCCTTATCACACGAGAGTAAAGAGCGACATTGACAATCGTGATTGAAAAAGTCAACAAAGGGCACCTGCAATATATTCATGTTATATAACTCTCATATATATATATATATATATATATCGTAGAAGTACATTACCAAAGCTAGTGTATTCAGTGATTCAATTCCCTAAGCACGAGAACATACTGTAAACCACAAGTTGAGATGAAATATTTATATATGCAGACAAATGAATTAGTAATTTAAAAAGAGATTACCAGTTGCATAAGCATGCTTAAAATCTTCAAAACACACGTTACCTCCAAATACGTGTGGACAAAGTTTAAGTGCCTGCGAAAGACATGGTTTCCGTACTCAGTGTGCAGCATGTTTATATATATGTATATATCCTGTACACGGGATACATGTATATGCCTGTATCTGTATCTTGTAGGTCTTATCCTATATTCTGTATTGGGTCATCACAGCAAGAAGGTTGGTAGTGGGCTGAGGTTCTTCTAGTGGAGTTTTGTCTTGTATCTTGCTTCACCTCCTGGAACCATATATGATTTGAGAGATGACTTGACTAGTGAATTTAAAATTCCAATTTTAAACCCAATCTTGAGAGTAATTATGGATTTTAAGATGGTGAGTCTGTGCTCGTGGAACCGTGTAAGAATAAATAGGTGCTAATTTAAAATAAAAAACCACCTATAAACTAGATGTTTTTATGACGGTATATAAACTATTAAATTCAAGGAATGGGTTTCATATGTATATTATGATTATTTTAATGTGTGTGTTGCAAGTACAAATGTCAGAATGAGACAATTTTTTTTTAATATACAATATCTGGCTTATCGAGACTTAATAAAAAGAATATTACAATGTCATTTATTATTAAATTTTAATATAAATTATACTTTAGCTAATATGTGGAATGACAAGGATGAAATTTTGTGGCTTTTATAAATTTCTTGCTGCACTTCAACCAGTCGCAAAAGTTTCCAGTCATAATACACGATCGTAAGGATTGTTTTAAGCACAAACTTTTCTCAAATAATGGCAATGTTATATAAGATCGTGGGAGTTTGTTAACCTTGCCTTCAACGTCTATATTTCTATATTACGGTTCTCATGTGAATATTTATAAGGATGGGTGCATTTTACAATATTTGCCATCACAATTATGTTAATTATTAGATCGCTACTTTAGGTAACATGTAGGTTCTACTGCAATCTCTGTAATTTTGGGTTTGACCATAATGTATATAAATATATATTGTATTGTAATTGTCATAAGAATCCGTCATATGGAAAGATCCAAAAGTGATAGAAATTAAGGGTTCCATAAAACAATATGCTTTTGTAGTTACACAGTTTCAATATGTATATTTCATGTAAACTTTCGCCTTTTTTTCCTGTTTCACTTAGTTATGTATGTTTTTTAATAATGATTTCTATGATAATTTGCTTACAATGGATATAGATACATATTCTCTTTTGTATATGTAGTATTGAGTATGTATTCACTGCTGAGATATAATAATATAGCTTAATATATTTCACATAATACATTGCTTGATATTTCAGCGGCATTTTCATCATTTCCTCTACTTGTGCACATAAATAATCGTATAGCTATATGCACACACCTGCATATCGATGTACCTACACATACATGTATGCAAGATGCGTATGTGTATATATAAACATAAATAATTTGTAAGGAGCTTGCACTAATCATACGAGCAAAAGCATGAGCTGCCTAGGGATCTACATTAATACATACAAGTGCATATAATAATACATGTGTATAATTTTATTACTGAACGAAATGAATTTTCAGCAGGCTTCATTAAGTATACAATTGTAATTATAACTTATTTTCTCATAGCATGTTCTTAAACATTTATTTAGAGGGATCCCATACACAGTGATTTGTATATATATATATACATGAATACATTCTGTTATATTTTTTTTCTAATATATTTAATGTAGAACTACCTTATCAAAGCTAGTGTTACTTAATGCTTCAACTCCCTAATCACCATAACACACTTCAAACCACATGTGATTTAAAGTACGTTGGCATGATATATTTATATTTATATGTAAATTAAATAAAATTAAACAGAGACAAACTACCTAAAATAATTTTTAATTTAATACAATAAAAGATTGTGCACTTCTGTTTTCTAGTGGAATATCAGGTATACGATACATCGTACAAGGAACAACTATGTGTGTGTGCACGCACACACATGCACACGCACATCCACGTTTACATATGCACTTATCAGGCACGCGAATGCCTACGTGCACTCTTACCACGTGCCTAGGCACCGTTGGATAAGAATGGCTTGCAATATAAATTTAGAACAATTAACCCTAGGCAATCACTTGAATTTCCTTTCTTTATTCCATAAGCATGTATTGTAGCGCAGAGGAATCTAACTACGATGAATTGATTCTACAATTGGTATTCGAGTCTGGTAATTTAATTGATGCAAAGGATCTAGCAAGGCTTCCTCTTCTTTCTCGCCATTGGAATCAACTTTGTGCACAAGTGCAACCATGTAGCTTGTCAATCCAAGTTTCTCGGTGCAAAAGTCAGCGGCTTGCAAATAAGATATGTACAAAGGCTCTTTTGTCTAGACGGGGGTTGAAACGAGTTACCGTTAATTTCAGATGCGGTGGCATCCCGTCCAGCTACACCATTTTCAAATGCCTGGTCAATTTACAGGGACACTGCAAGAGTTTGTATTGCCAATGTATAAGTGTAACTGCATTCGGCTTCAAACCCTAGTAAACAATTCCCCTTTCCTCGAGTCATTCAAGGTTTATGATATGAAGTATGCATCACCAACTTACTCAAGCCTCGAGTTCAACAAGAAGAGTTTGAGATGCATATCAATGGAGGGTTATTCGCACGTACATGTCAAAATAAATTGCCCAAACTTGATGGAATTATCAATTAAGTTATCTTCTGAATCAAGCAATGTATACTTGACGGGCTGCAACCAACTCAAGAGGATCGAAATTAGAGCAAAGAACTTTATTCATTCAACTTGCACTTTCGATCTCTAACTTATTTTGAGGCTTGCTCCACAAAACGTACCGGACGATATAATAAGGTGTGTGGTTCTTGAGACGCTAATATTGCAGTATTGTAAAGGTATCTCTTCTCCTTTGGAAATCTCAAGTACAACACTGAAGAAATTGGATGTTCGTTGTTTGCATGGCCATGTTTTTGTGGGAGCTCCTAACCTAAGGGAGTTTATATGTCACAGCGTCCAAGGGGTTCGTCTAGTGGATTGTAATAAGCTGGAAAAGATGGATACCGATGTTTGGTCAGATAGACTCGACATCAAAAGTTCAAACTTTGAGCGTCTAGAGCATGTTAGTCTCCGCAGGGTAGACGGAGAAACAAGTGATGTCCTTCTCAATTTTCCTGCTTTACGTACCCTTACTTTGAGTGATCATTCCATGGGACATGAGAGACTTACTTCCTTAACCATATGTAGCAACACACTTACTAAATTGGATGCTTGGATGTTGTCCGATATGAATGTCACAATAACAGCACCTATGCTACTCGAGTTGAGCTTACATGGATGGGGAAGAGTCGCAATTCATGCCCATAACTTGAAGTATGCCACTCTATCAGGAAATTACGATTTCAGCTTTGTGGGCCATCACTACAAGCTAGCTGATCTCAAGTTAAATAATGTTAACATGAGTGCTGGATTGCACTACATATTAGACTATGCGACAAAAATATGTAGATTGGAACTGCGTGCTACTTACTTGAACAAGAGCACTTTGAGAAAGATCTTGAACGTGTTGCCTTTAGAAAAGTTATTGTTGTATGGGAGTGGATGCGTGGACAAGAGGATTAGGAAAGTTTGCCATGCTGGATATACAATGCACCAGAAACGGGTGTGTGGTGCTTGCCATGAAATTATTTACTCAAGGAAATAAAGTTTCTATTTCATTAGTAACAAATTATATTGTGTTCCGCACACAAAATGATATCTTTATTATTTTGTTGACTACAGGTTAACTGTTACAGCTTTTAACCATCTCTCTCACACACACAACGGTTCACAAACCAACATGCTATATAGCATACTAAAGTCCTTACATGCATATAAAATTGTCTATATATATACATATGTGTGTATAAAAAAAAACATTCAAAATGTGTGACTTAGTCAGGTGGTTGACATGTGAACCGTGACATGTATTGGGGACTATATTTTTTCAACTGTGTATAGGTTTTTAGCGATTTTATGCGATTTATTACACAATCATTTTATTTGTTTTTTAATAGGGTTTAAATATATGTTTTTTTTTTCAAACCAAACTCACATACAAAACCAGAAAATTAGATGTGACTTTACAAATGATTATTCACACGTCAGCTAGTTATTTTTTTTAATGGTTTTATATACGACTTTTTCATTTGAAATTTTATGCAATCTTTTACATGTTTTTTTATATGATTTTATTTTTTATATGTGATTTTAAGACATGGTTTTGAATATTCATTTGACTTTTGTAGTGTTTTGAATATGGTTTTGGTAATTTTTGATATGTTTAATGGTATAATTATAAAAAACATTTACTAAAGTGGTTTTTATATACTCAAAATACAAAAAGCTATTACAAAACTTATTTTTTAAGCAAAATTGACTAGTTTTAAACATTTTTTTTTTCAAACTTCTAATTTAACTTCAAGTAAGCCATGTTTAACTGATGAATTAAGAACGTATAACAAAGCTTGTTGAGTTTTATAATTACTTTGATATAGAAAGCACATGGTGTTTCATAATTCTTTGTGTATAATAATTCTTAAGATTCAACAAATTTGGAAGTGTATGTATAGTTGTCATCCTTAAAGTTAAAAGTGATTTCATTTGCATGTGAAAATGCATGTGCCACACCTAGTTGTATAAAACAAGTCTTAGTACTTGTATATATATAACGATTTTGTATAAAACGTATTATGTATGTGATTATGACACCTATCAAAAATCATTTATAGCCTTTTTAATCCTTTTTTTAATTGCTTCTCCTACTTCATTTTTTGATGTTTTTTATCTTTTCATTGATTTGTTAATGGTCATTCTCATTTTAAAAGAGAAAGTTGGAGGACTTAAAGATCTACATGATTGTTCTTTAGTTCTTATAATTATATATTAAATAAAAAATTATAATAAAGTCATTTAAGTTTTACTTTAACATCTTTATTTACTTTCATTTTATGTTATCATCATCGTTATTAAACATGTTCTTCTTTTAAGCTAAAATCTTATAACACATCAGCACACTTTCATTTACATGAAAATAAGAGGAAAAAAGGATTGATTTTTAAAAAGCTACAATAGTTTGAAATTATAATAAATTAAATAAATTTATCATTCAAAATGTTTTCTTGTCAATAAAAATTATAAATTTTTAAAAAAATAAAAATCACTTCACGGGAATATACGGTGGTATAATTTTGGTTCATTTTATTGTCTTAGAATTCATTATTTTTTCTATGAGTTTAAAATATATCATTTCTAGTTATCTTATTTTATTATTTTAGCTATCTATTTATTATTAAATGTTGGGGGAAATGAAATAGTAAGGTTATTCATCGTTATACAATAAAAGATTATATAATTTTTGAAAAGAGCCTGTTAAGGGACACGCTTTTTTGTATTAATTTAATTAATTAACAAAACAATAAAAACTAAAAACCAAGTGGAAGTATGTATTTAAAAAAGTTTATTTATTTTTTATTTAAATATTTAAAATATATATAAAATAAGGGTGGTGGATGAGGTACGTTTTGCATAATTATATTAAACATAATATCAAATTCAAAATTCTTGTATTTTTTTTTTCTAGTATACCTAAACAAGGTGAAATGGATGTTTTGATGGGATACAAATATGTAAGGATATGTAAGGATTAAACTATAAAAATTAAGTAAACGTCACCTAGTGTTTTAGTTTTATTAAAAAAAGGAGATCACTTGTATATATGCTTATTTTAAATAATTATTTACAATATTTATATAATACATAAATCTTAATGAACCCGTTCATCTTCTATATAAAGGGGTAATCCCTTGGTTAACAACATTCTTTCTATATACTATCCACATAATAAATGGCTGTTCCCCTTTTTTTCTTGTATTCATCTTGTTATCGTTGTCCATCTTGTTACTACATATAGAATAGTACGGTTTTTCGAGTGGGTTTCTGTAAAGTATATGGCAAAACAAATATATGTACAATAATGAGAGAGAGAAATAGATATATATGTATTAAAAGTATAAAAGTAATTTAAAGTAGCACTAGCAGCTAATTTAAATTTTTAATATTGTTTAAAAGTTCAAATAAAGAGAAAATACTAATATTGCTTGAATTTTTTTAATAAATTTTTAAGATAAATTTAAATAATGTAAAGCTATATTTGTATAAATGCACATACGATGCTATGAACATGCACACACTGTAACAAACATGCATATGCGCGTGCGTGCACGTGTGTGTGATTATTGGTGTGCAAAACTAATGATGATACCATTAATACAAACTGATTGATTCACTTACAATATATATAGGTTATATATCTAATGCCTATATACTAATGTCAAACTAAAGTAACATGGCTAGCTTCCCTTGTTTCAACAGCTTTTTGTTACCTATTATCAAATTCTAAGCTAGTTTCAACTTTAACATTGATAAAGTAATAATATGTCCATTAACATTCATACGGTAAAATAAATTATATGTACGTTACAACAATATATATTGTATATATAATAAAAACTGTTTAATATAACTTTCACTAATAATAATAATAAATGATTCTATTTGTTTAATATAATAAATAAATAAATTGTATACCAGACTCTTATTACAATAAGAATCCATGTCCCTTAACCATGCTATTATAATCAAGAATTCATATTTCATAATAAGTAAAAAAAAATCCTTTTATTAAACAAAATAAATCTATATTCAATAATAATAATTTAAAGGTTAAATTATTTTACTCATTTTCTTTTAAAAATTGATCAAGTTTTAAGTTTACATACTACACTGTTGACAAAAATATGTAGATTGGAACTGTGTGCTACTTACTTGAACAAGAGCACTTTGAGAAAGATCTTGAACGTGTTGCCTTTAGAAAAGTTATTGCTGTATGGGAGTCAATGCGTGGACAGGAGGATTAGGAAAGTTTGCCATGCTGGATATATAATGCACCAGAAACGGGTGCGTGGTGCTTCTATGAAATTATTTACTCAAGGAAATAAAGTTTCTATTTCATTAGTAACAAATTATATTGTGTTCCACACACAAAATGATATCTTTATTATTATTGTTGACTACAAGTTAATTGTTACAGCTCTTAACCCATCTCTCTCACACACAACGGTTCACAAACCAACATGCTATATAGCATACTAGAGTCCTTATAAAATTGTCTATATATTTATATACATGTGTATAAATAATAAACCAATATAAAATAGTCAAAATGTGTGACTTAGTTAGGTGGTTGACATGTGAACTATGACATGTATTGGCAGACTATATTTTTTTCAACTGTATATAGGTTTTTTAGCGATTTTATGCGATTTATTATAGGATCGTTTTATTTGTTTTTTAATAGGGTTTAAATATATGTTTTTTTTTTCAAACCAAACTCACATACAAATCCAGAAAATTAGATGATGACTTTACAAATGATTATTCACACGTCAGCTAGTTATTTTTTTTAATGGTTTATATACGACTTTTTCATTTAAAATTTTATGCAATCTTTTACATGCTTTTTTTGTTATATGATTTATTATACGTTTTTTATATGTGATTTTAAGACATGGTTTTGAATATTCATTTGACTTTTGTAGTGTTTTGAATATGGTTTTGGTAATTTTTGATATGTTTAATGATATAATTAAAAAACATTTACTAAAGTGGTTTTTTATATACTCAAAATACAAAAAGCTATTACAAAAACTTATTTTTTAAGCAAAATTGACTAGTTTTAAACAATCTTTTTTTCAAACTTCTAATTTAACTTCAAGTAAACCATGTTTAATTGATGAATTAAGAACGTATAACAAAGCCTGTTGAGTTTTATAATTACTTTGATATAGAAAACACATGGTGTTTCATAATTCTTTGTGTAATAATAATTCTTAAGATTCAACAAATTTGGAATGTATGTATAGTTGTCATCCTTAAAGTTAAAAAGTGATTTCATTTGCATGCGAAAATGCACGTGCCACAATTGGTTGTATAAAAAAAGTCTTAGTACTTGTTTATATATAACAATTTTGTATAAAACGTATTTATGTATGTGATTATGACACCTATCAAAAATCATTTATAGCCTTTTTAATCCTTTTTTTAAATGCTTCTCCTACTTCATTTTTAATTGATTTTTTAATGGTCATTTTTATTTTAAAAGAGAAAGTTTGGAGGACTTAAAGATTCTACACAATTGTTCTCTAGTTTTTATAAATATATTAAATCAAAAAATTATAATAAAGTCATTTAAGACTTTTACTTTAACATTTTATTTACTTCTAGTTTTATGTTATCATCATCGTTATTAAACATATTCTTTTTTTAAGTTAAAATCTTATAACACATAAGCACACTTTCATTTACATGAAAATAAGAGGAAAAAAGAATTGATTTTTAAAAAGTTACAATAGTTTAAAATTATAATAAATTAAATAAATTTATCATTCAAAATGTTTTCTTGTCAATAAAAATTATAAATTTTAAAAAAAAATTAAAATCACTTCACAAGAATATACGGAAGTGGTATAATTTTGGTTCATTTTATTGTCTTAGAATTCATTATTTTCTATGAGTTTAAAATATATCATTTCTAGTTATCTTATTTTATTATTTTAGCTATCTATTTATTATTAAATGTTGGGGGAAATGAAATAGTAAGGTTATTCATCGTTATATAATAAAAGATTATATAATCTTTTCGAAAAGAGCATGTTAGGGGGACACCCAACACATTACTTTCTTTGTATTAATTTAATTAATTAACAAAACATTAAAAATTAAAAACCAAGTGAAAGTATGTATTTAAATTTTTTTATTTATAACAAATCATATATATAAGTAAAATGTATTAACCTAAAGAATTTCTTTATTTAAATATTTAAAAATATATAAAATAAGGGTGGTGGATTATGTTTTGCATAATTATATTAAACATCTAATATCGAATTCTGTATTTTTTCTTTCTAGTATATCTAAACAAGGTTGGGATACAAATATATAAGGATTAAACTATAAAAATTAAGTAAACGTCACCTAGTGTTTTAGTTTTATAAAAGAAAGGAGATCATTTGTATATATGCTTATTTTAAAATATTATTTACAATATTTATATAATACATAAATCTTAATGAACCCGTTAGGAGTTCACTCGTATATCACGGTTAGCAACATTCTTTCTATATACTATTTACATAATAAATAGTTGTTCCCCTTTCTTCTTGTTATTCATCTTGTTATCATTGTCATCTTGTTATTACATATAGAATACTATGGTTTTTCCAGTGGATTTCTGTGAAGTATATGGCAAAACAAATATATATACAACAATGAGAGAGGAAATAGATATATATGCAAGAAGTCTATTTTCTAACCCTATGCGAAACACACGTATATATGTATACATATGTATGTATATGCATACATGTACGAATCTTTATATCAATTACACTATTTGTTTATCTCTATCTTTAATCGGCTTTATTATTGTATTTGATGAATTAAAAATTGTATGATAAAGTTTAAAATTAATTGATAACATTAATATAAAATATAACTTTTACAAGTAATAAGAAATATTATAAGTTAAAAGTATAGAAGTAATTTAAAGTAGCACTAGTTTAAGGTCTCAGTTATTTCAGCTAGTTCAAATAAAGAGAAAATACTAATACTGCTTCAAACTTTTTTATAAATTTTAAAGATAAATTTAAATAATGTAAAGTTATATTCCTGTATACATAGAGGTCTGTATAAATGTACATACGGTGCTATAAATACGCACACTGTAACAATGCATATGCATGCGTGCGCACGTGTGTGTGATTATTGGTGTGCATACCATTAATACAAACTGATTGTTAGATATACACAGATTCACTTACAATATATATAATTATATATCTAAGGGTCGTTTTGCACCACACTTAGCAGTCAAACCTTTAATCATAACCTTCATTAATGCAGTTAGAAATATATAATTACTATGCCAGAAATATGTAATAAATAAAATTAAGGAACGCTAAAGGAGGGGGGAGGGGTCATTTAGCATCCTTAACTTACCGTCCAGCATTATTTATTACATATTTCCGGCTGCATTAATTAAGGCCATGCTTAAGGGTTTGATTGCTAAGTGTGGTGCAAAACGACCCTAATGCATATATACTGATGTTAACTAAAGTAACATGGTTAGCTTCCCTTGTTTCAGCTTTTTTTATTACCTAGTTTCGACTTTAACATTGATAATGTATATATAATAAACTGTTTAATATAACTTTCACTGTAATAATAATAATAAATGATTCTATTTGTTTAATATAATAAATCTTATTACAATAAAAATTCATGTCCCTTAACCATGCTATTATAATCAAGAATTCATATTTCATAATAAAGTAAAAAAATCCTTTTAATAAACAAAAAAAATCATATTCAAATTAAATTATTTTACTCATTAATTTCTCTTAAAAATTGATCAAGTATAAGTTTATATACTACACTGTTTTAACCTTAAATTTACTTATCTAAAATTTCATTAGAATATACTATATTACAAATTTTAATTTAAAATCTAAATATTAAAGTAAATTTAAATCAAAACATGCTCATAGATAATAAATTCTGAATTGTATTAATAGTAAATTATAGAATATATGTAATACATAAATGTATATAGTATATAATTTAGATGTATATTATTTAAAATTTCTTATATAAAATTCCAGACTTTTAATAAAAACTAACTTATTTACACTTTCATGTTCGTTATTTAAAAAAAAAATGGAAGTGTTATTATTCATTTATTTTAATTTTATATTGATCTGAACTGACGAGAATTTTATTATTAAATAATTGCATAAATAATTAAGTCCCTAACATTTAGGACCATTCCTATAGTTTAGTGAAATATATGTATTGTTTAAACAACCAATCACAATAATGTATATGTCCTTAAAAATTGAATCTCAATACATATAAACGCAAGGCCACGTATATATACCACAGCTACCATACATTCTGTGTAAATGTTTGATACAAGTACTGATACTAATGTATGTAATTTATATATTTAGTAGAATCAAAGTCAAACTCTAAGTATATTTTTCTCCCCCTTGATGAATACAGACTTGTTTTCCTGGGCATGTGAATGGGTATACACACCTGCATATATACAAATAACACACACACACACACACACACACACATAATCAACAAAACCAGTAATGAGTTCTAGACATAAGTCTCACTACAGTAAAAAATTTAAATTTACACTTTAAACTTAAAATTAAGAATAGTATTATTAATGTCGTGGTGAATTTCTTATTGTATAATTTCTTAATGTAATAAAAAAAAAAATTGCTGCCTTTTTTAGCTTAGCTGCTATTGTTTAATCACTATATAATATTGAATTTATTAACAATCAAGTCGTAAAATATAAAATTATTTAAGAGTAAAATATATATTTTTCAATTTTACAAAAAGAAAGATTATATTAAATTCATATTAAAATTCAACTTAAAGCTTTCTGTGTAACAGAAACTAATTTTGTGTAGGTGTGTATATGTATGTAATATATAATTACAAAATTATAAACTATAAATTGTATAGTTCAATTAGATTTTATAAAGTGAAAGCTCTATTATGCACACACCAAAATAGTCAACAACATAAATTATTATCTTACTTGAAAAATAGAAATAAGAAGTTTACAATAAAAACATAAATATGCACATACATATTATTTCTAAGTATTTACTCTATGTATATATATACACCAATAAACATAAACTTGTGAAGTAGTCTGGTAGCTATCCCTAATTACTTAATATGTTCACACTTGCACAGTAACTATAAAGATAAGTATTCATTTGTATATATATCAGATTTTAAGTTGTTATATTCGTACTTATGTTGAACATTTGTATCTATATTTCCTATCAATACACGTACACACATATACATATGTACACAGATATGACCATGCGCGTAATTAACTATCTTAGTGATATTTTCCATGGGCTATTTAAATGGTTCATAGTACGAATTTGTACACAGTATGTTTAAATTCCGATTACACACGTTTAAATGCGGAAATTCAAAATGATTAACTATATCCATAACTATTAGTAAAAGAAAATTGCTAATGTAACCACACATATATCATGTTTGGGCAAACCATTTTAAACACTTATATAACATATATATATATATACATACACATACACATAAATATGTACGCATCTCTCTCTCTCTCCTCTCTCTCTCTCTCTCTCTCTATATATATATATATATATATATCAATATGGAACAAATAATATTTGTAAATTATATACCACAGACTGCAAAATCATGTGTGTATTTAATATACACCTCAGTGTAATACTCTCCTATATTTACATAACACTTTAATAATAAGCACATCGATTGAAATCAATAATTCTTTAACACGATGAAAATCAAATTAAGTAATTAAATTATGATAAATCCAATTGATATATGTATATAATATTCGTATTGTGATGAAGTAAATAAGTATATAAATAATGCAGATTCTATACATGGTACACAGATGACCTTTTGGAAAGTTTAATCAAATTAAGTAAATTAAATTATGATAAATCCAATTGATATATGTATATAGTATTCGTACTGTGATGAAGTAAATAAGTATATAAATAATGCAGATTCTATACATGGTACACAGATGACCTTTTGGAAATGTATAAATGTAATTCGAACCTAATTTAATTTGGCCCACACAGGTCTCGAACCTGTGACTCGAGACCTGTGACTTTCGAAAAAATTAGCACAACACTCTAACCAACTGACCAACTAAAGGAATGTTTAAAGTTTATTCATGAGGCTAAATACAAATGTACATAAAAACATCTCAACGGATTTTATATAAACCTACTCTTATTCCCATCCCCTAGACCTAAGCATCGCTGAGTGTTCAAAGAAGAAAGTAATCAATTCAGACCTTTACGGGTCTAGTCTCTCGCTCAGATACTGTCTCGAGCTTCAATCTCCAAACCACAGCTCACAAGCACACACCAAAGCAACAAACAAACATAAACAAACAAGGCCAACCAATCGCAGCAGATGCCCAAAGTAGCTCCATGACAACCACTATAGCATACCACATACACATCCACTAAGCTCAAACATCGAATGCCCAAGGATATGCCCAATACGCATCAGAACGACCACTTATTGCAAACACACCAAACCTCTTCGTAAACAAGAACCATCGTTGCACCAACTGACCAACTGAGCTAGAAAACCAATTATTTATTTAATTATAAACAAGTCAATATCACAGTTATATGTAATATTTACTAATCTAAATGAAAGCCTTTACATATCACGGGTAATAAAATCAGTACAGATACTCATACACTAACGTTTATGTAAAGACTGAAAGAAAAACATCACTGCAATCAAATAATTTATACTATATTATATTCTAAGAATTAGAGAATTTTAACTTATTAATTTATTGTTTTATCTGCAACATCCACAATATTTAATAATAAATATTGATTTAATAAAATAAAATAAAATACACGTATATTCCATAATCGTGAAAGATTCTGGATTAAGCTTTCAGATCTATACATGAATATCTTTTGAGTGTGTGTGTGTGTGTGTGGGTGTGCATAGAAAAACTATTTTTCATTTTATACCTGGTGGAAAAGAATTATACCACGTGTAGCGTCGTGATATGTTCCCTTAACCACACAGTCGCGGAGCGTAAAACACGAAGTTCACCACTTAACACAGCCTCAGCTATTTCCTTTCTTGGTGTCATAACAAAGTGTATCCTGCAAGACCTGGATATATATGTTTATAGTAATCTCTAGTGTATACACAAGGTCTGTATACCATCCGCTTCCCTAGTGACATGCTGTGTAGATTAAAATTTATAGAGTACTTAACATGTATACAGTCTATAGAATAGTGTAGTAAGTTATATACTTTCAATAAAATATATTTCATATACAGTTATATATAGTTGTGCATGCTTGGTGTGGTAGTGTTTCCAACAATATATGCTTACATATATATATATATAT
>PUQB01000405.1:0-27166 GCA_003024785.1 Selaginella tamariscina
TCATGATTAGAAAATTAAATCATAAAATATATTTGAATAAACTTGTATGCTGATGGAAAAGGTGGATAAGCCAAAGATAGGATTTGTAGCGTATTCTGAGGAGAGGAAACTCCTCTTCATAGAAAAGCTTTTAGAAAAGGTTTTCCTGTTGCCGAGATCAGAGGGAGAAGTTAAGGCAAATAGATCTCACCTTACAGACTTTCTGAAAGAAGGGAAGCAGTATATAAGTAAGGTAGGTTTAAAGCTTTCCGATCTCGTGGAGGAGACGCAGTTGGCAATGAATTTCATTGTCAATGCTTTTGAGTTCCAAACATCACACATCATGGCGTCAAACCCAGTGATGTCCTTGTATGATGGATTGAAGGCAAAGAGGCCGGTGGGGGTGGCTCGGTATTTGATAAAGAGGTTGAGAGAGCACCTATGCGCCACGCAAGAATTGGAGAAGAAAGGAGAGCCTTCATTAATGATGGCGTTTACGTGGGTACAGGTAATTGCAGATTATGTGCGCCTGCATGGAGAGCCGGCAGGGCCAAAAATTGTGGTTCGGATGAAACAGGTGAGGAAGGAGACAGAGTTGTTTCAGAAGAAGCAAGGGAAGGAAAGGATCGGAAGCTAAAGGGAAGGAATTAGAAGGGGACCTGCAAAGGGAGGAAGAGAAATAGGGAGAAAAGTTGCACAAGAAGAAGAAGCCTAAGGTGGAGAAGCAGGCACCGGTGAAGAGGAATACAAGGTCGGGAGGCAAGACTGGAAAGCAGAAGGCGAGGGTGCAGGAAGGACCGGAGCAGAGATTGGTGGTAGATTTGGAAGAGGAAGAGGATGAACAGTCAGGGGGTATGATGCTGGAAGATGAAGAATTATTTGAGCAAGGAGAGAAGGAAGAACCTGGGGAGCAGCAGGAAGAGGAGTCGCATGAAGTGGATAAGGAGCAGAGAACGAAAGCGAGGCAGGAAATTAAGTCAGAATCTCGGAAGCAGGTGATAATAGATCAGGAGGTCACTCCGAAGTCGTTACAGGAGGAGCAGCCTATGATGATCGTGCCATTGGAGACGGTGGATCTTTCGAAGCGAAGATATGCGAGAAGGATAAGGCAGCAACGAATGAACGGACGGATGGGCAAGAAGGGAAACGGAAGGGGTTCGAGTCATCTGCTGATACTCCAGTTTCGACGGTTACGCCGGCAACGGCGGATGTAACCGATGATGGGGTAGTGAAAATTGCAAAGGAAGTGGAAGAGATGGTGCGTGGATCGAAGTTTCCGAGACATCAATTCAACCCACCGCCATTCCAGTCATCACCAAGATCACACGGAGGTATGTATTGGCAAGGGTGTGTATCGGGGGATCATAGGGCATGGCAGTTCCTGATTTCCGCTTGGATGAGGAGGATATGCGACAACAGCAGCATGAGGGTAATGTGCAGGCGGATATCTCCTTCAAGCGTAGAAAGGCATTTGCACGGAAAGAGGTGCAGACTATGGACACGCAGATTCAATTTGCACAGGTTCTGGCGCAGCTTTAGTCTGAGATGGTGGAACAGGTCATTGGAGGAGGGAATGAGGCACAGGACGCAACTCAGATGGCGGCAAGTCTATTCAATCATTTGGTCAACGCTGGATACACTGTTAAGGATAGGGCAGATATTCAGAGGTTGATTGTGTAGGCTATGGAGAGCGTCATGGCACCCAAAATGACCGCCATTCAGGGACTGATGAGTAAGGGCATTCAGCGACCGGCTAAGCAGAGGACTCCAAGCCCGGTGGTGGAGCTTAAGCCCACGGTGACATCACAAGAGCCGATGACACTGTTCCAGAGGTTAGTGCGAGCACGAGATGAAACCCAGCAGACTGCTACTATATTATCGGTGGTGGTGGACGAGTTCCAGTGTTTCAGGAGGAGAACGAGCAGCTTAGGAAGGAGACGCAGGCTTCGCCTTCAGGTAGCAATGGTATAGCAGGAACTTGACAAGGAAAAGGCAGAGTTTCAGAAGTATAAGGATCAGGAGGAGGTGGAGTATCAGGATGATGCGCAGGATGTGTTGCCATGAGGACACAGCAACGAATAAGGAAGGGCAGTGTTAAAGGTAAAATATTAGGAGCATAGGACATCCTACTGTAGAGAGAATAAGGGTAGGAAGTCTATAGTAAGCATGAAAGGAAAGGCTGTGAAGAAGGAAAATCCTTACTGAGAGGAGAAGGAAAAGGAAAAAAGTAAAGGAAAAGGAATAGGTAAAGGATGACGTGGTGAGAGGAAGAGTAGTTAAGGGGAGTTAGGGCAACGAAGAAAGGGTCTCCATTTGAAGTTCCAACAAGAGTAGAGGTTCTCTACACTTTGTCTCTTGTATTCATGTTAGTAATGAAAGGTGCATATTGTAAGATCTTGTGTGTATGGATGTGTACTCTCAATGAATGGATCTAACAAGGCAATAGCCAAAATCCGTTCTTGCCCTTGACTTTGGAGACTAGTCATTGTGGCTTTGAGAGAAGGAGTTTGATATATATATATATGTAGAGAGTTGAAGAAAAAGAAAGTGTGTAGCCTTTCTTAAAGGTTAGGAGAAAGGAAACCGGTTAAATAGGAAAAGGTGGGGTTTCCGGTTTTTTTATTTAACAGCCTCAACCACTAGTTTTGCGGAACGTGAACTCGGCAATGCCTTTGAGCTTGCAAGTAGGTTTCGGACAAGGAATTTGACTAATTCCTTGAAAGTGACGTACCCCTGTCCCAAAGGCAAGATCATGCCAACGATAAGGATAGTTCTAACCCAAATGTGGGACATACCCCTGTCATATGGAAGTTTGGGCGGCACAACAAAGGGTTGCGCCTTGACGACACAAGCTTAGCTTGCACCGGTAGGAGGTTAACGAGCTCTCTTTGAAACTCAAGAAGTCTTACTACATATACTCTACCTTATTTATGTGATGGAGAGCCCCCCCCCGTTTTCCTACATGAGTAAGTGGGCTAGCACAAAATGCCAGCCCTTAGAGAAAAGAGATGCCTAACCTAACCCTAAACCTAACCCCTAGGGGGGGTATTAGGGCATGGGGTTAGGGCAGCCCTAGAGTTAGGTCAACCCTAGGGGTGTCCCTAACCCTTATTTTGACAAGCTATACTTTGCAAAAAACCCTAACCTGGAACGTCAAAACGAGGGAGAGTTTTCTAAATGAAAGTGCTAGCTTCACCTAGAGTTCTTGCGAATACCTAACGACACTCGACCGGACCATCACTAGATACCCAAGTGCACTATGCGAGCCTATTTTCTTCTACATTAGGGTTTGTCACATAATCACTAAGTAACAACAGTCAAACCCCAAAGTAACGGGTCGAGTCATAGTAAAAACTATGACACACTCCCGCCTTTGAAAATGTCAATGTCCTCGTTGACGTCTAGCTCCAAGACTAGACTAGGTTAGGAAAAATTAATTGAAAACTAATGCTAATCAATCTATGTGGAGTTAGCAAAAAGTTCACAAGTTTTATTACCCCCTTGCATTACGCGAAGCCAAATACTTCAGAATCGTCATTCACTGAGTGACAACTTAGCTGCCGGAGGTACCACCTACAACAAAGAAGTCATTTGGAGACCTTTTGCACATTACAAAGTTTGTCACCCGACACAGATAACAAGTTAGTTAATTTCTTTTAGTTTAACTAGAATTTATATCAGAGGCCTCTAGTAATGTTTGTCGCCCCTAGGTTAAGAAGACATAATTTATTCTTAATCAATTTGAGACCTCACCTCAAACTCATTCACCAACTCCATCACGTTTTGTAAATTCTTCAATGGTTCCCATGTCGACTTGCACGCCGGATAGCCTTTCCATTTGACGAGATACTCAAACTTACGTTTCACGGTCCATAAACCTTCCTTTGCCCAATATGGATTTCGACTTCGTACTCCATATCTTCATTAACTAGCTCAAGGGGCGGACGTAAGTTTTCATATCTTTGTGGATGTTTCTCATCCTTGTGGAATGGCTCGAGCAAATTGACATGAAACACATTGTATTGTTCCCAACTTTGAAGGAAGATTAACCCATAAGCCATTCCCTACTCGCTTCATCACCTTGTATGGACCTATGTAGTGTGATAGAACTTCTTCGAAAAGAGTTGTTGGAACCTTCAGGTTTCTGGTACTCAACAATACCATATCCCCAATTTGATATTCAACATCCCATCAATGCATTGTTTAATCTAAACCATTAATTGCATCCTTGTTGTATTGCTGATGATACCTTTCCTGTGTTGTAGTCATTGCTTGACGAGCAGCTTCCCATGTTCGATATAATTGACCAGTAAACTTTGCTATCAGGGAACTCGTCTTTCGGTAACACCATATTCTGAGGAATACCACCCTTATTTCTAGTTAACACTTCCATCGGGCTACACCTGATCACAGTGGTGTCGAGTTATTGTAACATATCTCAGCCATATCCAAATGTTCAACCCAATCAAGTTGATCACCTTGAACATAGCATCTGAAATAGTCCTTGACTGTCAGTTCACCCTCTCCGTTTGACCATTAGTTTGCAGATGGTAAGCTGTACTGAACTTCAGCATCGTGCCAAACTACTTAAACAACGTTCCCAAAACTTGCCCATAAATGAGGATCCTAATCTAAGATCATCGTTTCTGGTAGCCCACGTACTCTTATGATTTCGTGGAAGAATAACTTTGCTGCTTGAATTGCATTCACTGTCTCTTCAGTTGGAATGAAATGAGCAACCTTTGAAAACCAATCGACTACCATCATGAGCGTGTTAAAACCACAAGATTTGGCAATCCCATGATAAAGTCCAAACACTTGAAATGGCCGCTTTGGAATCGGTAGACACTGCAACTTCCCAGCTCATTTTTGCGATCGATTCTTCACTTGTTGATATGTTGGGAATGTCTTAACATATTTGGCAACATCGTCTATCATACCTGGCCAATAGAATCCCTATTTTAACAAAACCACCGTTTTAGGCCTTCCACCATATCCTGCCAAAGGAACGTCGTGATGCTCTCTTAACAACCTCTACCTCCATGTCCCTTCTAGAACATAGAGTCTCTTTCTTTATAGTAAAGAACTCCATCGCGTACAACAAAGTGCACCTGTTTAAGTGCATCCATTCAACTTTCTATTCCTGCTAGAACATTACCATCTTTTAGTAACTGGTGAACTTGTTTCCTCTTATAGGTTTAGAGCCTCCTTAGCAAATTTGTCCTGAGGATACGCCATCACAAATTCATCCATCAAAGTTGACACGGGTGCTGACATAATACAAAGATGACCCTTCCTATTGAGTGCATTAGCTACTACATTGTTCTTTCCCGCTCTATGTCTGATTTCAGGCTGAAATCATGCTAAATTTTGTCGCTATCTAGCATACTTTGGTGATAGCTTCGGCTGCATTTCAAAATACCTTAGAGTTACGCTATCTGTCCAAACCACAATGCTAGATAATGAGGCCAATACTCCAAGGAAGCAACAATAGCATACATCTCCTTCTCGTGAGTAGGCCATTGAGTTTGTGCAGCATCCAACTTCTTCGAGAAAAAGGACACCGAATGTCCTTTCTATTGCAATACACCACCAATTGCAAAGTCAGAAGCGTCACATTCTAGTTCAAAGGGATCTTCAAAGATGGGCAACTGCAAAATTGGCTCAGAAGAGATAGCTTCTTTGAGTTTTGACGAATGCACGTTGGCACTCTAGAGTCCAATGCCATGGAATGTTCTTCGTGAGATTTGTCAATGGGGCCATTATTTCCAAGTAACCCTTTATGAATCTTTGGTAATACCTTGTCATACCAAGAAATGATCTAACTTCATGCATGTCTTTTAAAGTCATCTACTCAATAATAGCTTGAATTTTCTTTGGATCCATGGCAACCTCCTCACATGAGATCAAGTGTCCAATAAATCTATCTTGGTTTGACCAAATGCACACTTGCTTTCTTTAGCATACAACTAGTTCTCTCTCAACCTCTGAAACACTCTTTCTAAGTGTTCCACATGTTCTTCAATTGCTGAACTAAAAAACTAGAATGTCATCAAATACACCACCACGAACTCATTTAAATAGTCTATAAACACATCATCCATTATTGTGCAAAATGTTGTTGGAGTGTTGCACAACCCGAATGGCAAGACTAAAAACTCAAATGATCCATAAGCGTTTGAAAAGCGGTCTTCTCGATGTCATTCTCTGCTACCCAAATATGATGATATCGGATCTCAAGTCTATTCTTGAAAAATATTTTACTTTCAATAGCTTATCAAATAGGTCGTCCACTCATGGAAGAGGATACTTATTTTGATAGTTATCACATTCAACGCTCGATAGTCCACACACATTCGCATTATACCATTCTTTTTCATTACAAACAAGATCGGTGCACCATATGGTGATCGACTAGGTCGACTGTCCTCGACCAATCAATTCTGTCAACTGTCTTTTCAATTCTATTAACTCTTGAGGATTCAACCGATATGGGGCTCTTACCGTTGGAGATGAACCTGACAAAATCTCTATCTTGTGGTCCACAACTCAATGTGGAGGTAACTCGGGTGGCAAGTCTTCTGGCAATACGTCCTTAAACATATGCATGTTATAACTAAAATGGGCTTGTTTATAGTTTCATTTCTTAATAATTAGCAATTTTAGTTATTTAATTAGCATTTTCTAATATTAAAGGAATATTCTTTAGAATATATGTTTGAATATAGAATATTCTTTAGAATATTCTATTTTATAATCGACCCTTTAATAAATTATATAGCATTAATGAACCAAAAATTAATAACATTATAAAGTAGAAGGTATTAAATTATATATATATTATATTAAGATTGTATGGGCCTAATATAAAAATTAAGAAAGAGCATAAGAGGTACATTATATAAATATTAATGTTGTTATTAAAATATTAATATTTAAATATAACATTAATTAAAAATTTGTACTAGTAAAAAATATATATAATTTACAAAATCCTATAATAATATAGTCAATCTTCCATATTTTTTATAAATTTATATAGTTAAGTAAATAATTTGTACTATTATTAAAGAGTTTATTATAATTATGAATATTAAATATACGATTTTTATAATTTTATAATTGCTTTAAGCTTCAGAAAACATACATTCTCTTGCAGTTTTGTTCATCGTGACTTTATCAACGCTTCTTGACATTCACCCATATCGAATGGATTTAACATTTATAGAACATACTGGTCTTTTTGATTGGGAGACCATGTTTTTTTTAGGCATCCATTATATCCTTTGCTCTCCTTCTCATGTCGCCTTTTTTGTGGTTTGAACCATGCAACCTTAACCATGCTATTTTTGTGATTACTTCAGGTGTGTTGATAATTTGACCCATTCAAATAGGCTGATTAAATAACACATCTAGAATAATGAGGACCATCATTACTTTGAAGATCCTTGCAGCAATCAAAGTATGCTTTAGGTTTTTGGTTCCTTTGTCCAACAAAGTGTGGGGTTTTGCACTTCCACATCACTACTGGCTTCTATGTCGTCTGTGCTCAATGACGTCATTTCAATCTCCTCACCACCTTGTTTTAGGCCAAAAAGGGTGTTGCAATTCTGTACTTGTGACAGTAGGCCCTTCTAACTCTCGAACCATAGTCTCCCAATAGTCAATCACATGCTTATATAGTTCTGAGTAACCAGTTGCCTTATTAGAATTCTTTAGCATCGATTTTGAACCCATGCCACATATTTTTTGATGTCATTAATAATTAACCTCTTGTTCCTTGAGCTGAGCACTCAATGGAATAGGGTTTGGTTGTCCTTCTGGGAGAATGACTTTCCATCTTCTCCACTTTTGAAGAGCATTAAGCCCTCTTTCGGTAACCACTCTTGCTCTGATGGCCGTAACTTGTACTGCAATAGGTATACCATCTCTTATGAAGAAAAAGAATTGTAGCAGCACAAGTGACCAACTACATAAGAATCGCTCCCTCTCTTTATATACTCCTTGAGAAACTTTTTGAAGTCTAACACTTCAGTCATAAGCAAAGCACAACTTTTTTTAGAGATGCAATTTTAAAAGATCCATCATATGCAGTAAGGTAAGTGCACTTGTCCTTTTTGTAGAGTTGGAGACCTTGCTGAAGAACGCATCAATATCTTCATGAGTGTGACCAACCATAAAGAAACTGAGCGTGATTGTCTCAAACACACCTTTGGCAACAAGCATTGACAAGTATGCTAGCACATATCTAGAAAATAAAAGTAAGTATGAGCTTGAGAAACCCTTAACTAAAATGATTTATCTATTTTTGTTCTTGCCTGCATAATTATCCATTTGTAAAAGCAAATGACGAGGAAGCTTATTTGATGTTGAGGACACATGTACACTATTTGAGTTAAATCCCTCCATTAAACTAGAACTCTTAACAGGGCCATCTTTTCTGTGCAGGCTACTGACAATGCCTCTCATATTCCCAAGTAGCCTCAAGTGCAGACGTGTTCATGAGAGCATTATGTAAAGGTTGAAGTGTTGTTTCTTCACTTTGAGATCACTCATAAGACTTGTTTGTGAGTGGGCTTCAAGGTTTTTGAAACACATGGCCAACGACCCAATAGTGAAATTGGAGTCGCTAGACCAATGTGGAAATGAAAAATGTCTATATGATTCACAACCGTGTCCATGTGTTAGCACACCTATCAATGAAATCGGAAGTTTCATGACATTTCCAAGGCACTTTGGTGTTGCAATAACCTTGGAATGCTGATCTTTAAATGATCCATCTTGTCATGGATCAAGCACAAGTATTCTGATGGGCATGAGACAGAAAGCATGCAGTGTGCATAGTACTGAGACCAGAAAGTTTGTTGTGCAATCATGTGGGCCTCCATCTTCTTTGAATGGTAGTGATTTCCACCAAGGTTTTTGCACAAGCCTCTGTAGCCTTCAATAATGTACAAGTGTCACACTTGGAAAAGCTAGAGTGTTTTACAATCTTTCACATCCTTAAAATGAGTATTCCATATGTTGTTGAAGGTACTAGTGCAGATTGTTTGAAGCCCCATCAAACTGAGGCACTTGTTCACATGTTCACACAGCTTCAATTGAGTGTAGATTGAAAGCAAAACCTTAAGATTTTCCCTAACCCCTACATTTGTGGTTCGGCATTTGTGAGGCATCCTGTTTACATTTGCTTCCACAAAAGCCTTGAGTATCTCTATATCTGCCATAATGTGAAAGCAGGTTTTGACCAGGCGAGTGTTCCCATATATTGAGGTTTGCGCTCCATCTAGCCACTCATCCCTTCAACGTGTAGAATGTGGTCTTTGGGATCCCGTATATAGTGTACCAAGCTTTGAAGCAGATGCCACCTTATTAAATACCATGGATGTACTTTATAACATGTGTCCAAGGCATTCCATCAATACACCACCCAGTTAGTGCAGTATATACAAACTCATTCCTTTGCTTTTGGGTGAGCGTACGAAATACATGTCTACATTGGGTAATTTCATTCCGGTATGCCATCTGACAACACTTCTTCTTGCAACAGTCAATCGTGGAAATACTAGTAACACTTGAGAAGATGTAGGATCCATCTTGACCCTCTTGCCAAAACTTGCAGGGGAAGATCTGCAACTCATGAATCACCTTTTTCTTACTATAAGGACCAATGCAAGAAACCTCTTCAAATATGGGTTGTCCTTCCGGGTTGTTATTATTAAAATCCAGCCTAGAATACGTTGAAACCATCTCGTCGTCTTAATTTAGATGTTCGCACCTCAAAAGGATCTAAGATGCAATGTGCCATTAGGTGAAACCTCTATCATAACTACACCCACGAAGTCGGCCCTAGTTTCTCTTCTGATACAGCTTTCATTGGATTTATAGCTGTGATGATGCCTCTCCCAACCTCGATCTTATGAAGAAACAGAATCACCTCATCATCATAGCAGGCAAGCCATCACCTGATGAACTCGTATTATTATTTATTTTATGACTCTGCATATTCTGTGTCAGCCTTGACTTCATCCAAATTCCACAATATAGGAGAACCCTCTTCAAATTCCATTCCCGGAACCTCAACATGCTTGCAAATGTGTTCACCAAATGTACACACAAGATCCTTGGGTAATATTATGACATGATGCATTATTATCTCGAACTTCCACAATTCCAGTGCCAACTATCTCGTTGTTCCAAAAAAGACAACACATAAATAATTGTGTTATTTATGATATCTTATGCAATATTTTTAAGAAATCTGAATTGCGGGTGCTTAATAATATGCATGTGCATTAATACATAATTATGTATAGGGATAATATCTCATGCTTGATTAATACTACTGGTGGGCGGGATTAATCCCGCCATGACTCCCTCTGACGAGGAAGGGTCGGCGGGATTAATCCCGCCGCTAATTCCCCTCCGACAGGAAAGAGCCGGCGGGATTAATCTCGTCACCACTCTTTTCGATGGGAAAGAGCCGGCGGGATTAATCTCGCCGCCGACTCCCTTCGATGGGAAAGAGCCGGTGGGATTAATCCCACACCGACTCCCTCCGATGGGAAAGAGCTGATGGATTAATCTCGTAGCCACTCTTTCCAGTGAGGAAGAGTTGGCGGGATTAATCTCGCCGCTGCTCTTCCCTTTCAGAGAGAGGCGACGGATTAATCCCGTTGTCGACTCCCTTCGACGAGGAAGAGTCGACGGGATTAATCCCGCTGCTGGCTCTTCCTCGTCGAAGAGAAGCGACGGGATTAATCCCTCGACCAACTCCCTCCGACGAGGAAGAGTGGCAGGATTAATCCCGCCCACAACTCTCTCTGAAGCTATGATTTCAAAGAGATCTTAAGGGGGGTGGCGGGATTAATTCGCGCCAATGCTTTTCTACGTCCTAAACTGATCGGCAGGATAATCCTGCTCACAAATATTTAAAACAGGGAAGTAGTGGCGAGATTAATCCCGCCACCCCTTCTATGCCTTTTAGAATGGTCAGCGGGATTAATCCGCCGACAATTCTTTTTAATAATTTGTTAACTCTTCATCAATTGAGAGAGTTATCGATGGGATTAATCTCGCCGCTCTTTTTCAAATGCGGAGAAGCATGCCTAGATTAATCCTGCCACGGCTTTCAAAGAGCTAATGGCGGGATTATCTCGCCACCTCTTTTAAGAGGCGAAAAGAAATGGCCGGATTAATCCCGCCTCCCGACTAACCGAGAATATTAAGTAAAAAGAATGTGTAAACAGGATAAATCCCTAACTGAATATAATATAATCCTAATGCATTCTTTAAACCCTTAAATTTTAATTTTAAAGAGAAAATTAAGAGAGTGAATCTTTATAAGTATTTCTAAATTTGTTTATAATACTTATAAACAGCACTGAAGGCGCCATGCTTTCCTATAAACAATAACACCCAATTTAATGTCGTTCCTGAGTTAATCACTATCAAGAAAAAAAAGATCTAAAAAGTGAAAAATACAAAATGAAGAAGAAACCTTTGCCGGAAAAAGAACCAAATTTGAATTTGAATGGGAAATTAAATGCATTTTCAAATTTATATGTCAAACCGACAATACTTATGTCAGAAATTTCAAAAAAATTTAAAATAAAATAAAATAAAATTTAAAATGAGTTACACAAATAACCAACACTCTGACATATATACTCTTCAATTCCAATGAGTTTTAAAAATTGCATTTAATATGATTCAAGTGATTCAAGCTGTTTAATATTAACGAAATTTTAATAATTTCTTCATTCTTATATTAAATAATTGAATATAATTTATGTATCATTAAAATATTTATAATGTGTTTATAATATATTTTCTTAATTCGAGTAATTAATTTACATTTCCTATATTAAGGATTTTCTCAATTAATTTCTTATTATTTCAAGATATTCCTATGTTAAAACTTATATCAAAATTAATTAATATATATTATTAAAATTATATATGACTATATTAGATAAAATGATTATTATTATGTATAATTTAAAATATGTTCATAGTGTGTTTTATAATATTATTTCTTAATTATTTGATGTTCTTTTGCACACATATATAAACAAATCAAAAATTTATATATACACGTGCACACGCATTAGAAGCACTTACAAAGACACATATGCACACACATGCACAAGCCGATGAGTGGATCACGATATAAATAAGCATTTAGATTGTATTTACGATATAGAGTTTAAAACCAAAACCAAATATTTATAGTTACACACACTTTACACTGGGACTTACATATTTTAGTGTTTAGAGTAAATTTATATTAAATAATTAGAAAAATGTGCATGCATTCAGTTTATATTAGTATAGATTTATACTAATATATATATAATGTACCATATAAAATTTAATAATAAAATACTTGCACTAAATTTAAACCCTAAACCAAATTGGAGAGATATGTTGCTTCTTTATTGAAAATATCATGTTCAACGCATGTATAATCCATATGTACTCAATTTGTGTTATGTAACACATTGAATTTACACATGTAATATGTATGTATGTCTATGTGTATACACGTGTGTATGTATATTGTTACTAATATATGCAATGTGTACGAAATTAAGCCCAATAGTTTAGGATAGGAAAAAGGGGGGGCTCTATGACGAAAATAAGGTATAGTATATGATTTGTTAACACTCTCTCTTCTCTCATACATACACACCATGCATGATCCATAATATGTAGTCTGTCTCTCTTCTCTCATACATACACACCATGCATGATTCATAATATGTACTAACGTGACAATATTATGTACTATGTTTATGTTTATGTATATAATATTATAATATGTGTGTATATGTATTGCTACACGTGAAAATTTAACACTCTCATATACACACATATGTTAAACCCCTGCATGATTTATATTTTTGGGGTGTATGTGATACACCCACACGCACACAAATTTAAAATTATAATAATATAATGAAAGAATATTCGTTTAGAGTCAATATATATTTTATTCTTTTTAGGGTTTAGGTTATTCTAAAAGGAATATTAATTAGGGTTAATATATTTTAGGGTTTAGGTATATTCTTAAAGGATATTCAATTAGGGTTAATATATATTTTATTCCTTTTAGGGTTAGGTATATTCTTAGGGTTTCAAGAAGAAAGGCGGCGGAGGCGGTGGTGGTGGAATAGAGCAGTTTTGCCATAAATGTATAGATCTCTCTCTCAAAAGGCGTGGTGGTGCAAATGGCGCGGCGGTGCAGTAGGGTTTGAAGGCGCATTCACACATGTGAAATCTCTCTTTTTCTCACACGCACACTCCTGTGTATATTTATTTATCTGTATTTACATATACATTTATGTGTGTATCTTAATAATAAATTATTTATTTATCTCTCGCACACACACGCACACTCCTATATATACATACACATATACATATATCTATATTTACATATATATATATGTGTGTGTGTGTTGTGTGTGTGTGTGGTGTATCTGTATAATTTTATTGATTTATTAATTTATCTCTCGCACACACACGCACACTTCTGTATATACATATACATATATGTGTGTTTGTTCATCTCTCGCACATTCCTGTACATATGCATATTAATATGTGCGCGGGATTCACCAAAGGGCAACAGGATTAATCCTGCCCAGGCCCTTCACGCAGGTCATGAGTGGCGGGATTAATCCTGCCGCCCATGAGGCTAACCAAAGAGTGGCCCCATGAGGCTAACCAAAGAGTGGTGGGATTAATCTCGTTGCCCATGCCCTGCGTGAAGGGCGGCGGGATAATCCTGCCGCCATATATATGTGTATGTGCGCAAGATTTACAAGAGGGCGGCGGGATTAATCCCGCCGACCCTTCCATGCATGGTGGCGGGATTAATCCCATTGTCCCTCCGAAGAGGCGGGAAAATGGTGGGAAGATTAATTCCCTTCACCGAGCATAATCCTGCCACCCTTATGTCTCAATGAGTGTGGGGAGGGTTTAATCCCGCCAACCACCATTATCCATATGAGAGTGTCATGCGCGGGATTAATCCCACTCATTAGCATGAAAGGGTGGCGGGATTAATCCCACCACCCTTCTCTGTCTCTTGCATTGGTGAGCCAAATCAATCCCGACCACTTCTGTTTGAGACGAAGGATTACCGCACACCAATTCAGGGGACTGAGAAGGGTGGCAAGATTAATTCCACCATCCCTTCCATGGTGGGCGAGATTAATCTCGCCACCCTTCTTGATCACATGAAGAGGTGTGCCAAATAAATCCCGCCCAGTTCTCTTTGAGACAGAGAAGGGTGGCGGGATTAATCTCGCACACCCATTCATGGGATCGAGAAGGGTGGCGAGATTAATCCCGCCCACCCTTTCAAGAGGCATAGAAGGAGTGGCATGATTAATCCTGCCGCACCTTCCATGTGAATATATATGTGTATTAGTATATATAAGTTGCATATCTCATTTTATTTACTTCTATCATCTTATCATAATATTTTGAGTAAAAGCCAGTAAACGATGTGGAATTGTCTAAAGCTCACATTTGTGGTAGTTATAAAACCAAATGTTATCAGTCTTTTACACTAGCACAAATGTGAGCTTTAGACAATTAATCCCATCCACTTCTCTCTGAGACAAAGAAGGGTGTATGTGAATTTATCAAAGTATTAATTTTGTATATTCGGGTTTATACAAGTGTATGTGCGTTTTTATATGATTTTATTCATAGTGTATTATTGTGCAGAAGGACGATTTGATCAAACAAGGAGATTCAATTATTAGTGGAGTCGTCATTAAATTCTGGGTAAGAATTATAATAATATCTGTTATACTCCGATATGTGCTTGAAGAACTAATCATTTTTGTATTCAGATGTGGAATTGAGGTGATATTAAAGACGAGATGAGGAGATGAGATGGGCAGGGGAATTCTGGAATCAACTTGGCCATATTTCAAAATAAAAAGGAAGCGCATTAGAGCAACCATGATTGTTGCTAAACTAACCTCTGTCATAACGCATGGACAAGCAAAATAATGGAAACTAAATTTACTAGTCAAACACCCGAAAGCAGGCTGCAAACCCAGATTGGATGATGCTCGACACATATGCCTTGTTCCATCCAATGTTACATTTTCGAATCCAAAGTCGCCAGTTACGACATTAATCTCGGGTGGTTTTGTCGACTTGTAGATAATGATGTTCACGTTTTCACTAATGATGTTAATCGTGGAGTTCTTCTTCAACTAAACAAAAGCCCATCTATGGAGGGGATCCAATTAGATGTTTACTTCAAAGATCTCCATAATCATCAAGTAGGTGTATTTTCAGTAAATATTGCTTCACAATACAGAACATCCACAAGTGGAGCAATCGTCCCTCTTCTTATTGAAGAAGAACACAACGATATCATTAGGGAGACTGAGAGGATGGCTCGTCCCAAGTTCTTTACAGATCATGTTCAATTTGTTTAGGAATCTTCGGGAGCTGAAAGAGTGTGCCAAAAACATTAGAACAATTGTAGTCAAGGATCACACATGTTGATTTAGATCGCAAAGAAAATCATCTATCGTTTTGTCAGCTGCACCTGTAACATCAATAAGCCACAAGGAAATGATGTTGGATGATAGGATTTACAAGTGTAGGGTTAAGTATTGCAGTGTCAACCCAAACTTCAATTACACTACTCAACCACGAATGTGTAGCTGAGCTCATGAAGAAGAAAGGACGACAATTCTTACACCGTTCCACATAATGCTGTTTTTGCCCATACTATAAAAGAAAGAAAGGCACTGAGAAAGTGTGGGTCACAACACCAGAACAAATCACGAAGATTCAGACGGAGAATAAAAATTAATCAGGTACTACATTATTAGTGGCCAGCACACAATAACGGCAGCCCAACGACTTCTCGATGAACACAATAAAGGAATGATGACAACAAAACTTTTCGAGCATACCTGTGAAAAGCTAACAAAAAGATTGATTTTTTTAGCTAAGCCGAATCTCACAATCGAGCATTACCATAAGTTATTGGTGGAATGGGATGTTGCCGACACCAACCACTACAACAATAAAATATGGGAGAAGTTCAAACACACGGGATCCATGTGGGAAACTCTTGGGCGACCACAAAGAGCTTCTGCAGGGAAAGAACAATGTGCGGACTACTAGGTAAGTAAATTGTCTTGGCAAGATTTATCTCGCCAATATATTAATCTGTCTTTTTTTTTCTCAGAGAGTTGAAGATATTGTAGCAGTTGATTTTGCCCAGGTGGGCGGGAAGGAAACATCCTTTTTAATGATGTTGATTTCTTGCCTCAAGGATAAGATCTTTGCCAAATGGTGGAGATTATGGAATCGTTTGCAAAAGGAATACTGAAGAAGAAGCAAACAAGTGAAGGGGAGCCTTCAGAGAAGTTTGCAAATAAACCTAATAAGACGCCGAAGGCTAAGTCTGTTCAATCTACAAAGGATGTAAACAATGATTTCAAGCTCACATGGTTGAAGCCTTTAAATGGAACAACGATGGAGGAGATGGATGTCTTAGCTGATTTGGTGATTGATGGCAAACTACAAATTAACAACAGCAGCCCCATTTCTTCTTTTCATGTCAAGGCAATGGAGTTGAAGACGGTCAGGCACTTCAAGGAGTGGTTGGGAATAGACTGCCACAAACTGGGTTGGACCTCGGCTTCAACATACGAAGAGGTTAGCAAAATATTTGCATGTGACAAACGACGATATGCTTGTCCAATGGGTGAACCAATTAGAAGATCTGGGCAAGAATCTATTGCATGCCAATGCCAAAAAGGAGAACATTGCGATGACGCCTTCTCTTATGACAATCCTTCAGTAGCGAAGAACCGAGTTGAACCTTATAAAGGAGGATGCTGCGAATCACAACAAGCCCTACATATATGCACGTTGTAACTAAAGTGGGCATGATACGTGAAAATGGGAATATAAAATAAATTACTAATTAATACTTAAGTTTTAATTATTAATTAATCATTTAATTAATATGTAATTAAGCCTTAAATATTAATTAATTAATTAATTAATCCTTCAATAACCTTACTTAGTAAGGAATATTCCTAAAATATCTTAGAATATTCATATTATTCTAAAAATAGTTTACAATAATGAAGAAATACTATCAAACATAATTACAAATGAAATCATTTTCTTATCAACATGTTAATTTTTTTATAAATACTTTCTTTCTATCATACAAAGAAATCTTTTCATTTTGTCTAAATCATCACTCTCCGGATTAATCAAATCATTTTGGTCAATATCTTGATGTTGTTGCCACCACTTAACACTCTCACGAATGCAATTGGGAGTTGCCATCCTTGTTAATACATAAGATGTGATAAGAGAAGGTCTGCATAAAGGCTCATCTAAAAACTGACGTTCCTTAAGAATAATATTATAAAGCGCCCGGTTGCTATCCTTCATTTTATAAAATTCAATATCACGAGAAAGAAAAGCTTCAGGAAATGTATGATACGGTGGATACTGCTCACAAAAATTTTCGAGATTCTTCTTTCTGAGGCACGTATCCAAGTAGTTCACTAGCTCATCCATGATATCGATATCAGAATATGGATCGAAAGTGATTGGATGAATACAAGCAATGTTTTGGTTGAGCATAGCCTTCTGAGGAGAGTCGTCTACTACTAAGATATGTGCATTCTTCGTTATCCTTAAGCGACTGATCTCCCCATGAGTCCCAATTATTCTTTCATTCTTGAAGAAGTATGGCTTGCTTTCCTTTCTTATATTGTGAAATTCGAGAGGTTTATACACATTCGCTGGTCAAAAATCCAATCTTTACGAATCACCTCTTCTGCAACACTACAATGTTTCTTAAGTAAACTCAACAGCGGTGTTAAGTTATGAATCTGCATGCATGACCAAATCCCCACAAGCGCACCCATCTCCTTAAGCTTTTGAAAGAGACGATCCAACCCTGGACGAAAAATAATATCATATCGAAATTTACCATGACAAGGAATGAAATCTCCTTGTTTGATTTCTGTTTTTCTATCCTCGGGCCTTTGTCGATGAAGCAGAACACCATTGACATCCAACAACACAATATGGCCATGAGTAACGAGATAGCGTTGCCTCTTGAATACTTTGCAAATCACTTGTTTGCTCCCTTTCACATTTATCCGTTGCCACTATCCCTTCCATCATTTAATTGTACATCATCCTTACAAGATTCAGATATTGCATGCGCTGAAGAAATTGATTTCGGAACTGAAGCCAATAAAAATGATGATGCAAAAACTGAAGTGGCCCCCATGGTAACGATGTTTTGAGCTGCATTATTATCCATTTCCTGCATGAACTCTGTCATTCTGACATGTGGCACAAAAATTGTCGCCAAACCCCTCTCTTACCTCATGGCAATGCTGAAAATCCATGTTCTCAATTATTTCATTACATCTGCAAAATGATAATTAGCTGACCTTAAAATTATCAAGGTATATTATTTACCTTGTTAATGTGTGACCCATGTTTGAACTAAAAGCTTCATTAATCCTTGAGAATTTATTTTCTGTACAAATATAAAAGAAATATACAAAAATGCCTTATGTTACACTCATTTACAACTATTCATCACTCTATCAATTCATTATCAATTCTTCTTCGCTATTACCTTCTGAATGAGGCGAAGAAGGTCTAAGCCGCTTGTGAGATGGTTCAAGATCTTCTGCATCTTCTATTGATGTTTCCATGGGTCCTGGAGTGTGCGAATGTTCTGTACTCCTCGAGATAACTTCCGGTCTAATATCTGATTGATGTTCGTTCTCAGACTCCGAGATTGAACCAGATTCACCTTCAGAGCTATCGCACTTATCTGGAGGGAACTTTCTCAAATACGCCTTTATGGAATCGTTGGGGTACTCAGTTGAGACCCAATCTATCCACTTGTTCAGGTCCTCAACCATGGTCTTATCCTTCTCAACGGCAAACACACATGTATGCCGAAGGTAACACTCCTTCAAGACGGACCCCCTAGTGCAGTAGTCAAAAACCCACGCATCACTGTGAGGACCCCTGATCAAGTTGACGATGCTCCGTGCCGCTTGACTTGTAATGTTTGGATAACGTACATTGCCGAATACGTCACTCATACCTATCGGTGTATCGGATGGAGGTTCAGGGCCGTTGGAGTGCAAACAGATGCCTGGCCAGTCATTTGGAAGCTTGAAATTGTTTGGCGCATTCCTAACAACCAAGTGAACAACAGTATCAATGCACTTGGGATTAGCATCGTTCATATAAAATCCTGTCCAACGATGTCTATTCTTCTTGGCGAAGGCGAAGGCAAAAGTATCGGTGACATGAGCAAGAATCAAGAAATAAATACCTGAAAAAGTAGGTATCAGTGAAGAGCGCAAGCATGAATTCAATAATAAATACCTTCTATGTATATGCTTGCACGGCTAAGTTTCTCCACCAGATCCTCTAGTGCCCTATCTGTCGAAAGATTTTTTGACACCCGCCGATCCATCACGAACAATTGAAACGGTTTCCTACAAGCAGTGATGTTACCCCATAAAGTCTCCGAATCTAACAACAAACATCTGTAGGGCTTGTCGTGATTCGTAGCATCCTCCTTTATAAGGTTCAATTCGGTTCTCCGCTGCTGAAGGACTGCCATAAGAGAAGGCGTCATCCCAATGTTCTCCTTTTTGGCGTTGGCGTGCAATAGATTCTTGCCTAGATCTTCCGATTGGTTCACCCATTCGACAAGCATATCATCGTTCGTCACATGCAAATATTTGCTAACCTCTTCATATGTTGAAGTCGAGGTCCAACCCAGTTTGTGGCAGTGTATTCCCAACCACTCCTTGAAATGCCTGACCGTCTTCAACTCCATTGCCTTGAGATGAAAAGGAGAGGTTGGGCTGCTGTTATTTTTGTAGTTTGCCATCGATCACCAAATCAGCCAAGACTTCCATCTCCTCCATCGTTGTTCCATTTAAAGGCTTCAACCATGTGAGCTTGAAATCGTTGTCTACATCCTTTGTAGATTGAACAGACTTAGCCTTCGGCGTCTTACTGGGTTTCTTTGCAGACTTTTCTGAGGGCTCCCCTTCACTTGTCTGCTTCTTCTTCAGTGTTCCTTTTGAAAAGGATTCCATAATCCCCAACCATTTGGCAAAGATCCTATCTTCGGGGCAAGAAATCAACATCATCAGAAATGATGTTTCCTTCCCGCCCACCTGGGCAAAATCAACTGCTGCAATTTCTTCAACTCTCTGAGGAAAAAGACAGATTAATATACCGGCGAGATAAATCCCGCCCAAACAATTTGCTTACCCGGTATTCCGCAGATTGTGTATTCCCTGCGGTAGCTCTTTGTGGTCGCTGAAGAGATTCCCACACGGCTCGCGTGTGTTTAAACTTCTCCCATATTTTGCTGTTGTAGTGGTTGGTGTCGGCAGCGTCCCATTCCGCCGATAACTTATGGTACTGCTCGATTGTGAGATTCGGCTTAGCTAAAAACGCCGATCTTTTTGTCAGCTTCTCACGGGTATGCTCGGAAAGTTTTGTTGCCATCGTTCCTTTGTTGTGTTCTCGAGAAGTCGTTGGGCTGCCGTTATTGTGTGCTGGCCACTAATGATGTAGTACTTGATAGATCTTTTATTCTCCGTCTGAATCTTCATGAGTTGTTCTGGTGTTGTGATCCAGACTTTGTCAGCACCCTTCCTTCTTTCATAGTATGGACACAAAACAGCATTATGTGGAACGGTATAAGAATTGTCGTCCTTCATCTTCTCCATGAGCTCAGCTACACGTTCCTGGTTGAGTGGCCTGTAATTGAAGTTTGGGTTGACGCTGCAATATTTAACCCTACAAGGATAAATCTTATCATCCAACATCATTTCCTTGTGACTTATTGCAGCATGAGATGCCACAGGTGCAGCTGACAAAACGATTGATGATTTTCTTTTGCGATCCGAATCAACATGTGTGATCCCCGACTGCAGCTGTTCTAGTGTTCTCGGCACACTCTCCAGCTCCCGAAGCTTCCTAAGCAAATTGAACGTGATCTGTAGAGAACCTGAGACCGAGCCACCTTCTCAATCTCCCTTATGATGTCGCTGTGTTCTTCTTCAATGTCAAGAGGGAAGATTGCTCCACTTGCTGATTTTCTGTATTGTGAAGCAATATCTCCTGACAATACACCTACTCGATGAGTCTGAAGATCTTCGAAGTAGACATCCAGATGGATCCCCTCCATAGATGGGCTTTCGTTGAGTTGAAGAAGAACTCCAAGGTCAACATCATTAGTGAACACGTGAACGTCATTATCCACAAGTCGACAAAACCACCCGAGATTAATGTTGTAACTGACGACCTCTGGATCCGAGAACGTGACATTGGATGGAACAAGGCATATCTGTCGAGCATCGTCCAATCTGGGTTCGCAGCCTGCTTTCGGGTGCTTGACTAGCGAATCAACTTTCCATTGTTTTGCTTGTCCATGAGATGTGACAGAGGTTAATTTGACAGCAGCCATGGTTGCTCCAATGCGCTTCCCATTTATCTTAAAATATGGCCAAGTTGATTCCAGAATCCCCCTGCCCATCTCTTCTCCTGCTCTTGTCTTTAATGTCACCTCAATTCCACATCTGAATACAAAAATGATTAGTTCAAGTATCCGAGTATAACAGATTTTATTTTAATTCTTACCCAGAATTTGACGACGACTCCATACTAATGACTCGATCTCCTTGTTTGATCAAATCGTCCTTCTGCAAAATAATACACTATAAATAAATTATATAAAAACGCACACACACTTGTATAAACCCGAATATACAAAAATAATACACAGAGAGAAGTAGACGTAATTAACTGTCCGAAGCTCACATTTGTGTTAGTGCAAAAGAAAGATAACATTTCGTTTTAGAACCACCACAAATGTGAGCTCTGGACAGTTTTACATAGATTCCTAGCTTTTACTCGAAATAATATGAAGATGATAAAAGTAAATAAATGAGATATGCAACTAATATATACTAATACACATATATATTCACATGGAAGGTGCGGCGGGATTAATCTCGCCACCCCTTCAATGCCTCCTGAAAGAGTGGGCGGGATTAATCTCGCCACCTTTCTGGAGGCCTTGAACGGGAGTGCGGAATTAATCTTGCCACCCTTCTCGGTCTCAGAGAGAACTGGGCAGGATTTATTTCTCACACCCCTTCAGTGACTCCAGAAAGGAGGCGGGATTAATCTCGCCCACCATGTAAGGGATGGTTAAATGAATTTCGCCACCCTTCCCAGTCCCCTCCATTGGTATGTTGTAAACCTTCTACTTAGACAGAAACGTTTGGGATTGGTCCAACTCACCAATGGAGGAAAAAGGAAGGGTGGCGAGATTCATTCTCCAACAGGCATTGAAGACTCGGCGGGATTAATCCCGCCGCCCAGGGCCTTCACTCGGTCCCTATGCGGCGGGATTAATCCCGCCGGACGCCAATTCCCTGCGCGGAATCGGGCGGGATTAATCCCGCCGCCTAGGCACTTCAGCAGGCCAATGGCGGCGGGATAATCCCGCCCGATTCCGAGCAGGGAATTGGCGTCGGCGGGATTAATCCCGCCTCCCAGGCCCTTCACTCGGGCCTTAGTCGGCGGGATTAATCCCGCCGAACGCCAATGCCCTGTGCGAAATCTTGCGGGATTAAATCCCGCCGCCTAGGCCCTTCAGGCAGGCCAATGGCGGCGGGATAAATCCCGCCCGATTCCGCGCAGGGCATGCGTACGCGGCGGGATTAATCCCGCCCACCATGTAAGGGATGGTGAAATTAATCCCACCACCCTTCTCGGTTCCCTCCATTGGTATTTTGTAAACCTTCTCCGTCTCAGACAGAGTTAGTCGGGATTGATTCAACATACCAATGGGGTAATGAAGGTTCGGAGATTAATCTCGCCACCGGGTAATGAAGGTTCGGAGGCTAATCCCGCCGCCCTCTCGTAAATCATGCGCTCACACATATATATTGGCTGCGGCATTTTTGAACAGGGATGGGTGGGGGCGGGATTAATCCCGCCGCCCAGGGAATTCACGCAGGACATGAACGGCGGGATTAATCCCGCCGCCCTCCGCGAAGGGCATGAGCGTGGGGCCGGATTAATCCCGCCGTTCATGTCCTGCGTGAATTCCCTGCGGCGGGATTAATGCCGCCCATTCCCTGTAATGCCCTGGGCGGCGGGATTAATCCCGCCCATTAGAACCTTCACACAGGCCATTGCCGGCGAGATAAATCCCGCCGCATTCCGCGCAGGGCATGGATGAGCGGCGGGATTAATCCCGCCGCCGAGGCCCCTCACGCAGGCTATGGGCGGCGGATTAATCCCGCCGCTCTTCGGTTTGTCGTAGAGCGGCGGGATTAATCCCGCCGCCCATAGCCTGCGTGAAGGGCCTCGGCGGCGGGATTAATCCCGCCGCTCACCCATGCCTGAAGGGCCTCGGCGGCGGGATTAATCCCGCCGCCATGGCCCCAACTATATAGCGGCGGGATTAATCCCGCCGCTCGAGGGGCTTAGCGAGATAAAAACACACACATATATATGTGTGTGTGTGTATATATATGTATGTATGTATGTATAGGAGTGTACGTGTGTGTGCAAGAGATAGATAAATAAATAAACTTATACAGTACTGGTACACCTAATATATGTGTGTACATAGGTATATATATGTGTGTATATGTATATCGTGTGTATGCGTGTGAGCGAAACAAATAAAATCATACAGATAAACAAACACACACACACACATATATATACACAGGAGTGTGCGTGTGTGTGCAAAGATAAAACTAATAAATAAAAAAATTATACAGATAAACACACACATATATATGTGTGTATATAGATATATAATCTATAGAGAAAGAGAGAGAGTCTGTGAATATATAAGCATATATATAAACTAGTGTTGTATGTATGTATATATGTATATAGGTATATATATATGTGTATATGTATATTGTGTGTATGCGTGTGTGAGCGAAACAAATAAAATCATACAGATAAACAAACACACACACACACACATATACATACACAGGAGTGTGCGTGTGTGTGCGAGAGATAAAACTAATAAATAAATAAAATTATACAGAAAACACACACATATATATGTGTGTATATTATGAATATATAAGCATATATATAAACTAGTGTTGTATACTATTTGTTAATATGCATTGATTATATATATATATATATATATTGTATGTGTGTGTGTGTGTGTGTGTGTGTAAAGCAGTGCGCGTGTGTGTGGGAGAGATAGATCAATAAAAAAAAATTTACAGATACTGGTACACATATATATATATATATATATATATATATATATATATATATGTGTGTGTGTGTGTGTGTGTGTGTGTGTGTGTGTGTAAAGCAAGATCAATAAAAAAAATTTACAGATACTGGTACACATAATATATGTATGTATATATGTATATAGGTATATATATATATGTGTATATGTATATCGTGTGTATGCGTGTGTGAGCGAAACAAATAAATACATACACACACATATACATACACAGGAGTGTGCGTGTGTGTGCGAGAGATAAAACTAAAAAAAAAATTATACGCACACTCCTATACATATATACATACATACACACACACACACACACACAGATCTCACCTGTGTGCACAGCCGCCGCCGCCGATTTCACAGCCGCCGCCTCTTGAAACCCTAAGAATATACCTAAACCCTAAAGGAATTAAATATATATATCAACCCTAATAGAATATTCCTTCTGAGAATATACTTAAACCCTAAAAAGAATAAAATATAGATTCGCCCTAAACGAATATTCTTTCATTATATTATTAGCGCGTGCGTGTGTGTGGTGTATCACATACACCTCAAAAATATAAATCATGCAGGGATTTAACATGTGTGTGTCCATGTACACATTGCATATATTAATACACATAATATATACATACACACGTGTATACACACAGACATACACACATATTACATGGGTTTAGGGTTTAGGGTTTAGGGTTTTGGATTTAGGATGGATCATGCATGGTGTGTATGTATGAGAGAAGAGAGAGTGTTGAAAAATTATTTTTGTACACATTGCATATATTAGTACACATATATACTTACACATATTATACACAGATATACATACATAGTATATGAGAGAAGAGAGACAGTACATATTAATATGGATCATGCATGGTGTGTATTATACACACAGACATACATACATATTAGTACATAATATTAGAGAGACCGAGTACATATTATAGATCATGCATGGTGTGTATGTTTGAGAGAAGAGAGACAGTACATATTAACATGGATCATGCATGGTGTGTATGTATGAGAGAAGACAGAAAGTACACATATATACATACAGAGTACACATATATACATGCACACGTGTATACACACAGACATACATACATATTACATGAGTAAATTCATTGTGTTACATATAGGGTTTAGGGTTTAGGGTTTAGGGTTTAGGGTTTGCTCCCAACAAGCTTAATATAAATATTACACATGTAAATTCAATGTGTTACATATACACAGATTGAGTACATATATCATACATGCGTTGAACATGATGTTTTCAATAAAGAAGCAACATATTTCTTCAGTTTGGTTTAGGGTTGTGCATGTGTGTGCATATGTGTTTTGTAAGTTCTTGTAATGCGTGTGTAAATTTATGATTGTGTTTATATATGTGTGCAAAACAAACATCGAATAATTAAGAAAATAAAATTAATAAACACACTAGGAACATATTTTAAATTATACATAATAATATATGATTTATCTAATATATAGCCATATATAGTTTTAATAATATATATTAATTTAATATTGATAAAAAGGTTTAACATTGAAATATTCTTGAAATAATAAGAAATTAATTGAGAAAATCCCATTAATATATACAAATGTAAATTAAGTACTCAAATAATTAACTAAATTAATTATCATAATCATGTTTAATATTGGAATATTCTTGGAATAATAAGAAAATAATAAAGAATATCCCATTAATATAAAGAAGATTAATTACTCAAGTAATTAAGGAAATGATATTAATATATATATTATTAAAACTATATATGACTATATATTAGATAAAATGATGTATTATTATGTATAATTTAAAATATGTTCATAGTGTGTATTAATTTAATATTGATAAAAGGTTTAACACATGAATATTCTTGAAATAATAAAAATTAATTGAGAAATCCCATTAATATATACAAATGTAAATAATTACTCAATAATTAACTAAATTTAATTAATAATCAGGTTTAATATTAGAATATTCTTAATAATAAAATAATAAAGAATATCCCATTAAATAAAGAAGATTAATTACTCAAGTAATTAAGGAAATGATATTAATATATATATTATTAAAACTATATATGACTATATATTAGATAAAATGATGTATTATTATGTATAATTTAAAATATGTTCATAGTGTGTATTAATTTAATATTGATAATAAGGTTTAACACATGAATATTCTTGAAATAATAACAAATTAATTGAGAAAATCCCATTAATATATACAAATGTAGAATAATTACTGCAATAATTAAGAACAAGACTAATTTAATTATGATAATCAGGTTTAATATTAGAATATTCTTCAAATATTAATAAAATATTAAAGAATATCCCATTGATACTAGGAAATGAAAACTAAATACTTGATTAATTAAGAAAATAATAATAATAAACAGACTATGAATATATTTAAATGATACATAATAATATATCAATTTATTATTGTATAAGTATATATTTATATATATATATATATATAAATATACTTGAATACTAAGAATGTAGAATATAGTCTAAAATTTCGTAATATTAAACAGCTTGAATCACTTGAATAACATTAAATGCAATTTTAAAATACTCATTGGAACTGGAGAGTAATATGTCAGAGTGTCGATATTTGTGTCAACTCATCTTAAATTTTATTTTCTGTTCTTTTTAAAAATTTTTGAATTTCTGACATATGTATTGTCGGTCTGACATATAAATTTGAAATTGCATTTTAATTTCCCACTCAAATTCAGATCTGGTTCTTTCTCCGGCAAGGTTTCTTCATTTCTGTATTTTTCA
>PUQB01000405.1:33614-198614 GCA_003024785.1 Selaginella tamariscina
ATCAAAAAATATGTGGCATGGGTTCAAAAATCGATGCCAAAGAATTCTGATAAGGCAACTGGTTACTCAGAACTATATAAGCATGTGGTTGACTATTGGGAGACTGTTGTTCGAGAGTTGGAAGGGCCTACTGTCACAAGTACAGAATTGCAACACCCTTTTTGGCCTAAAACAAGGTGGCGAGAGGAGATTGAAATGACATCACTGAGCACAGACGACATAGAAGCCAGTAGTGATGTGGAAGTGCAAACCCCACACTTTGTTGGACAAAGGAACCAAAAACCTAAAGCATACTTTGATTGCTGCCAGGATCTTCAAAAACTAATGATGGTTCTCATTACTCCAGATGCGTCATATAATCAGCCTATTTGGATGGGTCAAATTATCGACACACCTGAAGTAATCACAAAAAATAGTATTGTTAAGGTTGCATGGTTCAAACCACAAAAAAGGCGACACGAGAAGGAGAGCGAAAGATATAATGGATGCCTAGAGAAAACATGGTCTCCCAATCAAAAAGACCCAGCATGTTTTATAAATGTTAAATCCATTCGATATGGGTGGATGTCAAGAAGCGTTGATAAAGTCACGATTAACAAAACTGCAAGGGAATGTATGTTTTCTGAAGCTTAAAGCAATTACAAAATTATAAAATATCATATATTTAATATTCATAATTATTATAAACTCTTTAATAATAGTACCAAATTGTTTACTTAACTATATAAATTTAAAAAATGATATGGAAGATTGACTATATTATTATAGGATTTTATATATATATTATTACTACTACAAATTTTTAATTAATAATGTTATATTTAAATATTAATATTTTAATAACAACATCAATATTTATATAATGTACCTCTTATGCTCTTCCTTAATTGTTATATTAGGCAATATATTATATAATTTAATACCTTCTACTTTTATAATGTTATTAATTTTTGTTCAATGAATGCTATAATTTATTAAAGGGTAGAATACAAAATAGAATATTCTAAAGAATATTCTCTTTTCAAACATATATTCTAAAGAATATTCCTTTAATATTAGAAAATGCTAATTAAATAGCTAAAATTGCTAATTATTAGGAAATGGGACTATAGCCATGCCCATTTTAGTTACAACTTGCATTATTGGATAGTGACTATTCGATCACAAAGAAAAAAGAATAGGGCTAAGCAATATGTGCTTATTAGTATTATAGGTTTCCACCCTAGTGTGCACAGTTATTAAGTTTTTCACTTTAATGCAGCATATTCCCATTTAAAAGGTAAATCAGCCTAAATTACCTTTAATACTACATAAATGCCAGTTTACAGTAGGGTTTACATTATACAATTAATGTATGTAAGTGCAACCTTTCTCAATGGAACATTCCACCAGATTTACCAACAATATCCAAATGGAGGGAAAAGAAAACATCCAATCACATTAGGATGTTAATCTCTCAAGAGAGGTAGGTCTTATAACACTTGGTTAGGGGTGTACATTTTGGATACGTGTCAACATGTCCAAGGTTGAATAATCTAAGTTCATTAATAAAAGCCCTCTTGTGAGACACTTGTATGGTTGCATACTTAAGGTTGTCCAAACTTAGTCTTAAGTAAAAGGGTTTGCCTTGTAAAACATTCATGTTTGCCTATAGCGCACATTCGTATCCTTACTAAGTACTAGCCCTAAGACTATGACTTGCGTTGTTACCCTAAAGATGTTTTACTCTAGTATAAAAGCCATTCCTTAAAGAGTAATCATGATGCTTTAGCTCTATCAAGGCAAGTCAAATACTATAATTTTTTAGTACTATATTATCTTTTCTTACTTTCAGATTGTCTTATAACAAGTATAGAATAGTCACTCTGGGAACTTAGGGTAGAATCTTAATTCTCGTGCATAGTTGAGCATTTAAGTTAGATGTATGTGGTTCTGGATTAGCAATATCATGTGTGTCAAGATTAAGTAAGCATTACATGTCTTGAGAAGAACAAGGAATTTATAGCCATAGTAGAGGAGTCTAGGATTAGGGGTCTGGTCTAATACATGAGGAATCTATAGTATGAACTCCGACTTTGTCAATTCCTACAAAACCATTGTGGTTTAGTAAATGCCTAAATCTTCTTGAGACTATAAATAATGTCTTGAATTTTCTTTAAAAGATTTGATTAATTAAACATTACTAGAATGTTCTACGAAAATTTGATTACTCTAGAAATAAATAAAACTAAGTAAAGGAGGATATATGTTGGACATGTGGTCTGAGTGAGAATACATTGAAATTAATTTTGTATGAGTAATGACAGTGCTTGTTTAAAAACTGCTAACGTATATAAAATTGTAGGCAAGTATGAACTTATCTCCTTCCTTTAAGATGAACTAAGGGCACATAGCAAGTTTATATTTTCATACTTCTTCATAAATTTATATAATAATTATAATTATCATATATTACATTAACATTTGATAGTTCTATTAGGCTCATATATAAGTTCACACAATATTTTCTTTTGAGATTTATTTGATAATATTTTCTCCTTAAATAAATTTAATATGACCTTCCAAATTGGAAAGTGTTTAACTATTCATTAATTTCATTGGGGGTTGTTAATCCTCTTAATTATCCTTCTTTATCAACTGTTTAAATACATACATATGCATATATATATATATCCCACTTTTTTATTGTATCACGACAATCGGCCAAGAAATGGGAAAGACAAGTTGTATTTAGGCTAAGTTAAGTTTAATTTTAAAGAATGTTTAAAAGCAAGGTGGACATTGTAATTTAGTGTAGGAATATACAAGCATAGACAATGTGCATGAGCAGAGAATTCATTGTTTAGAGAACACATTGAGAACCTTATTTTTTTGTTTCATATGAAGAGATATTTGAGGACATAAGATTAAAATATATCATGACAATAAAGTGCACATGAATAGGTGTATGTTTAGCTATTAATTCTTAATGCAAAAAGTGAAAAAACCACAAAAGATGAAATTGTGTATATATCATATATAATTCTTTGGTTTTCAAAAAAGAAAAAAAAATTACAACGTTGGCTTGTGCATGTGTGAGTGCATGAAATATTTTCTATTCTTAATTTTGAATAATTTAGCTCATCATTTTAATTTATATATTTAGATTTATGTAATATATGAAATAAATATTATAAATTTTATTAGATAAATTCTCCTAAATATTTGGTTTTAAAAATATAATAAATATAAATTTATATAAAATCTAACCTTTGTTTGGTAGCTAATTCAAACAACGACAATTTAAATTTTTCTAAATAACTATTTTTTATATTAAGATAGTTACTTTACATTTATTAATATATTTAATAATGAGTCATCATAATGAGTTTTATACTACTTAGTCTTAACTTATATTTTTACTTAACTACTAGATTCTTATATGTGTGACCATCGGATTATGTGTGCATACATGTGTGCGTGCGTGTGTGTGCGTGCGTGCGTGTGCGTGCGTGTGCGTGGTGTCCTCTCCAATATAAAAGGAGAAATTAGAAACCCTAGTTATTAGGTTTGTGTTGGTCTAATCTTATTCTATTGTAACCATGGTTAAAAGGGTAATTAGAACATGTAAATGGAAAGGACACGGTAAGAAGAGATGGGATGGCATGATCAACAAATCCAAAAAAAAACAATCATTATCACTATTTGGATTGAGATTCCAGAAGATATTCACTCTGTCTTATTTCGTCACATGCCACTTCCTGCATTGTGTCGATTCAGATGTGTTTGCAAGAATTGGAATGAGCAAATTAGGACAATGTAAGGGTACTTGGTATATTCAACCTGTAATAGAGTTGAAGAATGCTAGTATATGTGCATTTGGATTTTCTCTCATGCAAGAGGGCTCTGCATATTGGAGAAAGTTGCCACTGCATATTGAATTACCTTATCGGGATGACTAGAAGTGTTCTATGATATATCTGTCTCTTCAAATGGCTTGGTTTGCATCCATAGTACAGGATACAATGGTTGTGCTATTGTTTTGCAATCCCTTCAACAAATGGTTCACTCAACTACCCCTTACCCCATGTTCCTGACCAATTGTTTTTCACGGAATCACTGAACTTCTATATTGATCCTGTAATCTTAATCGCTATTCAAGAGTGCCTTACTGATAGTACAAAGTTCATTGTTGCATGCCTTGTGGAAAGGAAATCATCAACATGGTTACAGCCTAGGCCTATGCTACATGTTTAGACTCTAACAATGCAAATGGGTAGCCTCTAATGTGATGCCATTTGGTGAAGAGGGTGGAGAAATCATTCTGAGTTGTTATAGTTCGTGTGATTGCATGGTACTCTGCAACAACCTTGTATTTGATAAGTATGAATCCGGAGATACATGTTCACTTAAATCCATGAATGTGTTTAATCCTTGTCAAGATATAAAGTGTTTGGCAACATGGACCAAGTTTTCATCGCAACCAAGCTATAGTTGGAACATGATTAGAAATGTGGGAAACGTTCGCACTTCCAAAAACGAGGTTGTGTCCAACCCCGCCTTGTGCTATGTGAGAATAAGTTTGTGCTTGTAATGCTTATTCCTTTGGAGGAAGGAAGCAAATGGGGGACAACATGCATTTATACTCTAAGGAGAAGAGCAAGAAATGGAAGGAGATTTCATGTTTGCCTATTAAGATGCTTCCGGCAAGAAATAGGAAAGGATTGAACTTAGATTTAGAAGATTTTATGGTTGCAGGTGGAAGAACCAAGTGACATTGTATTTTAACAATGCAGATTGGGGTTGTGTATATGATGTGTTAAGCAACAATTGGTATTCAACTTTTGGCCAAGGGCGTAACAAAGGTGATTTATTCTTTTCTTTCCAACCCTCTCTTACTCGGAATGTTTGAAGTTTGTAACTTTTTTGTTTGGAAACATTAAATAAAGAATAAATTATATTATTTTAACTTTCTAAATAATAAGCAAGTTAAAAGAATTTATAATTATTATTTTGTTTATATCATGATGTGGGTACTTATATATTGAACTCGTTTCACATCTTTGCATCATAATGTTATTAAACTAATGTATATGTATACCGCAACCAATACACGTTACTATATAAATTTAAAAGTGAGGTAATAATTAACATATATTAGAAATAAATTTTAATTATATAGTTTATATTTTATTAAGTTTAAGTTAAAAAATCTTAACAAAAATAAAATATATTAATGATATTTTATGTTTCAAGAAAAAATTATTAATTTAAATTATATTTTATAATAAAATAAAAGAATTAGACAATGAACGTTAATACTCAATTGATATATTTATTAAACTTATATAATGTAAACATTAAGTTAATGTGGTTATGTTGTGGAATCAATTCTTGCAAATTAGATATAATTGTCTTAAACAAAATAAAATACACTTTACTTTAGCTTTCAAATTCAAAATTGAAATTCATTATGCATGTGTTTATTAAATGGATGTATGTGTCTAGTATTATATATAAGTTAATGTTTATTTCAAGTCCCTAATATCCAATGTTTCAAGGCACAAGCACTTACACAATGGACACACTATAATATATACAAAAAGATTTTATATATATAAAATATTTCTACAATATCTAAAGCCATAACAATGATTAAAATAAATTTATAATGCATTAGTGAATAAAGTGGTTAATAAACACCCACAATCTTAAAAATTGAACTAATGTAGTCGCATAAAAATATTAATTTAGATTTTCATTAAATAAATTTTTTTGTTATTAAGTAATTATATTTTATAAATGTTTATGGGAAATACAAAAACAATATATGGGTGGGATCCTAGCCAAGAATGAGCATGTCAAAAGATAATGAACATATCAAGAAAAGCATAATCATACTATGAATAAGTTAACAACCAATTATGATAATATGATAAAAGTATAGAACAATTATAGTAATGAAATAGAATATATCCCATGTTCACTATGTATATTTATGTTAATTATATTAATGATACTAATATTTTTGTCAGCATTGTTGCATTTCTTTTGTTAGTATTAGGATTTGTAGTATTACTTTGTGTTTTTTTAAATGAGTTTAGCATTCTATGGACTTAGCCATTGTTATCCTAGTGTATATGTGTAGATTTATAACATTTGTGTTGGTTGGCATTGAATGTATGTATGTATGTATTTAGTATTTTGTTCCATTCGATCGTGTGAATAAGATGCTAAATACGTTATTGTTTTACCATTGAGAGAACTCTTAATTAGATTTGATTGTATTATTAATGATTTCTATGTGATATTTTAGTCCTTAACATATGGCAATTATGAGAGAAGTGGTAACTAAAGAATGCAATTATGAACAATAACTAGTGAAAAGATGGAGTTGGAGTACAAAGTGACATGAGGAGATTGATCGAATATATAAAAGAAAAAAAAGATTGAAGGAGATAAATTATTAAAGGAAACTTGATAAGTTTTACAAAGCAACATGAAAACATTATAAAAGAATTTTATAAGAACAAAGAGAATGAGCATAGCATGAAAAAGCATGAGGAAGAAAAAATGTAACTATTATAATAAATTTTGACATAGGCCTAACCAAAGTAATTGGAAAAATTCCAAAACAGCCAAAAAGATTATTAAGGAAAAAATCCCTTATATAAGCTAAAAATATATAATTAATATGCAATTTTATTGAATATTATTAAGCAAGAAAGTACCCTCAAACAAAAGTGGGCATAGAATGGTAAAATAAAAATAATTAAAAATGTATAATTATTAAGAAATTAGTAATTAAACATGATTAATGGAATCAAAATAGATTAGAAAAGTTAAATAAATATATTAATAGGTTTTTCAATAATAATATTCATGATTATTCCTTTTTATTACATTTATATCTCTTATACTATATAATTTTTAAACCAAAATCATGTATGCCCAATGTTATGAATATCTATGGTATTTAACAATGTATCTTTTAATTAATAGTTAATATATAAAATTTCACAAAATCTCTATTTGTATGCTCAATTCTACAATTATGAGTAAACCTAGTTTTAGAGGGGATTCACTAGCTTTATATTTTTTAATTAAGTCTTTTGTATATTCCTCTGCATCTTGATATTGTTCCATCATGTAGAGGAATCTCCTATATTCAATATTGTCATATGTTGAGAAGACAAATATATAATGAGCAATTTTCGATCTTAAAAACTAAATGCACGTTGTAACTGAAATAGGCATATCTATATCCCATTTCTTAATAATTAATAATTTTAGTTATTTAATTAATATTTTCTAATATTAAAACAATATTCTTTAGAATAATATATGTTTAAAAAAAAATATTCTTTAAATTTTGTTTAAAGATAGAATATTCTTTAAATGTTTGTTTAAAGATAGAATCTTCTTTCAAACATTTTATTTTTGTAATTAACCATTTAATAATTATAGCATTAGCAGACAAAAATTTGATAACATTAAAAATACAAAGTATTATGTTATATAATATATTATATTTAAGATGTAGAGCCTAATATAAAAGTTATTAAAGAGCATGAGAGCTACATTATATAAATATTTATATTGTTATTAAAATACTAATACTTGTAATCCGCATATGCTTATATATCTGCTACACACACATATCTCTCTCTCTCTATATATATATACACATATGTTGTGATTCAAAGTTTTAAAATTAAAACAACGGTCAAGAAATGCATACCTGGATAGCAGACTGTGGCATGACCATTGCTTTAATAATTACTTAATTTCAACATGAACATAGATGATCCACTGTTAAACTCATCATACATAATTGTTAGTGAATAACCACTGCTCTGTTGTATATAAAGTAGTTGAATTTAATAGTAATAACATATTAAATTAAATTATGGCATTAATTGACTAAATTAAAGCTAATTAGTGAAGTAGAATTACTTATTATTATTAATATGTATTATTTATTATTTACAATATAGTAATTTAATCAAACGCATTTACATCTTTTAAATTATTATATTATTTGAAGTTGTACCTAATAAAATACTTATTTTTCCAGTATTTTAAAAGTTTTTAAAAAATAAAACGAAAAAAGAATATCTTACTGAAGAGTTTTCAACATGGGGAAAGCAATCACATCTTTATGCTTGTGCTATCAGTTAATAACATTATTAACCGATCAATTCCAATTCCCTGCAGACAAAAGTAAATGCATAAATTAAATTGTTTATAATTAAAGCATACAAGTATAGTCAGTGCAAATTAATATAAGTGAAATAATACTTAGTTTTTGTGTATTAGAACATTAAAATAGTTATAACCTAGTATTCATATTAAGTGATATTAACATAGTAAATATTAAATTCTCTATTGTTTTTGAATTCCTGTAATGTTTTAGTCTAATGAGTTTCTACTTGTAAATTTCTAAATTTATACTGATAACAAGCATTAAACGTTAAATATTCAGATAGTTTCACCATCTAAGCCATGTTTTAATATGAAATGTTATTAAATTAAACATAGAAACATTAATAATATTACATTTAAAAATTCATATATATAAAGCATACCATTCCAGCAGTTGGAGGCATTCCGTTATTCAAGTGCAGTTAAGAAGTCGTCATCTAAGGTTACATCATAAACTTCATTCTTATGTTGTTTAAGGGCAGTTTCCCCTTTAACCTTCGCAACCTCTGCAGCCTTCTCTATATCCTGACTATGTGCCCTTATTTGAGCTTCAAATCTCCTTCTCTGGAAATCGAAAAGGTGTATATGTATACTTAAATGCATGTGTGTGCATATACACACATATATTATATATCTCTCCTTGCGGTTCCTTATATATGCATATGTACCTGTATGTATATTAAATATAAATATATATGTGAAATCGTAACCGTCTCTGTGTGTGTGTGTGTGTGTGCGCGTGTTCGAACCTGTTCAACGGGGTCTGTAAGTTCAGAAAACGCATTGGCAAGCTCACGTCCGCATATGTAGAGTTCAAAACGCTCAACTAGTCCAGGATAGCTATATAAAATAAATGATCAAAAACTAAGTGGTCAAACTCGATTACATACATTAGTCTTCATACATATCATCCATTGTGTGTGTGTGTGTGAGAGAGAGAGAGAGAGACCTTCTATGTTCTTTAGCGAGTGGAGATACTTCAATAGGATGGTTGGTCACAAATGTTGGTTGAATTAAATTCTTTTCCACCACAGCTTCAAACACCTACACAAACATAACATCATATGTAGGCTTACGTGTGTACATATCCACATATGTACACAACACATATAACACTTATGTGTTTACCTCATTCAAAACGTTTCCTACTGTTGAGGAGTTTGATATCGCAGCTTCATAACCATCCTTCCGGCTTGGAAATAATTAACTTAAGAACGTGATTTAGGCATATTCATAATAAGCTTCCATACATAATTATAAACAATGATATAGACATATATACATAATAGTTAAAGTACCTTGTTAATACAGATAAAGCAGCGTTTTTAGCTGCGGAAACATCGTTTGCGAACGTAGCAAAATCAACTCCTGTAAACTCTTTAACCAAAGAATGCATAGTAGCACGTCTCCATGGTTTATCGAAACTTATTTCAGTTCCCTAGACATAAATAAAGCTCACTTATATGCCAGAACTATATGAAAAAACATAGTCTATAATATAATACCACAATATTATTAAGATATTAAGTAAAAATATGTAACTTACTTGGTATTGCAAGTTATGCTTCCCAAGGACTCCGAATGCACATTTAGTAATGAGGTCTTCCGCTAAACTCATCATGTCATTGTAATCCGCATATGCTTGATATATCTGCTTAATGTTGTGTGTATGTATATACGTGTACATGTATATAATAATACGTATTTCTATATGTAATATATACCTCTATGGATGTAAATTCAGGATTATGTCGAGTAGAAATTCCCTCGTTTCGGAAAATACGACCTATTTCATACACTCTTTCAAACCCTCCAACCTGCAAAGCATAACAATGTCATATTATACTTAACTTGAACATATGTACATACATATTAAAATCATTATTTATATTATATATCATTTGTATGTATAAATACAATATATTAGTGTAACCAACCAGCATACGCTTTAAATGTAGCTCAGTCGCAATACGCAAATACAAATCTCTCTCCAGTGCATTATGATATGTAATAAATGGCCTCGCATCTGCTCCTCCAGCCGCTCCCTTCATACAATAGAGTATAAAAGATTCTCCCTCCCTCTCTCTCTCTACACACACACACACCTGGAGAATTGGAGTTTCAATTTCCAAAAAGCCTAGTTCTTCTACAAACCTCCGAATTTCAGAAACAATCTGCAAAAAGATAAATATATTATATATAGATGAATATAAATAACTTACTTTTGCACGGGTTCGAAACACGGCAGCAACTTCTGGATTCATAATCATGTCTAGATATCTGCACAGTCCAGCTCGTATAAATGTACATACACACATTTATACCACTACACACATATAGACGCACATACAACACACAAACACACATATACGTATGTATATATATAGAAACCTCTGTCTGTATCGTTTTTCTATATCTGTTAATCCATGCCACTTCTCAGGCAAGGCTAGTATTGATTTTGTGAATGGTCAGTTCATCCACATTTACTGAAAGCTCCCCTGAAATGTATAATGCACACATATAATTATGATATAAGATGCTAGTAATTTTTAAGGGAATGGTATATACCTTTCTCGGTTCGCTTTATCGTTCCAGTGGCACCAACAATATCACAACATCCACATTTTTTTTAATTGATTAAAAGTCTTTAGCTTCCCTTTGTCACAATAGAGCTGCACAATCAAAACTTTTATATATATATATATATGTGTGTGTGTGTGTGTGTGTGTGTGTGTGTGTGTGTGTGTGTGTGATAATAAAGCTATTTATACTTTTACATTTGTATATATGTACTCACGTTACCGTATGAATGCGAATCTGTATAGCCTTACAAACGTTGTCTAAGTGCGTAGATATAATAACACACGTATCTGTATGCGTGCCAACAGTATATATGTGTGAGTATGTCTGTGTATGTGGTATATACGTACCAGTGATAATGATATATATGTATAGTATAAATATATATACATACATATACTATAAGTCTAGTGTCTAAATGAATGCGTTATGTATATATCAAAGAGTGTGTGTGTGTGTGTGTGTGTGGGTGGGTGGGTGTGTGTGGATGCAATACATACATAGATGTCACGCACGCACGTACACACGTACGAATGTAAACAACTATATGGATTCTGAATCATTCCTATGTATACATACATTATGTTATAGCATATGGCTGGATTCATACGTACACATGCACACCTGAATAGATGAAGAATCATCCCGTATAGTCAAGAATGCAAGCTTCCCGAAAGTGCGCCGTGCAAAAATCCGGCCCGCAACAGAGACGCGATCCTGTTCAAGATTTGCTTCCTTTCCAGCAGCCAAGTCGGCATACTTATCTTGTAACTCAGCAGCATTGTGTGTTCTGCTCCATGAATATGCATAGGGTTCGATTCCCTTACTCCGCATTTCTTCCACCTGAGAACCATCACATAAAAATGCACATTTACACACACACATCCACGTTCTTCTTGAGGTAGTGTATACACAGTGTACCATATGTACACAGGTGTGTGTGTGTGTGTGTCATATATATATATATATATATATATATATATATAGAGAGAGAGAGAGAGAGAGAGAGAGAGAGAACATGATATTTCAGTTTATCATATGAAACGGTCGACAGACTGTGTATGGATACATAAGTGTATATACACACACTACCTCATTCAGGGGCACTTTATCTCGTGTGTGTGAATAAGTTTATACAAATTCTATATTCACATACACATGCATGTACACAGACACACGTATGCAAGATGTGAAGCACCATATACCATACATATAGATAAGTACGCACCCACACACACACACAGAGAAGATAACGTTCTATTAACACATACATATACACATACATCGATGCATCTAAATGCGAGGATACATTATTGAATTGCATAAAATGTGTGTGCGCGCGCGCGTGTGAATGCATAATATGCACAAACACACACACCATTTGACTTACCTTCTTCAGGCGCAGCGTGCGTACATCCTCACGAGCTAGAGACGATGATTTCGAATCGCTCTCCACATTGTTGGGAAGATTTACAACCTCCGTCGCGCTTGTGCAGCTACGCACACAGAATCCGAGTCCGAATCGCCTTCCTGTGTATATATTTCCCCGCCACAGAAGGCGCACCGACGCGGGAGCCGCCATAGCCATTCCTCTGTGTTTATCTTCAAAAACCTTTCATGAACCCTAATCTCATCTCTATTTAATTCTTTCAAAAAGTCTCAATAAATATAAATAAAAGAAAACAATCGTATTTAGGCTTCTTTAAAAAAATCATGATAAAATTCTCTCTCTCTATATATATATATGTATGTATGTGTGTATAATATTTTGTGGAATTTAAAATTTTTATTGATACTTTTAAGAGAAACTTGATATAATTACATGTTTCCTATAAAGTATAATTATAATGTTTTGTATTTGATTTTAATTGTTATGTAGTTATTAGATTTGAAGAGACCTTATGCGTAATTAATCATTCGAACAAACACGGTTTTGTATAAACGTAAATATTCAAATATAAAAACTGATTTCTAAATTAGAATAAGAAACTTTTAGAGACACTCGTGATGATATCTATGAATGTCGAAATCAAAAATTACATTAAAAAGAGTATATATATTAAAGTTATATACACATACATCTGTTTATGTATCATATATATGTGAAAGACTAAGTACTGCTCAAAACAGGATTATTAAGCTTAATGTCTAACCATTTGTATTTATAGAGCTATCCTTCGGGTCGTTCCACTCTGATACCATCATATTGTAGCCGATTAGTTGAGCGTTTTGAACTCATGGAGAGAGAGATCATTTGTAAACCAGTGTTACACAATATATTTGTGTATATAAAGCATTAGCATATATATACTACCAACCTACATACACTCTCACGTATACATATACACGTCTAACACATGTACCACTTCTATATAGTTACACAATTAGAATCTAGAAAAGGCTGCAGAGGTTGCTTAAGGGTGAAAGGGAAACTGCCTTACCATGAGTATCTTATATAATGTTTAATATGTCTAATGTTTCAATATAACATGAATATAATATTCTTAATGTCTAATTCTTTTTAAGCATCTGTTTAAATAATTAATATCTTATGTTATATAATTTCAATGTTATAGTAATAGTGTCTAAGCATCTGTTTAAATACTTGGCTAAACTTAAGTATTTTATTACACGAGTGGTGTTTAACGTATAGTTTGATGTGTTAAATGTTTAAATGTGACTAATATATTGCTTTAACTGATTTTAATTTGATTTATTTATTTTATATAAGGAAATTCAATTTGATCTGTTAATAATGTTACTAATTGATAGTCCAATGGAATTTTTGCATTGTTAATACCTTTTAAATTAATAATATTTAATTCATTGTATATGAGTTCATATTGTCAGCTATATAATATTATATATTTAATCATCATTAGCTTAACCCAAGAATGTATTAACACATGACATCTCTTTCTTGTTTTCAAAGTTCCAACTTTTAGTTTTCTCTTCGTATATACCACATGTATATGTAAGTGTGTATAGATAGATAAAGATTTAAAACCTCATTTTTACTATTTATTTCGAATAAATATGTTAATTATACTTATTATAAATTTATAACTCAGACAAATCAAATCCACAACTTAACCTTTAGATTGAGTAATTATACACATGTGTACACAAATATATCATATTCGATTTAATAAAGTATATTTTATTACATGCATTGGACAAATTCAAAATAATAAATCATGTTTTAATATATTATAAGATGTTAATAAACAAACAATTTCAAATAATAAATTATTTTTTAATATATTGTAAGAATCTTATATAACCTTTAACTTCAAAGGAAAAGAGATATGTGCGATTGATGTATTTTACTGATTGGAATAAAGACGGCTTTCATTATGTACCTTATCAAATGACAAAGGACCCTCACCCACTCACAATTAGTTTAATATTTAGTAAGTTAAAAAACAGATTATTCTAACTTTAACGAGTTTAAGGATATATAAACTTTAAATTAACGTTTAATATACAGTCAAGGTGAGCTATGGCAGAACGCACTGTGTGTGTAACTGGAGCTCCTGGATTAATGGCATCCTGGCTAGTTAAAAAAAACTCTTGGAAAATGGCTACTTTGTTAGTGGTATATTATTAGTGTAAACAAGTGCCATATTTATATTACTTATAAATTAATATTTATTTCCGTAATATATTATATATAGAGAGAGAGAATTATGCTGTTTTATTTAATTTTAACTTATTTTGTAAGATACTTATGGAATCTTCATAGTTACGAACACGGTTGGGATCCCGGCCGTGTTCACCATGTTTCACGAACACGGCCATGGGTCATGTTCTCATGGCCTTGTTCATGAACAGTATATACTGTTATGAACATGGGCCATGATCTCGAGTGTGGTTGATGGGATCATGGCCTATGCTCATAACACCAACTTAGGGTGCATGCAACAATCTAGGGTGCACCATATTTTGACTCCATCTCCTCCAAGCTTTTGATCTTGCTTGTGCTGCTGCCACTTTTGATTTTGGTGGCGCCTCTGCCGCTCCATTTGCTACGGATTGGAGGAGAGGCGCTTCATCTGTCATGCTATTGCCAAGCATGGCACAGCAATTTAGCATAGTACAGGGCGAAAGCATCCTTCTTCACGATGGTGGGATGAGGTAAATGTGCTGTGAGAGCAAGGGCATGGCCACAAATTGTGATCATGCAAATACTGCACAATGGTGAACAAGCTCAGTGGCGTTGATTGTGTGCGAGCTCATTTGTTGGGAGAAGGCCTAAGTAGCAGGGATATTGTGAGTTACCCCCTTATCTCAAGTAACAAGAAGGCGGAGCTAATTAACATGCAAAAGGTTATTGATTCTGAAAAAGGTACAAGGGGAAGAAACGGCCTAAATGTAGAACTTTCAGTGCCAGTGGTATCATCCCATGCAAGTGGAAGTGGCTGCCTTTCCTTGTTGTTTAGCAAGCAGAGCCAAGTCCATATTGTAGATTCAATGGATCCAGAGCAAAAAAGTCAAGTTGATGTGGAAATTAGAAGGTTTTTTGGAATGAACACATTCCATTTGTGAAGGCTCGGTCCCCTTACTTCCTCAACATGATCCAAGAAGTTGCCGTGCATGGTGTGCCTTATGCACCACTAGAATATGATGATCGTCGGGAGAAGCTTCTATTGAAAAGAGAAAGGATTCATTGATGTTGAGATGGCGTCCATGAGAAAGCAGTGGGAGCAGAGGGGTGTAATCATATGCATAGATGGGTGGGCAAATAGGAGGAATCAGCATATCATGGGGCTTGTGGCATATAGTCAAGGACGGGTAGCTTTTTTGAAGGCTATCGATATTTCCTCAACAAGAAAAACAATTGAAAATACTTTGTGTTGCTGAGAAGAAGGCATTAGCATTGTGGGTGCAGAGAACGTTGTCATGGTTGTAACAGATGGGGAAAATGCAAACAGAGTAGCAGCAGCAATTCTGAAACAGAGGTACCCAAAGATTCAATGGGCACATTGGCTCCGATACCAATTGTCAGAGTTTTAACCTAAAGGCCAACACGTGGCAACACGTGGCTGTCAAGTGGCCATTCAACGTCATCACCCTATGTGAGCAACATTAAGTTTTCCAGAATAACCCCAACGACCCTTAGGGTTAGACTCTAATGCCCAAGTGGACATGAGACTTAGGGTTTAGCCTAAGTCTCCCTAGAATTTGCCCCCAGAACCCTTGAGGAATAACCCTAGTTGACTTAAGGTTTAGCCTAAGTCTCCCTAGAGTGTCTACCCCCAAAACCCTTGAGGGATAACCCTAGTTGGCTTAGGGTTTAGCTTAAGTTTCCCTAGAGTGTGTACCCCTAAAACCCTTGAGGGATCACTCATCTGGGAGTACAACCCCTTTAGGGCGACAAGGGGTACCCTGAACCACAACTAACCCCTAAGGGTTTGAGTGGCCAAGTCATACCCTAGACCTAGGGCTAGTACTTAGTGAGGACACGAGTGTGCGCGTAGGCGGACACGAGTGTGCGCCGTAGGCGGACACGAGTGTTCTACTAAGCAAACTCCCTAAAGCTAGGTTTGGGATAACCCTACAGACCATGCGAGTGCCTCACGAAAGGGCTCCTGCTAACACGCTTAGGTTGTTCAACTCTTGAATTCCAAGGAGAACACTCCCCTAGCCAAGTGTGGCAAAGCACGCCTAGTTATGAGACCTAACCTCCCTTGAGCAGATGCCCAAAGCTTAGCACCCTAGTGCAAGCACAAGTATGTCTGTTTGTTAAAGATCCAACCCCTTGGCGATAAGCCCATGACATAACCCCAAAGGCTGTGCCTTGGGCGTTGTACCATGTAACGTTTAGCCTAGTGTCACATCTCTATGTGACACTGCCTTCCCCGATGTGGGTTATCATGCCATAGCCCTTATATTCAAGAGTTGCACCAAGTGCCACAAACATGGCTTTTAAATGCCAACTCTAGAACCCCTTAGTGAACCCTCAGGAACTGGTAATGTGAACCTATCAAACAAGATCCCACGCCCACAGTTGGACAAGGACACGGATGTGTCTTGCTTGGCCATGAGTGCTACACCTAACTTGACGTGGAGGAGGAGGCTGGAGACAAGCCTCTACTTTGCCTCTTGATACGTGCATTCCCCCAAGACCTCTCAAGCATGGATTCACCAACATTAAGGGTAAGCTACCCCGAAGGTGAGACGTACCCCTAGCATCTGGAAGTTAAGGCGGCACAACAGAGGGTTGTACCTTAACGACACAAGTTAGAGCTTGCACCAGCAGAAGAGCAACGAACTCAGTCATGAACCCAGGAGCTCTCCTACTATATTAACTTTATTTATGTGACAGAGGCCCCCCTCGGTTTTCCTGTTTACATAAGTGGGCTAGCACTGAAATCTCATTCCCAGAAGAAATATACTTGGTGAGTTATCCATCGACCCTAAACCCTAACCTATCAAACCTAAGGGTATTTCTAAGTAAATCTGACACGCCGAACTCACCGGAACTAATCATTAACTCAACCGGGACACAGAAAACGAGGGTAAGAGTTTTCTAGAAGGTAAGTGCTATCTTCGTTTAAAGTTTCTCGCAATATCTAAGGACAGCCGGCCGGACTACCCCTAAATGCCTAAGTGCACTAAGTGGAGCTGTTTCTCACTACATCTAGGGCTTGCCAACATAGTATAGTAGGTAATAATAGTCAACATCCAAAGTAAAGAGGAGTCATAGTAAAAACTATGACACACTCCCCCTCGTTGATGTCCAACTCCAAGACTAGATAATGTTAGAGAAAATTAACCAAAACTAACATATTACTTTATGCAGAGTCAGCCAAAAGTTCACATAAGTTTTATTACCCCCCTTGCATTACGCGAAACCAAGTACTTCAGAACCGTCGTTCACTGAGTCGTAAACCCAGCTACTGAAGGAACCACCTGTGACATGAAATCACTTGGATACCTTTTGCACGTTTACAAAGTTTGTCACCCAACGCATACAACACAATGGTTAATTTCTTTACTTAACTAGAATTTATATTGGAGGCCTCTAATTAGTGTTGTTGCCAGCCCCTTGGTTAATAAGAAATAAAGGCTTACTTTATTCCTTAATATCAAACGATTTTGACGACCTTGTCGTCTTAGCACACAAGCACTTTGATGTCCATCTCAAGTGCTTAACCAAACGCCTTCGCATTTATTTGATTTTCTAATGGTTCCACATGTCCACATGTTACAATATTATAGCCTCACACTTCTGCATCCCTCGGTGTTTCTCATTACTCCTTTACATAAGGGTCTACTACTATACCTATGCCTCGTTAATATATAGCTACGCCAGACTTTGAAAGACTTTGGTGAACTTCCATGGATGATAACACTTTTGGAGTGAGGAAAGGCTTTGGTGAGCTTCATCAAGAACCACTCTCATATGGTGGCACTGCTGGCGAAGTTTACTCACAAGCGATTGATGTGCTATTGTGATATGAGGTTTAGCTATAACTTCATTATGCTGGAGAGGCTGGTGGAGCTCTGGGAAGCTCTACAACAGATGTTCGTATGCCCTACATATAGAGCAAGGCCTGAGTCAAAGACGAGAATAGGTAGAGACAATTATGAAACTGTTTTTGATGACCATTTTTAGGAACATGTTAAGGACTTGTTAGAGGTGTCTGAGGATGTTATGTTGATACTTCGTCTTGTGAATAGTGATATACCTGCAATTGAAAAAATATATGAGTGTATGAACATGTTGGATGCAAGTTTAGAGGAAACAATCGGATTATGGTAGGTACATGGAACTTCATCAGATCATGTCTAACCGGTGGCATAAGTATCACTCGCTCATGCACTCAATGGCATATATGTTAGACCCCTAGTTTCAACAGCATTAAAAGCATGTCAATAGAGAAGTCGTGAAGGATTGGAATGCTTATCTGTTGGCCATGTTTACATCCAATGAGAGGGACGTGATACGAGATGAGCTTTTAATTTACAAGAGAATAGGAAGCTTTTTCAAATCGATTGATACTAAGGCTGATCACATTAAGAAGGAAGCTATACGTTGTGAGAGGACTATAGTTATGAATTTCTAACTCTTCAGAAGTTGGCCATTCAAGTTCTAAGTCAGGCATGCTTGTCATCCTCAGTGAAGAGATTGTTTAGCACTTTCGAGCATGTGTCTTTAAAGAAGAGGAACAAACTTATTGTGGACATGATAACAGATTTAGTTTTCGTGGCTTGCAATAGCAGAATGTTAACTTGTAAAATACCTTGTAATATATGTTCTATAGAAGCAATCACACACACAATATACAATATTAATAGACTGCTACAAGTGCTGTATATTATATACTAGGTATATTCTCACTGTAATATTATATAAATTCCTGTTAGTATACAGTCATAATAGTTGAATATTGATATGAATATGCACAACTCTTATATAGAGCATGTATGCTTATATACGGTTAAATACATACATTATTTATAGACTACTAGAGGTGGATCAAAATATGTGTATATATACATTGAATATATTTTACGTATACTTACTATAATATTATTACATTTTACACCATGTAAAATGTGTAAGTTGTATTTATGTACTGACAAGTTATATGTAAATATCACATTTATCGTCATTAAATCCATCTCCCACACACACAAACACACGACACATCTACACACAAATTATTAAATCTTTGCATTACATATTTATTTATTTGAAATATACATTTGAAATTATTTCAAAACTTGATTTAAAAGCTTTTAAATAAATAATTTTTTGATGAAAATCATATGATTATTTTAGATATTTAATAGGAGCTCAAATTAAAAGTTTAATATTGTTAAGCAGTTCATTTTTTAAAGCTAAACCCCAGCTCCTCTAACCTCTTACTGCTCCCCCTTTATGTGTTCTTTCAAATGCCTGTATACTTGTTTTAATCGCCACGCACACACACACATCTATAGGTTTTACAAAGTATAATAATCAACAAAACTTACTTGGTGGGTATGTTGTATTCAGGATATCGTTTAGCAATGCTACCGTGTGGCTTCTCCCAAACTTGAATCGAGGATCTTTAGTACCCTGTCACAATATAAGATTTAAGATCGAGTATCTGTGAGCCAGAGCTTCATGATTAAATATTTATTATATATTTAATCACAATATATTAGCTTAACCCAAGAATGTATGTGCAGAGAAGATAAACAACTTCCCACACACACACACACACACATATATATATAATGACATGAAAGTGTATAATAAGTTATAAGTTATAAAGTTATATCCAATAAATATGTCAATTAGACTTATTATAAATTTATAACTTTTAAAAAATCAATCTTTGACTTAACTCAGTAATCTATCCATGACTTAAAATATTCGATTTAGGGTCGTTTTGCACCACACTTAACTTAACTTAGCATGCATAAGTTAAGTAAAGTTAAGGGTGCATTTGATTCGCACCAACTCTCCCTTAAAAAGAGAAGTTAAGGGTTTTGGATTCGTACCAACCCTTAACTTAAATTAAGGAATTTGTTAAGGGCAATTGATTCGCACTCATCAACCCTTAACCTTTTTACTTAAATTAAGGGATTGTGTTAAGGGCAATGGATTCGCATAGATACTTAAGTAAAAATATTAAGGGCCATGAATTCGAATATTGCCCTTAATATAATATACTTTATATTTACATTTAAGTTAAGATTATTAACTTAATTATTTTTAATGAACTTAACATATCTACATTTCATATAACATTATTATGTCAAGTTATAATAAATATTTTTAAATAATTTTCAATTTGCAATAAAAATTATTTTCAATTTGTAATAAATATTTTTAACCACTTTAAAATATATTTATAATATTTATTATTTAAATAATATGTGCATCCTTAATTTTTATTAACATTTAAAGTAATTTTACTTATTATAAAAAATAAAAAATATGGTGAGATGAAATTATATACTTATATATAATATTGTATATGGGTACATTCTATAGATAATTAAATTTTATATATTTTGGATATGTTTAAACAAGTAAAAACTTCATGAAAAATATTATATATACATATGCATGTGCGTTAACATGTGTGTATACATGTATTTGCATTTTATTTTTATTTATTTAACAAAAAAATACTAAATATATTCTATTTCTAGTATACATCCTTTTTCATATTTCACGTTTATCTTTAACACATGATATTTATTGTGGTAAAACAAAAAATAATAATAAAGAAAACATAAATTAACAATTTCCAAATTAATGCCTAACAAATGGCGTCCCAAAAATAAGATGAGCTTCAAGAGCTGATCTAATAGTGCGAGCATGTGTAGTTACCTCACCAAGTTCTCGAGGATCTTGTGAAGGATCATCATACTCCACCCAATCTCCTCTTTCTTGACGTCCGAATTCTTCGCTCCCTTGCTCGTAAAGTTGCCTCATAATTCACTTCGCCCTCATCAATGAGGATATTGTGGAGAATAACACAAGCACTCACAGTATTCGGAATGTGTGGAAGGTGGACTCTCAACTTATAATCAAGGCAACGAAATTTTTGCTTTAAAAGGCCAAATGCTTGCTCAACCACCAATCGTGCTTTAGTAAGCTCCTTGTTGAAGTCTCCTGACCAAGATTAAGATGAACACCTATAAAAACTTAAGTTAAATATGTTATAAATATATTAACTTTACATGCCTGTGTATGGGACCATTAAAAATGGTTGTAATTGGTATCCTTTATCACCCACAATATAAGGCTTCACGAAATCAACATGAGCAGCCTCCAAAGGTCCATGAAGATAAACCCCATCAATGATCTTTTGATGAAGTGAGCAATTCTTCCAAACTCGCATATCATGCACGCTACCTGCAAATACCAAAACATTACACAAACATAATCAAAATGAATGTAACTTGCTCACCTGGCCATCCAGCATTCACATTTATAAACCTCTTACGTGCATCAACAACCCCTTGCACAATGATGCTATTCCGTTGCTTCCTGTCAAAGTAGTCCGTCCGGTCATTTGTAGAAGGTTGAAGTATCTCCACATGTGTGCAATCTATGGCCCCCACAACATTTGGTAAATGAGTGTGTGTCACATCTTGGAACTCATGTGCCATCTCACGAACCTCATTTTCCGTCGATGGAAATGCCACCTTATACCAGAAACGTCGACAAATAGCTGCTGTCGTCTCAAACACAGCCATAACAGTCGAAGTTCCAATAGCAAACCTCTCACCAATGTCCATGTAGTCACTGTTTCTCACCATCTTCCAAAGTGTAGCTCCAACTCTAATATCCACTCGTACAGCTTCTCTGTAGTGGGTATCCTGCCTTGAGATGTCATCCTCTAATACATTACAAATCATAACAAAGGTTCTCCGTGACATTCGAAGAAGTTTTATCCACCTCTCATCATCGTAGTGTGACATCATAAAAGTGTCCCACCATGCCTCACTCCGTAGTCGAACCCACTGTGAAGGAGAAGACCTATCAATTGCAGCTTGTGTTGACCTCCGCATGTACTGAACTACTGCATCATCATCATCTGAATTGTCACGTTCTTCATCTTCAGCATCCGAATCAGAATCCGAGTCGTTCATGATGAATTGAACAAAAAAATCTCCAGCCATGGTCGAGGCTAATCCTATTAAACGGTCCTGAAAAAATAATATAATCGATATTATAAATAACAAACAAAAATGCATTAACATAATCAAATAAAAGCTTGCAAATGATAAATATATGAAACCTACATGCACCCATGCTAATCTAGTCTTTGTTGCCCTGTCCACAAATGTGATCAGCAATTCGTGTCATAGCCAATGCGAACTTCTCAATAGAAGCGTTCTTTTCCCTCCTCAACTCTACTGTCCTCTCAAATTGGCGGCTCCTCATCTCAACCTGGGCTCGAAGTACATTTGTACCTTCATTAACCGCTTCAACCAAACTAGACTTTCCCTTCTTCGCTTGCCTTCTCGTCACAGTGACACCATCTCCATCATCATCTGAGTGATCAGTAGTCAAAGGTGCACTTGTGGAAGTTGTTTGTGAAACTGGAGTCATCGGTGGATCATTTTCAGAGTCGTTTACGTGTTGGGGCGTCATGCAGCTTCGGTCACCTTGAAATGAATCCAATAAATCAAACAGGTCCAAGTCCATGTTTGGCAATCTAAGGCGTCGTTTCTCTAGATTCGACAAGCTCGAATATGCAGCAGCTCCCGACTTCCTGTTGTGGTCGTGAATAACTTTATAATCGTTGATTAAATTCTCCCACTTCTTACGACATTGTTCTCCATCACGATCGTCGAAACCTTGTGCTTGCTCTTTTGCAATCTGTCTCCAACGTGCATTTGCTGTTACACTGACAAGTTGCCTAGTTGACATCTGTAACCTGGCCATGAACTCTTGTCGTTTCAACTCCACAAGCGTCTTTGTCTCGTCCATTGTCCAATTCCGAGACCGAGGCCGTTTGCTTCTTGCTTGCCCCTCAATCTCATGTGAAGTTTCTTCAAAACCCTGGCCCTCGCCCTCATTTTCACCAATGTCAATTGTTTCGCCCACCACCCTTGAAGATTGTTGTTGTTTCCTCGACCGGACATACCTAGCTGACCTAGCCCGAGTTCTTTCACTTGCTGCTGGGCTTCGTGGGTGGCCAGGGGAGGTAGAAAGCCCGCAGCAGTTGTTGCCGGGCTTTGGGCCGCCCCATGAGCTCGGCCAATGCTGGCCGAGCTCAAGCCAGCCCAGCCAGGGGCGGCAGAAAGCCCGGCAGTATGCTGCCGGGCTTTCTTTGCCCCATGAGCTCGGCCAATGCTGGCCGAGCTCAAGCCAGCCCAACCAGGGCGGCAGAAAGCCCGGCATAGTAGCTGCCGGCTTTCTGTTGCCCCATGAGCTCGGCCAATGCTGGCCGAGCTCAAGCCATCCCAACCAGGGGCGGCAGAAAGCCCGGCAGCTAGCTGCCGGGCTTTCTGTTGCCCCATGAGCTCGGCCAATGCTGGCCGAGCTCAAGCCAGCCCAACCAGGGGCTGCAGAAAGCCCAGCAGCATAGCTGCCGGGCTTTCTACTGCCCCATGAGCTCGGCCAATGCTGGCGAGCTCAAGCCATCCCAGCCAGGGGCGGCAGAAAGCCCGGCACTACTGCTGCCGGGCTTTTGCTGCCCCATGAGCTCGGCCAATGCTAGCCGAGCTCAAGCCAGTCCAACCAGGGGCTGCAGAAAGCCCTGCAGCAGTAGCTGTCAAGCTTTCGGCCGGCCCAGAGCTCGACAACTATGGTGGGCAGAAAGCCCGGCAGCAACTGCTGCCGGGCTTTCGGCCAGCCCATGCGCCCGATAGCTATGGTGGGCAGAAGCCCGGTAGCAGTAGCTACCGGGCTTTCGGCCGGCCCACGAGCTCGGCCAATGCCGGTCGAGCTCGTGCCATCCCAGCCAGGGGCAGCTGAAAGCCCGACAGCAATTGCAGTCGGGCTTTGGGCCGCCCCTTGAGCTCGAATAAAGCTAGTAGTCTCTATGGTCGCCTCCTGATGCAAATGAATGCAAATGAATGCAAGAAAAGAAGAAGAAAGGAAAGAAGACTACCTGATCTGCTTGTTCTTCTGCCATTCTCTCCTGATTTTTCCTGAATTCTTCTCTTCCTCTCCCGATGCGCAGAAATCTATAGAGATGTGCAGAAACCTACAGAGATGATGCGCAGAAACCTATAGAAATTAGGGCAAAAGGAGAATATACTTAGAATATACTAAGAATAATGAGAAATTCATATTATTATTATTATTATTTTAATTATATATGTTAAAATAAAAATATAAAATATAAATATATTTTACATAAAAAAAATGCACATTACACATGTAAAATTTTATTTTTTATTTTATTTTAAAAAAGGTGCGAAAAAAGTGGGGAGCCTCGTGAGTCGTTAAGGGTGGCTAAGGGACCCCCCCACCTCCCTTAAATTTTCTTTGCAAATTTTCACTGTTCCTTTAAATTAAGTTAAGTTAAGGGAAGATTGCGAAAGCACTGCCCTTAGTGGTCAAACCCTTAAAAAATTAAGTTAAGGGCAAGTGTGAATTCAATGCCCTTAGTGGTCAAACCCTTAAAAAAAGTTAAGTAAGTGGTTACTCAACTTAAGGGCGAGTACGAATCCATTTTCCCTTACTTAAGCCCGGTGCAAAACGACCCTAAGTTGACAAATAAATTAAATTTTTAATATATTATAAGAACCTTAACTTTATAAAAGAAAAGGTGATTGATGTCGAATGACAAGGACACGTTAACCCACTCTGACTTTAATAGTAAGTTAATTGTAGCTTTATTAAGTTTAAGGGTTAAATTAACGTTAATATACATTGCAAGAGTGAGCTATGGCAGAACGCATTGTGTGTGTAACTGGAGCTTCTGGATTACTGGCATCCTGGCTAATTAAAAGACTCTTGGAAAATGGTTACCTTGTTCGTGGCACAGTTCGTGATCCAGGTGCGTATTCGTCTTATTAGTGTCTTAAAATTACAAACAAGTAAATCTCCATTTCCATTTTATATTGAATTAAATTTTCCATTTTTTATAATTATTGTAGTACACTTTAATTCCCATATTATATATAAATTAATATTTATTTCTGTAACTGACCGAATTTCATTTTTAATATAGATATATTTTATAATGAATTAATCTATTTTATTTATTTTGAACTTGTTTTTTAAGGTTCTAAGAAAATTCACATCTATGGGAGCTTCCTGGCGCTAATGAAAGGCTTAAGTTGTTTAAGGCAGATTTACTCTCTGAAGGCGTATTCGATTCCATTGTTGAAGGCTGTGAAGGTGTTTTTCATACAGCGAGTGCCGTTTATTTCAGTGCAGATGATCCACAGGTAATATTCCAAATTATATATATTTTTCTTCCGTTTATGATATTCTAAGAAATATTTTGATAATTAATATTACTAAACATTAACATGTATGGAAAACATAATTACTAATTAATAGCTAGTTTTCTAATTTAAATAATTTATATAGGCAGATATAATTGATCCCGCGGTGTTGGGAACACTTAACGTGTTAAAGGCTTGTAAGAAGTCGTCTACTGTTAAACGCATCGTATATACGTCCTCTGTAGCTACCGTAGGATTTTCTGATCGTACATCTCCTGACTTAATATTGGACGAGTCTATGTGGAGCTCAACAGAACATTGTAGCAAAAACAAGGTATACGCACACATGCACACGCACACACATCTAAACAAGGAAGAATATGCAGCTTTGGTACCCTTTGGCGAAGACACTAGCGGAGCAAGCAGCATTGGATTATGCAAAATTAAACAGCCTTAATCTTGTTACTCTTCTTCCAAGCTTCATTGTTGGCTACGTGTTACCTTCTACACCAACAGCAAGTGCACTAGACATTTTAACACTATTCAAAGGTGTTACTATTATATATACTTTTAGAACAATATATAAGTATACTATCTGCAGGTAATACTGAGAGGATGGAGTTCATTAAATACGTGGGATATGTACACATTGATGATGTGGCATCCGCTCATATATTTATATATGAGAATCCAAATGCAAATGGGAGGTACATATGCTCGGGTGTAGAAGCGACAAATACAGAAATAGCAAAGTTTTTAGCTAAAAGATATCCTGAATACAACATACCCACCAAGTACGTTTTGTTGATTATTATACTTTGTAAAACCTATAGATGTATGTGTGTGTGCGTGGCGATTAAAACAAGTATACAGTTTTCAGGCATTTGAAAGAACACATATAGGGTGGAGTAGTAAGAGGTTAGAGGAGCTGGGGTTTAGCTTTAAATATAAGGGGTTTGAAACCATGTTTGACGACTTTGTTAAGAGTATGAAGGATGCTGGTCATCTTTAAGCCGGAAAAATGAACTGCTTAACAATATTAAACTTTTAATTTGAGCTCCTATTATATTTCAAATAAAATAAATATGTAATGCAAAGATTTAATAATTTGTGTGTAGATGTGTCGTGTGTTTGTGTGTGCGAGAGATGGATTTAATGACGATAAATGTGATATTTACATATAACTTGTCAGTACATAAATATAACTTACACATTTACATGGTGTAAAATGTAATAATAATATAGTAAGTATACGTAAAATATATTCAATGTATATATACACACATTTTGATCCACCTCTACTAGTCTATAAATAATGTATGTATTTAACCGTATATAAGCATACATGCTCTATATAAGAGTTGTGCATATTCATATAAATATTCAACTATTATGACTGTATACTACAGGAATTTATATAATATTACAGTGAGAATATACCTAGTATATAATATACAGCACTTGTAACAGTCTATTAATATTGTATACTGTGTGTGTGATTGCTTCTAGAGAACAAAACTTACTTGGTGGGAAAAGAATTTAATTGAACCAACATTTGTGACCAACCATCTTGTTGAAGTATCTCCGCTCGCTGAAGAACATAGAGGGTCTCTCTCTCTCACACACAACACAATAGACGATATGTATCGTATGCATGTGAAGACTAATGTTATTGATGTAATAAGAGTTTAAACACTTAGTTTTTGATCATTTTTATATAGTTATCCTGGACTAGTTGAGGGTTTTGAACTCTATTATATGCGGACGTGACCTTGCCAATGCGTTTTCTAAACTTACAGACCCGGTTGAACAGGTTGGAACACACACACACACAGATAGATATATATATATATATATATTATATAGAGAGAGAGAGAGAGAGAGAGAGAGAGAGAGAGAGAGAGAGAGAGAGAGAGAGAGATATGATTACAATTTCACATGAATAAGTACATATATTTATATATGCATAGACATACATATGCATATATATGTTTAAGGGGACCGCAAGGAGAGATATATAATGTATATGTGTTTGTATGCACACACATGCATTCAAGTGTAGACATAGACACCTTTATATGTATATATATTCTTTTAGTTTTCCAGAGAAGGAGATTTGAAGCTCAAATAAGGGCACATAGTGAGAATCTACAGAAGGCTGCAGAGGTTGCCAAGGGTAAAGGGAAACTGCGATGTAACCTTGGATGATGATTTCTTAATCTTCAATACGGAATGCCTCAACGGCTGGAATGGTATGCTTTATTATATATGAATTTTTATAAAATGTGTAATATCTTGAATTTTTAAATGTAATATTATTAATGTTTCTATGTTTAATTTAATTTGTTGTAAATATTATCTAATAGCACGTCTTATTAAAACATCACAGAAACTATCTGAATATTTAATGTTTAATACTAATTTTCAGTATACATTTAGAAATTTACAAGTAGAAACTCATTAAACTTAATTAGTTTTAATATTATTATTTTAATTATAAATATTTTTTTAATTTAACTCATAATCACTTTTCAATGCCTATACTGACCTAAATCTTTCCCTATCCCAAACTGTCGTCAGCATAAAATTAAATTATAAAAAACATTATTATTGCTATGAGGTGCCAAGGTCAAGTTTGAAAAAATATTCTCCATATATTTAGTACACTTGCACGCTACTGGCACGCATAGTGGCTAGTGTGTACTGGCAAGCGCAAAATAATCATTAAACATAATAACTCACTAACTGTTAAATTCTTTATTGGTTTAGAGTTTTGTGAGGTTATGCTCATCTATGAAATTCTTACTTTTTTTTGAATACAAAGTATAGAAAATATATAAAACATTTTCTATATAATAATGTGAAAACACATACAAACCAATCTACTAACAAAGTATGTACTTAATATTTCTTCATTTGTTTTTTTTAACCACCATTCTTTTCCTTTTTTACCTCTGGTAGCTGGTTAACTGATTGTGTCTTTCTCTTATAATCTTTAATAACTATATTGAGGGTTGATTTTTTTTCTTCTTATTCTTTATGAAATTTCTTCCTTTGACTTCTTTTGCTTTATTTGAATCTTGTTTCTTAGTACCTTCTAGTGTACTATTTCCTATTTTTCTCTCTTCTTTAATGGTGGTTTTTAAAAGTTTTGGTTCATTCTTATGTTCACTATCATTGTTGACATTCTCGCTAACTTCCTCTTCATCCTTACCACTGCTTGATGTTTCACTTAACTCTTTCTTATCTTCCATAGAAAGTAATGGCTCAAGAAGGTTTGTATCTTTCACATGCAAACAAAGTACTAAATCTATGTCAACTCCAAAAACATTTTCTCCATTACAACACTAATAAAAAACATTTTTTTAATACACATGAACAAGTCAAGGACGTATCGTATTCAACGAGTAGTAGCTTCCTCTTCCTTGTCCTCAATCATTAACCTTCAGGCTAACTTCATTATAAAAGTGCATCTTGTCACTTGGTACATAATTAAGTTTTAAATAAAGAGAGGAAACTTCAAATACAACTTTGAGTTGAAAGTGAATTGCTTTGTGTGTTATCAATATGTAGCTTCATTTAGTATGCACCCAAAATTGAAAATCTCTAGTTTCCTTTTGCAAAGCTATAAAAAGAATAAACTTAAAAATAAGGTAATAAAAGAAAAATAAGGCATACCGCAAAAGCATATAATTTATACCACTCAAATAGACCGTTTTTATCTTTCTTTGGAATGGCGAAGGCCTTTATTATATATGGGTACCAATCATTCACATGTGCCTTTTTCTTTATCTTTTTGAGAAAGGTCAAGATATATGTTTATTGTCATCATTGATGACTTCCTTCATATTGTCCTAGCATATGCCCAATTCATCCACCTTATCATGAGTCACTACTTGAAATCTTTGCTGGCTTAGGAATAACATCATCCTTGAAGTGGACGGTGAACTCACTAGATGAGCTGAAACTTGAAGACTTCTTCTCTAATGAGTAGCCCAAGTGCAGTGGATAGCGAAGGATTTGTCCTCCATCATCTTCACTTTCCTGAGGACTACGGGAATGAGGGAGCTGTTGTAAAAGATGGAGGTTATCTTGTGGAGATGGAACCCAGGGTGGATTGTATTCCAAATGTTTACCTTTGCTTTGTGTTGGTTGATCCATTCTAGGTAGTGGAGGGATTGCCCAAGTGGTCCTTCAAAGAGGTTGCCCCTAGAAAGCTCAAGATCACTCTTGTGCTAGACAATGAGAACATCAAAATGGCCTTCACTCAAGCAGAGATCACGGCAGTGAAAGATACATGTGACCACTTTAGTTTTTGCAGAAAAAAATTAGTAATAATGATAATAAAACAAGTTTCACTGTGTTATTTATAGCTAAATTACAATAATTATCCATATTAAATATATATGTTCAACGCGCATACACAGTGTGAAGTTCTTTACCAACTTAAAATATGTTTTACAATACAACATATTTATGCATGTGTGTGTGGGTGGTTTTGCATGAACATCAATCAATTATATAACTTATATTCCACATTGAGGACTAGATTCATACATATATAATATATATCCATACTTTAGAAAATTGATTATGAATATGTTAAGACTTTTAAAAAATTGATTATGAATATGTTAAGACTTTTAGAAAATTGATTATAAATATGTTAAGACTTTTAATAATGTTTTTTAATACCCTATGTATAGCAACTCAAACCCTTATGTGTTAATCGTGGTTCAAGACACCTCAAAAGAGTTGTACCCCAAGAGGATGATTCCTTAAAAGGTAAGTCATGATGTTTTGATTTTTGTGTAAACCATGTCTCTTTAATGAGGTTAGAGTATGAGCCTGTCTAGGTTTTTTGAACAAGATCATCCTTTAACATTAAAGGGATAGAGGGGCTATTCGCACTTGAACTTATCCTAATATTAAAGTCATTTGTAAGTGTTTTTTCTATTTGCACAAGCACTTTATTTTAAGTACACGTACTTACCCGTTTTTTAAAGTTTCTTTCTTAAGTTTTTCGATCTGTACTTAAAATTTTGTACTTTCCTTAAATTTAAGTTTTTTAGACCAATTTTTAAGTGGGGGGGGGGTCATTTTAATTTTAAGAACTCACTTAAAAAATATTTAAAAAATATTCCAAAATGATTCTGATGAAATAGATTCGCACCAAGTGTTGGCGCTTCCGGCAAAAAAAATTCAGTAAATTGCAAGGATTTACAGGGATTTTTTATGAGGTTTGAGGACCGTGTTTATGGCGGACGATGGTAATAAAAGAAGAGTGGAGAATTTAGAGGAGGAAGAAGAGAACTTTTTGGTAGGGTTTGTTGAATCACCGATGGCGCCCGGAAGATCACCGGCCCTTGATCTGGGGGAACTCGTGGAGGTAGAGGAGGGCGAGCTAGCGGCCCAGGAGCTGGGCTTGGAGCGAGCATCAATGCAGGCCGTGGATTTGAGTATGCTGGAGCTGGGTAGGGACCAAGTGTGGAGCTCGGTGGTGCAGGTCGTGGATCTCAACATGGTGGAGCTAGAGGAGGGCACGGAGCTCCCACGACTTCAAGGATTCATTATTTTCAGAACTTGTAAGTTTTCATTCCTTTTAGGGTATAGGTTGCTTGGAGTTTGAGTCGTTAGGTGTTTGTTAGTATGTGGAGGACCAGGAAGATGATGAGGAGCTCCCCGATGAAGAGGAAAACATTCTCGAGGGTGATGATGGTGGTGAGTTTATGGATACCTCTAGGTTTGCAGCTGCTCCAAGCAAAAAGAAGTCGAGGAAAAAACTGGAAATGGGAGGACACAGCGGTGCTAATTGACCTCATGAGGGAGGATTACTTAGCCAAGATCGTTGGGAATAGGAGCAGTGAAGAGGCTATGTTGAGTGGGAATCAATGATGGATCTTGCTGGCAAGAAAGATGAAGGAGGCTGGATACGATCACGATCAGAAGATGTGTAAGCGTCGATGGCACAATATGCTGAGTGACTATAGGTGCGTTGGAGATTTTCAGCGAAAGACATGAAACCCAGACTACTTCGGGCTGAATCCGGCTGAAACGAGGCAGCTCCTTCCTGATTTGAACACACGAGTGATGCCTCGGGCCATGTATGATGCGATGGGTGCTTTTCTTGGAAGGGATGCATCAATAGCCCCCTCATTTCTTGCAGATTCAGATGTAGTTCAAGATGAGGATGATCCCATGGAAGGAGATGATGCTCCTGGAGATGCTTCTCAGGTGCCTGGGAGCTCAGGGAAGAAGAAAAAGAAGTCAAAGAAGGCAGAGCATACAATGAGTAGTCTGCTCAGGGAAGGGAATGCCTTGTCTGCAGCTAGGAATGAGCTGAGTTTGGCGTGACAGCAGGAGACCCTTGCATGCCAGCGAGAGATTTGCCAAGCTGAGAAAGAGAAGGCTTCTGCTACTACCAGCCTTGCTGGGGCAATTGTGAACATCTCTTGGCCTTGTGCAACTTTTAAATGGTGCAGCTGCTCCTTAATTTTCTAGTTGCTAGCGGATCTAGATTTTTGCTTGTTTATTCGAGTCTACTTGTTTGCTGTTTTTTAATATATTTTGGAAGTAATCAAAAATTTTATTCTTGCTATTTTTCAGGAAGAAACCGAGCCACCCCCCTGGAGCCTTCATCACCTCTTCCTCAACAACCTGAACATGCAGTTGGAGAAACGGCTAACACAACTTCAGTCGCCATCACCTGAGCCTCCAAGCCTCCAAGTGAGCCCCCGATCATGAGAAGATCCTTGAACAACCGAATAGCAGTGATTGATGCGGTGACAAGGAACAAAATATGCCTCATCATTTTTCAGGTTTGATATTTTGAGCACTTCAAAACTGCAATGTTTTACATACATATTTCTATGCTAGGTTTTGGTTCTTGTAGTTGAAGCTTTCAGATTGATTGCTAACGACAAGAGCCCTGCTTTACCAACTTTACCTGGTGAAGATGATGATGAGACGGAGCTTCGCCAGCTGTGGCTGCCAAGAGGTTTTGCACCGGGCTATGGTGGGTGAAGCCAGGAACCTCACAGCTTGGAGCAAGTTCTTCATGGAGTATTATGAGCCTGGACAGTGGAAGAGAAAGCTCCGATGGAAAAGAAAACCTTCTTCTTGCTCTGTGGTATGTTAGAGGAGGACATCCGCAAGCAGACACGACGTGGAGGAGAGCAGTTCCTGTCGACGTTCGCTTGGGAGTCACCTTGTACAAGCTGTTCAAGAACACAGACTACTCGGATCTTTCAGATAAGTTTGGAATTGGTGAATCTACTGCTCATGACATTGTTTGTGAGACTACTGCTGCGATCGTCAAGAGCCTGGGGTACAAGATTCGATTCCCAGAGACAGCAGAAGAAGTTCAGGCTGTAGCTGCGGGCTTTCAAGGGTGACAAGAACCCGGTTGCCCAATGTTGCGGGGGCAATAGATTGTACGCATTTTGAGATAATTCGTCCTGCTGGCCCAGACGGTGAGAGCTACTACGATCGGAAGCAGCGTTACTCGTGATCATGCAAGGAGTGTGTGACGCTCAAAAGAGGTTCTTGAGTGTGTATGCAGGCTGGCCAGGTGAATACTTTTTTTTTTTACCAGGTTCTTATTTTTCTTTTTAATATTTTTTTTCGTTTCTAGGGAGTGTGCATGATATGAGAGTTTTTCGGAACTCTACTCTGAGAAACAAGATTGCAGCAAGACAGCTACTCACAACCTCTTGAGCTTGCATTCGATGAGAGGATCGAGCCTTACCTGGTGGGAGATAAAGGTTACCAGCTCCAGCAACATAATGATCCCTCACACAAGTAAGTGTTGTTTGATTTTTATTTACGTAAGTTGTAAAGTTGTCACAGCTCCCCACCCAACGAGGGGTGAGTCGAGTTCAACCTCCAACACCACCTTGCTCGGATTGTTATTGAGCAAGCATTTGGACTTCTGAAAATGAAGTTCAAATGTCTGGATCAGAAACAAAAAATTCGTCCGAAGTACCTCCAACATCATCAAGTTGTTGCATCTTGCACAACTTCTTGATTGATGTTGGTGAAACCGATCTTCGGGCTGAGATACAAGCATGGAAAGAGGAGGTTAAAAAGGAAGAGGCTTAAAACATACGTGGATTATGGTGATCCTGTGCAGTGAGGGAGAGCCACTAGAAGACTTGCAAGGGCTAGAGGATGCTAGGGACATCCGGGAGAACCTCACCGACTTTCTCTGTTTGCATTCTTATTGAATATTTTAAATACTCCGGGAAATGAAAATTTGAATTTTAAGTTTTTTTATAAGTATGTGAATGTAAGTTGTTTATGCAAATATAAGTACGTGATGTGTGAATGAACTTGTATTTTAACTGAAAAATATATGTTATAAAACTAGGGTATGTGGGAATAGAAAACACCTTAAATCTTTACTTAAATTTAAGTTTGCTCTTAAGTTCTATACGTGCGAACGTGAAGTTCTTAAAATTTTAAGTGAGTAACTTTAAATTTTTAAGCTTAAGTTCATGTGCGAATAGCCCCAGAGACGTTCTAGATGACTTAGGGTTTGGATCTTAAGTCTTGTGCCTATTTAACATTTGAATTGTATTGAAAAACTTAACATTATGTACACAAGATTAAAATGTTAATGTCAAATAACTACTTGGTAATTACATGTTATTGCGTATTAGCCTTTCGGATTAAAACTTTGACAACGGAGGTATGCGCTTTACGTTTAAAACTTGCCATTATTTAGTTCAAAGTCTTATAGGGTTACGTGATGTACCACTTCATTTGAATGAGCTAACACACGAGGAAATTCGAGGGATCTCCCAAGTCGTTTATGGAGATCTATTGAAGATTTATAGACTAACTAGAATTCTATACACCTCTTTTTCCTCCTTCAATACTACCTTCTCCTTCTTTTTACAAGACTCATCATCTTGTTTTCTTCTACCCCTTTTGTCCTCTAATTGCTTCAACATTGCTCTTCTACATCCAAATCGATTTGTGACACTTTAGTCTCTGGCAATATGACATGTATGTAATTGGCCATGCTCGTGTTAACAAGATGTTGTTGAAATCGATATTGCAATCGAATGCGACACTTCAACTAAGGTCAGGCACTTCAAATATGTGTGACTGTGTCCATAGCCAAAGTGGAAAACTATTATCTCTTCGTATATAGCCTATATATAGGTCTCCTTAAACCTCATTTATCATTTATAAAGTGTATTTTTACTATTTATTTCGAAAAAATTAGTCAATTATACTTATTATAAGATTTATAACTCATCAAAATCAAATCCACAACTTAACCTTCGTAGACTAAGCAATTATACACGTGTACAATGATATATCAAATATATCATATTCGATTTAAGATAAATGTTAATAAAGTATATTTTATTTTTACATGCATTGGACAAACTCAAAATAATAAATTATTTTTTATAAAAGATGTTAATAAACACAAACGAATTCAAATAATAAAACTATGTTTTAATATATTGTAACAACCTTAACGTTATAAAAGATGTTAATAAAGTATATTTTAATCTTACAAGCATTGGACAAACAAATTCAAATAATAAATTATTTTTTAATATTGTAAGAACCTTTAACTTCAAAGGAAAAGATAGGTGGTCTAGTGTCGATGTATTTTACTATTGGAAGAAAAGACGTACCAAATGACAAAGGACTCTCACTCACTCAATTAATTTAATATTTGGAAATATTAGTAAGTTAAAAAACAGATTATTCTAACTTTAATGAGTTTAAGGATATAAAAACTTTAAATTAACATTTAATATACATTGCAAGAGTGAGATATGGCAAAACGCATTGTGTGTAATGGAGCTTTGGATTGATGGCATCCTGGCTAGTTAAAAAAAAACTCTTGGAAAATGGCTACTTTGTAGTGGTATTTATTAGTGTCTTAAAACTGTAAACAAGTGCCATATTTATATTATTTATAAATCAATATTTTATTCCTGACTGACCGAATTTCATTTTAATAATATATATATTTTATATTGATTTATGCTATTTTATTTAATTTTAACTTATTTTGTAAGATTATTCACATTTATGGGAGCTTCCTGGGGCCATAGCTATGAACCACGGCGTGTTGCCATGGTCTTGGAAACACAGTTGGGAGCTGTGTTAACATGGACCGTGTGCATTGACCCAGTCAATGCTCCAAAACACAGTCAAACACCGTGTTACCCATTATGGTTTGACTTTAGAAAGAAACCCAAGCGAGCTTTGAGAGAGTACGATTCTTTCTTGAAGAGGAGAGGGGCTGCCACCTAGGGTGGGCAATGCTATGGCAGCTTGGGGATTGTAGTGTGCTTGCACTTGGAGGAGCAACCATACTTACTAGCAAACGGCCGAACAAAACAAACTAAACGGACGCGAACGTGTTCAAACGTGGAGACTTTTGACACCAATGGAGATACCGATTTGCATAATTCAAATGTAAAAAAAACCTAAAAAAACCCTAAATATATGTAAAGAAATAAATTTGAAATATTGAAATTCAAAATTCAATTTCAAACACACAAACGGCTGTGATCACTTCCTCTTCTTCATCATCAACATTTGATCCCATCCCTGTCTCATCATCACAAACCTCCTGCATTTCAACATGCAGCTCGCTTCAATCTCCTCGAGTGTTTCCTGCATCAAAAGAATTCTGATCCACTGAGGCTCAACCTTTATTTCATTCGCATTCACCTCCAAAAGCCTCATCTCATGTGTTTCGATCTCCTTGAGCAGCTTCAAGTTGCTGTAGTAGAACACGAGCTTCTCCATGGTCTTCGCAAGCAAACGAGTTGCCTCTCTGTCTGCACGATGCTCCAAATGCTCCAATTTCGCTCAAGGCTGAAGCTAATACAGTCTGGCTGAGACAGTGCACAATGATCTCTTGAAGTTCGGCAACTCTAATCCATACTCTATCCACCAGCTCACTGGATGGAGCCGCTTTTTCGATGTTTGGCAATTGCATGAGACATCTCTTGTGGTGCAGCTTCCCTGAACTCTAATATTGGAAAGTGAGCTTCTGAAGCAGCTCATAGTTCTCGGCTCCATCCACCAGCTCAAAGTAATCGTGAAGATCGATTCGGCTGCACGATTTTCACTGATAGCTGGCAATGCTCAATGCTCAATGCTAAGGCAAAGAGTGCTTCTAGCCTTCATGCACAACATCTAGCCTCGAGTTCAAGCTTTCATACTCCTCATTCAAATGTTTCACCTAGATTGCTTCATACTTTGGAGACACCGAGAAGTAGCTTGGACCAGCTTTCCTCACAGCATTGAGCATCTCTTTCCAGTACGGGCTGTTCACAACATTGAAGCTTGTGCAGTTCTGTAGATGAACCTGCGAACAGCAACATCTGCATCAATGTAGCTCCGGTTTTGCCATGTTGTATGTAGGCTTTGTTGTCTGCCAGCATCCATGCCCAAGCCCAGTTGCGTCCCCCCACTAGAATTCATAGGACCTGACATGTTGCTCCGTTGTTGCTCGCCGGAAAGTCCTCCAGAGAGTGCTTGCCATGTCTAGGCATCTGCTGCATTATTATCATTTGAAGCAACAAAATCCATTGTCGCAGCCAGGGATTGTTGACTTGGAGCATTACTACCCAGTGGAAATGAAGATGTTCCATGACTCACAATTGGTGGGCAAGTAGCAGAAGCTGATCTCTGGAAAGGAGTCTTGAAAATCTCCTCGTTGATGTTCACATATTGGGCATTTGCAGTGCAGACAGCAGGACCATCTTTTTGTGGTGGTTCACAGTGATGATAATCACTGAAGAACTTCGTTCGCATCTCATTGAGCACATTCAAGGGCACCTGACCGCAGCAAACCTCGATCTCTTCCTCCGGGACCCTCCCTACATGCGCAATCAATCTCTTCAGCGAACTAGATTTCAACTCATTGCAGAACTTGCAAGTCCAGGGGCCTTGTTTGTGGCCTTGCTCATAAGCTGCACTGCATATAGTGAATTGATCCCACAAGGAGTTTCGCCTTTTCCCTGGACAATCAGAAGAGGTGGCTTGACGAGCCATTGCACTAGCAATTGCCTCCTGCCTGCGGAAGAAACGTAAAAGATTGTAAAAGATTCTGGTTTAACTTGGAATATTCATTTAACTTGGCAACCCTTTATGTCAGAATTTTAACCCAAAGGGCCAACACGTGGTTGCCAAGTGGCCATTCGGCGTCATCACCATGTGTGAGCAACGCTAAGTCTTCCAAGATAACCCTAAGAGTCTGACTTAGGGGCCTAATTAGGCAAAAGACTTAGAGTCCTACTCTAAGTCCCCTAGAATGACCATCCCCTAAACCATAGAGGATAACCCAAGTAGACCATTAAAGTCTACTGAAAAACATTAAAGGTCCCTAGACAAACTTAGAACTTTCATTAGGTTGAACTTCAATAGCTAGAGTGCACTGCCCAAGAATCAAACACGGGTCTATATTGTGGCAAGGTATTGAAGGTCCTCAAGTTTGAGTGAAGCCACACGTGGCATTGCTTTTGTACCCTATACATGGCCAAACTTTCATTGGCAATGGGTAGCGTGCACTGCCCATGAATCAAACCCGGGTCTATATTGTGGCAAGGTAGTGAAGGTCCCCAATTTAAGTTTGGGCAAAGCCACACGTGTGGCATTGCTTTTGTGTGCCTTGAACCCTATACATGCAAATCAAACCCGAGTCTATACTATGGCAAGGTATTGAAGGTCCCCAATTCGAATTTGGGCAAAACCACACATGTAGCATTGCTTTTGTGTGCCTTAAACCCTATTTTATAACGGTAATTGGCCTGGGGAGGTCACTTGTCATGGCTCTGGTATACCAGCACTGTAAATCAGTTCTGGTTTTGCCCCCTAAAGTACGGTTTAAGTAGGTATACCATTACCCCCTAACCTTAAATATTTTAAAATTTTAATTTTTTTTACTATCCCCCAAACCTTAACATTCTGAAAAAACAGGTTTTATTACAGCCCCCTAATCGTAAAATATATTAATTTTTTTCTTAAAAAATTAGATATTATTTATTACATAAAATAAATTCATCTAGTTTTGACCGTGAGCTTTTATCTAAACAATAAAGCTCACGATCAATATCAAAAGTAAGCGGCACTAGGCCAATCACACTATTGATTTCGACTCGCACATTGTCATGTAGATCATATGAGAACCAGCTTCTACCTTCATCATCGACTTCTTTCTCTCGGTAGTAAGTGAAAAGAAACTCCAGCTGACCTTCTTTCGCAAAAGTTGGCAGATCATCCATGTTGATGCTCTCACAAGTATCCCTCCAAGCATTTCCAACCTTTTTTCTCATGCTTAGAACATGGCCGAGGTACCATACCAGCTTCACTCTCATCTTTCCTTTGCTACTCCTTGATGTTGCATGGCATGCTTCTTCTTCCTCGAACTAGAGAGAGCAATCCGATCCAATGCTCAAAGTTGTTGCTGCATTCAAGCTCTTCCCTGCCTCCATCTCCAGAACAATGTTTTTGACACGAGTCAGCCATCCATCCAATGCTCAAAGTTGTTGCTGCATTCAAGCTCTTCCCTGCCTCCATCTCCAGAACAATGTTTTTGACACGAGTCAGCCGGTCTTTAGAAAGCCATGGGTTTCCGTTCAACTGGCTAACCAACGTTGCTTTTGAAACCTTCTTCCCATCCACAGAAACAACGTTAGAAACTTTTTAGGAGATGGAGAACCTTTGTCATGGTTGTCTAGCATAAGATCGAAGGTGTGAAGCTGAGTGCGATCCACCAGCTCCTCATCCTCGTGTTCATCCACATTCTCACCCTCCGGATCTACTTCAGCTTGTACAGGCTCATCCGACTCATCTGAACTGGCTCAACACCACATTCAGCTAAAAACTTGATAAAGTCCTCAAGTAACAAACCAGGATAATGTAGATGAACTTGAAGAGCAGTGGATTCCAACACGTTGACAAAGCTGTTGTGCCTTTGCAAGTCCATCTTTCAACGCTTGAATAATCTCTAGATCCGTGGAAACTCCAAAGTGATCCGAAGATCAGCCAGCTCCTGCTTGCCCACTCTCTCCATCTCCATCTCCTCCCAAATATTTTCTTGTTTTGAGTGAGCCTTTGAGAATCTGAGATCGCCTTCCGCCTCATACGCAGCAATCTGGTTCATCCTCCCGCACTGTCAACTATATCTTTGCCGTCATAGGACGCTCTACTGAACCATCCCTCCAACTTTGGAGAAGAAGTTCTCACAAACATCAGAGCCAGTCTTTGCGAGCGGTACTAGGAGGTTGCCATGAAAATCACGAAAGTATCTGAGAAAAATCACAATTTAAATATTAAAAAATATAAAAACTTGTCAATTTTTTAAATATACCTTATCAAGCGCACAACAAAATGGCAAGACAATTGAACATCGAGAAAAGTCTCCCGCTTAGAAAGTTGTGCTTGAGATTGCCTTTTTTCTCTCGGATTATCCACAGCTGCCATAACCTGAAAATACATTAAAAAATTAATTTAATTTAAAAAATAATTTTTCCAAAACGCAAATTTACCTTAGAAAAAATGAGACTTTTGCAGCAATTGGACCCTCTCCCGCAAGCTTTTCACAGGCGAAAGAAAAATATCGATGTAGGAGGCAACCATGTCCAGATATACCTTGTCCCGAAGTTCTCTCAGGTCTCCTGCTCTCCGGAGCTCGTAAAGCTTGTAGGAGCTCTTGAACCTTTCTCGACGCAATCCTTGAGCACTACGCCAGTTCTGGCGGTCAACTCGCCTCACATCCCCCGCTTGAAGACCATGATCACCGTGAAAACTCTCAAACACCACCCAAACATCATTCAAATGAGCGAGCTGCTCTCCAGAAAGAGTGATTTCGTCCCTCTATCCAGCGGGTTGATAAGTTTTTTCCCATTGTGAATAAAGTCTTGATCGTGAAGCTTACACAGATCACCGTGTTCTCCCACATCCGCAGATAAGAACCAGGCTTCCCACGGCACCCTATACACATTCGAAGCCTGCAGCATGTCCTCCAACATGCACGACCTGCGCGGGAATCACCATCAGAGGAATGACCTATGAGAGGCCCAAGAACTGGTCGCAAGTGCTTTCCCAGAACATCTGAATCTGCTCCCACTGTCTTCTAACATCACTGATCTGAACTGTTGCAAGTGTGTAAAACTCCCATAACAAGATTTGGAAGTTTTGAATGCAAAGGGTTCACATGAACACCCTTGCACACGAGGCCTTCACATTCCTCTCAAAAGCCTCAACAATGTTGCGTAGCCTTGCTCTCCATCGCTGACCTCCACCTCAAACTGCTCCTTGCATGAGTGACCTTCCAGCTTTTCCCCGCAAAACCCAGTAGAACGTCATGTTTGGTGTCCCACCTTACAGCTTGTTTGATCGCAGTCTCATCCTCAGCTACAGTCGCCGGAACACTCCCGAATTCAAGCTGCAAGCTCTCCATCTTCAGCTTGTAGATGTTGGCGATGGCTTCAAAGCTCTCATTATTGATACCGGTTTGATATCGGAAAGCCTGCTGCAGGCTCTCTTTGTTGAGCTGATATCCGGGCCCTTCATATTGAGCCTGAGAAAGTTGTGCATCCGGTTCCACCCCAGATCTGGATGACTTGGAAGATCTGCTTCGTTGTGTCGTGGTATCTGAATCCCTGCTTTGCTCTGTTGAGGTTATGAGCGATATCGAGCATGAGATTCCAGAGGGCCTCCTCTCCATCAAACTTTCCATTCTGTGGGCCTCGATAATATCATGACAAAACTTCCCAACGTCCTTCCTAACCGTGATTCACATAGAGTCTCTCGAAGTGTCTTGCAACGAGTCGAGAGAGCCACATTCCTCTTTTTCTTCCGCAAATCCCAGTTTTGGGAGCTAACTACTCGACTTTTTTGCAACCGTCCTCTGTTGTCATGAAGTCATTTCTCATACCGGGCACAAGCAGCACGCTCCCCTCATTTGAACTGAGATTTTGCAGATCTAGCAACTCTAGCTCGAAAGTCCGGCAAGTTGGGGATGGTTGAACATCTATTGCACTGGTTTCCAGATTCCAGGAGCATAGACAATCATCATGCCAGAAATGCCTGAAACCTCCACCTCTTGGCCATCCTCCAGCTTCAGGGTCGTTCTGTAGTAGGGGTTGGGTACCACTTTGAGCCACGCTTCGAGTCACGCAAAAACTCCATAAGGTCATAAGTGACAGACCCGTATACATGTTTTTTTTGCCACAACCCATGACAATATTTTTTAGAACCTAAGAACACACGAACACACATGTTTATTTTTCTCAGAATATTTTCAGAAGTAAAGTGGGTAAATTGTTTTCACTTACTGTGGCTACATGAGCTATTCGATGGTGTTGCATGAGCTGCTTCTGCTCCATTCCTAGTCCCTGAAAACAATATTTAGAATATATTAAATAGGAATAAAAATAAAAAAATAAATGAAACCAAAAATAAAAACTAACCTTTCACGACAAAAGATAAGAGAGTTCCTTGTTTTTTAAGTGGAGCATTGTTTGTTCGTTGCTTCTTGCTTGGGCGGCCAGGCTCCAGGGCACCATCTCGACCTCGTCGATGCTTACTTGACATGATATGCTGAGTGAGATTATTCTCCAAGCTACCCTTTGCAAACATGGGCACCAGCTTCCCACAAACATCACACTCTAAACAGAGGGTTTCAAAACACTCGGCTGATAAATGGTGAACTTAACTCTAGAGTCTGACTCGAACTTCTCCACCACATCATAGAGCAGCATCTCCACCGCCATTCTCAGATCTCTCGATCAACTTGTTCAGCATCTGGACAAGCATGAATGTAGATTGGAACTCCTTCCCACCCTCAACTGCTTCAGGCCCCGCTTCAGCCACATTGTCAAGATCCAAGCTCCTCCCAACTCTTCTCTTCCTCATATTTTCTCCATGCTTGGGACATGCACAATGTTTGACAACAAAATTGTAGCACGAGTCCTTCACCCCTTTCCCGTAAGGCTCACTACACTCGTAGCAAAAAATCCCGAACACAGGCTCACCATCCTTGTCGTAGGAGAACAACTCAAAATGATCATCCCTACCTTGTTCTCGCAGCTTCTTCTTGTTTGTTTAAACGATTTCTTCCACTCATATGTGAGCTTCAGAGTCGCAAGCTTTGAGTGTAAACCGACATGAAAGAACTCCCCAGACTCCGAAGAAGCAGCAACACCAGCAACGCTAGCACTCTCAACCTCTCCAAAAGCGCAAGGGCCTAAACCATTTGATTGCACCTGCCCCACATGAATCAAAACCTCATTTTCACGGCAGCAATATCTCTCCTGTTTCTCTGTCAATGTCAGATTTTCTGGGCCAAGAAATGACCAGCAATTGCCCACCAGGCCAGGGATCTCATCCTCATTGATTTCCCTGCAGACCTGAGAATAGGTTGAATCACTTCTCACAAAACCTAGGGCCCCTACTCCTCTCCTATCCTCTTCAAGCAAATGGACAATTATGTTGATTTGTTGTGCCTGCTGATCCGGCTGCACTCGACACTCCCTGAGCCATACCCTACATACCCTAATGGCTAACCCCAAGCCGTAAAAATAATTTTTTAAAAAAACTGTTAACCCCACCCTAAACCCTAAATGGTCGAAAAAGGTTAAATTAAACCCCAGGCCGTACACGCTCCTATGGCATATGGCCTGGTAAAAAGTGAACTCCCCGAGGTAATTGGATTAATTATGAAAATTTACAAAGAATAATAAACTGTATGCTAACTATAGTTTGCCTCTTAAAAAATCCATAAGATATTCCTTATACCTTGAAAGTTTTGAATATGTAGATACTTGGTCTTAAAACCTATATTGTGGCAAGGTACTAAAGATCCCCAATTTGAGTTTGGGCAATGTGGCATTGCTTTGTATTAAAGGTCCCCAATTCGAGTGTGGCATTGCTTTGGTACTAAAGGTCCCCAATTCGAGTGTGGCATTGCTTTGGTACTAAAGGTCCCCAATTTGAGTTTGGGTGAAGCCACATGTGTGGCATTGCTTTTGTGCGCCTTAAATCGTATAGATTTTCCTTATACCTTGAAAGTTTTGAACATGAACTTTAGCTTACAGATACTCAATCTTAAACCCATATTGTGACAAGGTTGGGGGAAGCCACACGTGGAGCATTGCTTTGGTACTAAAGGTCCCAATTTGAATGTGGCATTGCTTTGGTACTAAAGGTCTCCATTTCGAGTTTGGGCAAAGCCACATATGTGATATTCCTTTGGTATACATGCTTCTATTCTAAACCCTATACTCGATGGCAAGGTAGTCCCCAATTCGAACAATAATTGTATTAAAAATAAAAAACAAAAATTTTGTATGCTAAGTATATCCTATCTCCAAGATACCCTAGAATATATTCAAACAATATCCCATATACCTTGGAGTCTGGACTTGAAACTCAAGCTCGCAGATACTCGGTTTTGTCATGCTTCAAACCTTTACCGGTCTTCTCAATGCCGGGATACTATTGCATGCTAGTCCACAAACCAGCCCACATACAAAAACAACCCAAATGAAACAATCCAAAGAACCTGCCCCTTGTATATACAATAGTAACAATGGAGACCTGTATATACTGCAAAAACATACTCCATAAAGTAGCATATTCCCAATAGCATATCCCAAGAACATCCCTTAAGAATATTTGTCCAACTCCAGAAAATCTTCAAGATAACTCACACCGTCACACCAAGAAAGTACCAACAAATGCTTAACCCACACTCACCAACACCGTACACAACCCCAAGAAGCCCACAAGTCCTTCCTCCATAAAGCATTGAGAGGTGCCTAACCCACACTAACCAACACCCCTTCAAAACCTGTCACCACATGTGCTACCAAAAACGTGAACAACCCGCAGGAGCCAAGCCACTGAATGAATCAGCAAACTAGCAATATAGCTGCTTATCCCCCTTAAAACCCACCTTATCATTCGCTAAGCTCGTCGCCCCATGTTAAATGATACACTCTAATCAAAACCCATAGCTGGTAATGCTCATTTAATAAACGAGTTAGAATGAGTCAATACTAGGTTTCAATGGCTCCTTCACCGAGAAACTCACTGTTGAGTGCATCCCTACATTATAAGGGCCTACCCACGGTGCACAACTAATAGAGGATTAAGACAACAGGGGGAGGAAGATCCAACAGGCAAGAAAGCGGAACAGAAAGAGCCCACGCAGCAAAAAAACCGAAAAGATAGACCTTAACCACCGAAAAGACCTGTCGAACTACTGTTTCAAAGCGTAAACATATTCAAAGTCACCACACGTCCAACCCATGCAACGACCATACATCTTTACACCCTCAATCCCAAACCAAACTTTTGAAACAGCATCATTCATGAGAGGCCAAACTCCCCCCACAAATGCCCAAAGCGGGGAAATGCGGTCGTCCATCAAACTAATTGGACTTCACTATTCCCAAAATAGAAAATATAAACCAGCCCATGTCTAGCACCTACTAAGCCTATAGAATAACATTAAAGCATTGAAAGTACCACCAGACCATTGAAACAACCGCTATACATCAAGCAACATACCCCCCACACATGCCCAAAGGAGGGAAATGCTATAAAATGAAGAACCTGGGACCAATCCAGCATAGACCACAAGCACCACGCCCAAACCAACCTACCAAGCCTCAATAACAGCATACATACTTCAAGCAAATGCCTCCACAAATGCCCGAAGGAGGGTCGAATACCTCACAAACTGGAGGTATTTGCTGCTTATGGGGAAAGAAAAACCAAATCCGCGTCCATGTCCAGCACATACAATTTCTATCGCCTTTAGAGCATCAAACATACTACAAGACCTCAAAACAGCCTTAACGCCTGGAACAAATGTTCCACCACAAATGTCTGAGGAGGGGAAATGCTGTGGTACCCAACACAACATATATACTTCAGACAAATGCCCCTAACACATGCCTGAAGAAGGTAAATGCAGCAGTAAAGGGTCTTGGCAACAGCGACAAACTACCTTGTAATCATCGCCCCCAGGACCCACAAACAACAAATCCGATCCATTTGAGAACCCACAGAGACAAAAGTTCGCACACACAGGACCCACACAAACACAAATCCAATCCATTTGAGAACTCACAGAGACAAAAGTTCGCACACACAGGACCCACACAAACACAAATCCAATCCATTTGAGAACCCACAGAGACAAAAGTTCGCACCCCAGAAGGGGCACACATACCATGGCGAGCAAATCAGAGATTATGCTCCTGCAGATCAATTGAACTTAGAACTTTCATTGTGCAATGGATAACATGCATAAGATTGAACTTAGAACTTTCATTGTGCAATGGATAACATGCAGTGGCAAAGAATCGAGAGCAAATCAGAGATTATGCTCCTGCAGATCAGATTGAACTTAGAACTTTATTGTGCAATGGATAACATGAAGTGGTAAAGAATCGAACACAGTATGTGACAAGGTACTATTCTACCACTAGACCAGCAATGAACCAGATTTTGTTGTCAACGACATGAGAGGGAACCACTAGACCAACAACTATTGTTCACGACACACGAGGGATATGCTGGTGCATCTGTAGACATGGGGATGCTAAGAGGTACGGTCGTAAAATATTCTCGTTAGCACAATCAGATTTAGCATTCTACTTAAATTTGTAAGCGTGTGAAAACCTTAAACCCTTAACTTAGCAATTTAGTACACCCGTAAGTGGATTAAGGTAAGAACTCCCTTAGTGTTTTAACTGTTCTTTTTCATTTCCTATTCCCAACTTCCATATGAACTTTTAAGTATTTTATTACACGGAGTGGTGTTTTTAACATATGATTAATTTTATGTTTGATGTGTTAAATGTCTAAACGTGACTATATATTGCTTTAACTGATTTTAAACTTATTTAGTTTAATTTATTTATTTTATGTATATGAAATCCAAATTGATTTGTTAATAATGTTACTAAATGATAGCCCGAGCATTCATCTTCAATAGGATATTCTTTTGGAAGTTTTGCATTGCTTTAAAAGTTAATAATATTTACTTTTTATATATTGTTAGCTATATTTATTTATATTTAATCACAATATATTAGCTTAACCCAAGAATGTATGTTCAGAGAAGATAAACAACTTCCACACACACACATACACACAATATATATAATGACATGAAAGTGTATAATAAGTTATAAGTTATAAAGTGTACTTATAATTTATTTCGATCAATTAGACTTATTATAAAATTTATAACTTTTAAAAATCACTTAAACCTTTAGACTCAGTAATAAATCCATGACTTAAAATATTCGATTTAGGGCGATGTTAATAAAGTATATTATACTCGCATATTAATTTTTAATATATTATAAGAACCTTAACTTTATAAAAGAAAAGGTGATTCGAATGACAAGGACACGTTAACCCACTCTGACTGGTAGAAGTTCCAAGGAGTTAATATTTGGAAATATTAGTAAGTTAATTGTAGCTTTATTGAGTTTAAGGGTTAAATTAACGTTTAATATACATTGCAAGAGTGAGCTATGGCAGAACGCATTGTGTGTGTAACTGGAGCTTCTGGATTACTGGCATCCTGGCTATGGAAATGGTTACCTTGTTCGTGGCACAGTTCGTGATCCAGGTGTGCATTCGTCTTATTAGTGTCTTAAAATTTAAATTTCCATTTTGATTATACAATTTATAAATTAATATTTATTTCTGTTTGATATTGAATTATGTTATTTTAATTTTCCATTTTTTTTTAAAAATTATTGTATATTTTTTTAATATAATATTATTTCTGTAACTGACCGAATTTATTTTTTTAATATAAATATTTTCTATAATGAATTATGCTGTTTTTAAGGTTCTAAGAAAAATTCACATCTATGGGAGCTTCCTGGCGCTAATGAAAGGCTTAAGTTGTTTAAGGCAGATTTACTCTCTGAAGGCGTATTCGATTCCATTGTTGAAGGCTGTGAAGGTGTTTTTCATACAGCAAGTGCTGTTATTCTCACTGCAGAAGATCCACAGGTAATATTCCATATAATTATATTATATATATTTTTCGGCCGTTTATGATATTCTAAGAAATATTGAGTTTCTAATTTAAATTTAATTTTTTATTAAATTACTAATTAATAGCTAGTTTTCTAATTTAAATAATTTATATAGGCAGATATAATTGATCCCGCGGTGTTGGGAACACTTAACGTGTTAAAGGCTTGTAAGAAGTCGTCTACTGTTAAACGCATCGTATATACGTCCTCTGCAGCTACCGTAGGATTTTCTGATCGTACATCTCCTGACTTAATATTGGACGAGTCTATGTGGAGCTCAACAGAATATTGTAGCAAAAACAAGGTATACGCACACACATCTAAACAAGGAAGAATATGCAGCTTTGGTACCCTTTGGCGAAGACACTAGCGGAGCAAGCAGCATTAGATTATGCAAAATTAAACAGCCTTAATCTTGTTACTGTTCTTCCAAGCTTCATTGTTGGCTACGTGTTACCTTCTACACCAACAGCAAGTGCACTAGACATTTTAACACTATTCAAAGGTGATAAGAAATATATACTTTTTAGAACAGATTATATAATTACACTAATTATAAGTATTACTATCTGCAGGTAATACTGAGAGGATGGATTCATTAATACGTGGGATATGTACACATTGATGATGTGGCATCCGCTCATATATTTATATATGAGAATCCAACTGCAAATGGGAGGTACATATGCTCGGGTGTAGAAGCGACAAATACAGAAATAGCACAGTTTTTAGCTAAAAGATATCCTGAATACAACATACCCACCAAGTAAGTTTTGTTGATTATTATATATATTCTTACTTTGTAAAACGTATAGATGCGTGTGTGTGTGTGTGTGTGTGTGTGTTTGTGCATGGCGATTAAAACAAGTATACAGTTTTCAGGCATTGAAAGAACACATAAAGGGTTGAGTAGTAAGAGGTTAGAGAGCTGGGGTTTAGCTTTAAATATAAGGGGTTTGAAACCATGTTGGACTTTGTTAAGAGTATGAAGGATGCTGGTCATCTTTAAGCCGGCAATATTAAACTTTTAATTTGAGTTCCTATCAAATATCTAAAATTATCATATGAGTCTCATCTACTTACTTTAAAAGCTTTTAAATCAAGTTTTGAAATAATCTAAAATGTATATTTCAAATAAAATAAATATGTAGTAACGTGTGTGGTGTGTTTGTGTGTGTGAGAGATGGATGTGCGAATACGTTCGAGGCTCTGATATTACATATAACTTGTCAAGTACATAAATATAACTTATACATACTACATGGTGTAAAATGTATAGCAAATTTAATATTATAGTGAGTATATTCAACGCACACATTTTGATCCACCTCTAGTAGTCTATTAATAATGTATGTATTTAACCGTATATAAGCATGCTCTATATAATACAGATGTGTGAGTTGTGCTGACTGTGTACTGCATTGAGGGTATCACCTAGTACAGGAATTTATATAGTATTATAATGAGAATATGCTTAGTATATTATGATATAATATACACACTTGTAGCAGTCTATTAATATTGTATACTGTGAGTGTGATAATCCTGTTGAAGTATCTCCACTCGCTAAAGAACATAGAAGGTCTCTCTTTCTCTCTCTCTCTCACACACACACACACACAAAATAGACTCTATATATGTGGACGTGACCTTGCCAATGCGTTTTCTGAACTTATAGACCGGGTTGAACAGGTTCGAACACACACACACACACACATATATATAGAGAGAGAGATGATTACAATTTCACATGAACAAGTACATATACAAATACATATGCATATATATGTTTAAGGGGACCGCAAGGAGAGATATAATATATATGTGTTCGTATGCACACACACATGCATTTAAGTAGAGACATACACACCTTTATATGTATATATATTCTTTTCGTTTTCCAGAGAAAGCTCAAATAAGGGCACATAGTCAGAATCTACAGAAGCTGCAGAGGTTGCCAGGGTAAAGGGAGACTGCCCTTAAATAGCATAAGAATGATGTAACCATAGATGATAACTCTTAACTGCACTTGAATACGGAACGCCTCAACTGTTGGAATGGTATGCTTTATTATATATAAATTTTTATATAATGTGTAATATCTTGAATTTTTAAATGTAATATTATTAATGTTTCTATGTTTAATTTGATTTGTTGTAAATGTTATCTAATAACACTTCTTATTAAAACATCACAGAAACTGAATATTTAATGTTTAATACTAATTTTCAGTATAAGTTTAAGTAGAAACTCATTAAACTTAATTAGTTTTAATAAACATTAGAGGAATTTTAAACCAATAGAGAATTTAACATTTAGTGAGTTATTATGTTTAATATGGGGTGGGGTGACTATTTTGCACACTTGTCAGTACACAGGATGCACACCAGTAGCGTGCAAGTGTACTAAATATATGGAGAATATTTTTCAAACTTGACCTTGGCACTGAGGTTTACAGCAATAATACTGTTTTTTATAATTTTAATTTGATGTCGACGACACCTTTTATCCTAGTGTGGAGGTACAGTTTGAGATAGGTAAAGAATTTCATTTATTATAAATGTTGAAAAGTGATTATAATTTAAATTAAAGAATATATATATAATTAAAATAATAATGCTAATTAATTGAGGTTATGCTCATCTATGAGATTCATACTTTTGTTTTTAATATGAAATATAAAAAATACGTAAAACATTATTTATATAATAATGTGAAAACACATACAAACTAATCTACTAACAAAGTATATACTTAATATTTTTCATTTGTTCTTTTTTAGATCGTCATTCTTTCCCTTTTTTTTCTTCTTCTTTATGGAATTTCTTCTTGTGCTTTACTTCAATATTATTTCTTAGTACCCTATTGTGTATCCAAGTCATCTTTTTTTCTTCTTTTTATGAAGATTTTTTAGTTATTAAAACTTTCTTAACTTCTGGACCATTACTATTGTACACTTTAAACTTCTCTTTGGTGCTGGTTTTTTAAAAGTTTTGGTTCACTATCATCGTTTACATTTTCTCTTCTTAGTTTCCTCACCACTACTTATGTTCCGTTCAACTCTTTCTTATTCTCTATAGAAAGTAATGACTTAAGAAGGTTTGTATCTTTCACATGTGAATAAAGTATCAAATCCATATGAACTCTAAAACATTCCTCCCTATTGCAACACTAATAAAAAACATTTTATCAGTACTCATGAACAAATCAAGAACATATTTGTCAAATCCATCGCTACAATTAAATTCAACAAGTAGCAACTTACTCTTCCTTGTCCTTAATTGTTAACATTCAAGCAATTTAACTTCATTATAAAAGTGCATCTCATCATTTGGTACACAACTAAGTTTTTAATAAAGAGATATTTTAAATTTTGTCATAAGTGATTTTAAAGAAACTTAAAATATAACTTCAAGTTGAAAGCGAATTGCTTTGCGTGTTTATTCATATGCAATTTCATTTAATTCGCAACCAAAACTAAAAACCTCTAGTTTTCTTTTGCAAAGAATAAACTTAGAAATAAGGAAATAAAAGAATAACAAGGCATACTGCAAAAGCATATGATCTACAGCATTTACATGTGGTACTCAAATAGATTATTTTTATCTTTCTTTGAAACGGTGAAGGCCTTCACTATATATGGATACCAATCATCCACATGTGCCTTCTTCTTTATCTTTGAGAATGGTCAAGATATATTTGTAGATTGTCATCCTCATCTTTGTCATTGATGACTTCTTTTATATTGTCTTTACATATGCCTAGTTCATCCACTTTATCACGAGCCACTACTTGAAATCTTTGTCAGCCTTAGGAATGACATCGTCCTTAAAGTGAATGGTGAACTCATTAAATAACATGTATGTGACTTTCATTCTGAATGTGCGACCTTAAAGATTGTCCATAATGGATAATTTGATAAGTGAAGTCCATTTCTTTAATTTAAGGCGCTTATTATCATGAACTACCGAGTTAATGTTAATATTGATATTAGAAATGCCAACACGCAAACATTTCTTTAAAATATTTTAGAATCAGGGATTAATGGTCCAAATTCAAATCTATAATTAAATATCCAAATTCGGATCCATAACCAAATGTCTAAATTTAGATCTAGAACCAGAGGTTCAAATTTAGATTTATAATTAATATATAAAGAAGGTTAAAGTTGGGGTTTCAGTATTCCGGCTTAACACTAGTTATTAGTCAATCTTTTATAATATTATTTAATTAATATATTTGTTTTTCTTTCTTTTTCATTAAAATATTTTGTTCATACTTTATTGTTAGCCTCAGCTATGATAGTTTGAACCAAAATTTCTTCACGTTAATTGCGTTTTAGTCACACTAGGATAATTGTAAAAATCACTCAACAAGATTATGCACACATGTTAAAAAATTTGCAGCAAGAGAACTAGCAATTAACAAGTGAAATCAATGGTTGATGGTGGAAAAATATGAGCTTACGAGGATCAAGAAATGGTAGGATTATGAGGGTCAAAAGCTAGTGCAACAAGTGGCCAAACTCACACGACATATCCAATATTACAAAATAAACCTTCAAGCTCGGGTTTCTTTACACCACTTTGGACTAGTCTGCCAGAAAAGTGTGACGGCACAAAATTTCAATTTTGTTGAACCAGGTTCTAGTTGCTATGTGGATGATCCTTCAAAGGTGCGTCTAGTTGAACTATTACTCACTAGCATCACGAGTTTAGTTTGTGCCTTTGTTGGAAAAAGACTCACCGCTGTTGGACAATTTCAAATTATTCATTTCAAAGTTTAAACACTATTTTAGCAACACTATCAATGTTGAACGATAATCAATAAAATTCAATAACTTCAATAGGGTAACCGTGCAGCATCAGTATATGCATTGGAATTCCTCCTTTTGGCATATGATGTGCCATGAAATAAAGTAGCTTTAATTGGCCAATTCTGCCAAGGGCTTCGCAATGATGTTAAGGATGTTCTCTTAACATTTCACGAGGACCTAGTATGTCAGAGTTATAATGCAAAGGGTCAACATGTGGTAACACATAGTTATCAAGTGGTCATCTAACATCAACATTTTATATGAATAATGCTAAGTTTTTCAAAACGAGTCCGAGATTTTTATTTAAATGTCTAAATAAACATGAAACTTAGGCTTTTATCCTAAGTCCTCTAGAATGACTATCCCCTGAACCCCAAAGGATAACTCAAGTAGACTTTATAATCATGTCCTAGAGACCTAAACAAACTCATGATAGCTAAGGCATCATCACTTACCTCTTAAGGAATCACCTTCATATAGAAGTACAACCTTTACTTAACGATGAAGGGTACCCTGACCCACGACTAACTCTTAAGGGTTTATAACCCTAGTCTTAGGGTTATTACTTAGTAAAGACATGAGTGGGCATTATAAGCAGTCTCATAAGAAAGACTCATGTCAATAAGCTTAAGTTGCTTAACCCTTGGACATGTTCACACCCCTAAGGAGAACACCCCTAGCCAAGTGCACTAACTAACACACCCAGTTACAAGACTTAGCTTTCTTTGAGTAAATGCCTAAGGCTCAATGCAAACACAAACACTACTTGCTAAAGTATTTAACCCCTACCCAAAACCTCAAAAGGCATGCCTCAGGTGTTATATCATGTGTCGTTTGGCCTAATGTGATATGTTCATATGACATTTTTTCCGAAGACTTGACCTATCTTTTAATATAGTTGCACTCCTAGCACGCAACACATACAGTGTTGCACACAAATTAGTCGCTCTCATATCGTATCAAGTTATAACTATCTAATACATACACAAAAACTAAGTATCTCTCACTTATATTAATTTGCATTGACAATATTTGAATACTTTAATTATAATTAGTTTAATTTATGCATTCTGGAATCGATGTGTTAAGGATGTTATTAACTGATAGCCGAAGCATAAAAGATGGGATTGCCTTCCCCACACTGAAAACTCTTCATTGTTCTTGGAAAAAGGTTACACTAATTAAAAGTATTTTTCTTAAGTTTACGTGTATAGACATGTGTAGCTGATAACAACTTCAAGTAGTATAATTTAAAAGATACGTTTGTGATATCTGTTTCGCAATAATAGATTATGATATAAAATAGTAAATAATAAATATTAATAATAACAAGTGATTCTGCTTCATTAATTAGCCTAATTTAGTCAATTAATACCACAATTTAATATGTTATTAGCATAAAATATTTATGTTTAAAAGAAGCTTTGTTTAAGCTAATATTAAATTCAATTACTTTATATACAACAGAGCAGTGGTTATTCATAAACAATTATGTACGATCAGCTTAACTGTGGATTATTTATGGTCATGTTGAGATTATAATTACTAAAGCAATGTTACTCAAATATATTTAAATTTATTCTTATATATATATTGGACAAATAAATTCAAATAATAAATTATCCTTTAATCAAAACGAATATAAAATTACTTGGTGAGTACAATTATAAGTAATCACTGTCTTAAATTTCTAAAACTTATGTGGATAAATTCAAATTCAAATTCCTGAAATTCAGATTATAATTTTAAATTCAAATCTACACCAACTTTCATTATTTTCAAACATTAGATCTTCCTAAGAAACTGCGGGTGCGGATATATTTTACTTATTAGAAAAAAAACAACTTTCATTATTTTCAAACACGTAACTCACCCAATTGTGACTGGTAAAAGTTCCAATTAGTTTAATATTTAGAAATATTATAAACAGATTATTATTTAAGGATATGAATTAACGTTTATTATACATTGTAAGAGTGAGCTATGGCAGAACGCATTGTGTGTGTAACTGGAGCTTCTGGATTACTGGCATCCTGGCTAATTAAAAGACTCTTGGAAAATGGTTACCTTGTTCGTGGCACAGTTCGCGATCCAGGTGCGTATTCGTCTTAAAACAAGTAAATGTCCATTTTCATTTTTATATTGAATTATGCTATTTTAATTTTCCATTTTTTATAATTATTGTAGTACACTTTAGTTCCCATATTATATATAAATTAATATTTATTTCTGTAACTGACCGAATTTCATTTTTAATATAGATGTATTTTATAATGAATTAATCTATTTTATTTATTTTGAACTTGTTTTTAAAGGTTCTAAGAAAAATTCACATCTATGGGAGCTTCCTGGCGCTAATGAAAGGCTTAAGTTGTTTAAGGCAGATTTACTCTCTGAAGGCGTATTCGATTCCATTGTTGAAGGCTGTGAAGGTGTTTTTCATACAGCGAGTGCCGTTTATTTCAGTGCAGATGATCCACAGGTAATATTCCAAATTATATATTTTTTTCTTCCGTTTATGATATTCTAAGAAATATTTTGATAATTAATATTACTAAACATTAACATGTATGGAAAACATAATTACTAATTAATAGCTAGTTTTCTAATTTAAATCATTATATAGAGAGATATAATTGATCCCGCGGTGTTGGGAACACTTAATGTGTTAAAGGCTTGTAAGAAGTCGTCCACTGTTAAACGCATCGTATATACGTCCTCTATAGCTACTCTAGAATTTTCTGATCGTGCATCTCCTGACTTACTATTGGACGAGTCTATGTGGAGTTCAGCAGAATTTTGTAGCAAAAACAAGGTACACACACGTACGCACGCACACACACACACACACGTCTAAAGAAGGAAGAATATGCAGCTTTGGTACCATTTATCGAAGACATTAGCGGAGCAAGCAGCATGGGATTACGCAAAATTAAACAACCTTAATCTTGTTACTGTTCTTCCAAGCTTCATTGTTGGCTACGTGTTACCTTCTACACCAACGGCAAGTGCACTGTACGCTTTGTCACTATTCAAAGGTGTTAATATCACATATGAAGCTGTATATTATGTAAATGGAGTGTTATTTGTTCTATCCATGCATACATAACTACCTACATGCATAAGAATATATACTCAAATTACCATATATCATATATTAGTTTACATATATATATATATATATATATATATATATATATATATATATATATATATATATATATAATGATACATAGGATATGGGTGCTTGTTGATTCGTCAATTTATACTATATTTATACGTATATATTTAGGTTATACATATAAAATTTTATATATACAATTCACTGACTATGTATACCTAGTATGTGTATACGATGTGTATGTATGTTACTTGTGTATCCACCTATCTAATTATATGTATGTGAATATACTAAGAAAATAAACATATTACATAAATACACTTATGTATAATTGTATTATCTGCAGGAAATACCGAGGGGATGGAGTTCATTAAATACATGGCATATGTACACATTGATGATGTGGCATACGCTCATATATTTGTATATGAGAATCCAAATGCAAATGGGAGGTACATATGCTCGGGTGTAGAAGCGACAAATACAGAATTAATACAGTTTTTAGCTAAAAGATATCCTGAATACAACATACCTACCAAGTAAGTTTTATTGATTATTATTATATATATTTTTAATTTGTCAAATAGATGCGTGAGTGCGTGCGTGCGTGTGTGCATGGTGATTAAGAGTATGTTAAACATGTAACCTATAGATGTGTGTGTGTGTGTTTGTTTGTTTGTGCATGGAGATTAAAACAAGTATACAGTTCACAGGCATATGAAAAGACATTTAAAGGGTGGAGTATTAAGAAGTTAGAGGAGCTGGGATTTAAATTTAAATATGAGGGGCTGGAATCCATGATTGATGACTTTGTTAAGAGTATGAAGGATGCTGGTCATCTTTAAGCCCAAGTGTTTAACAATCTTAAACTTTTAATTTGAACTCCTATTTTACGCTTTGTGGGTTTTATGTAGACGAAATATATAAAATAATCATGTGAGTTTCTGGACATGTACTACTTATGCATCTAAGTTTTAAACGCTTTTAAATTAAGTTTTGAAATAATTTAAAATGTAAATTTTAAATTAAATAAATAATGTGTTTTTCTTTTCATGCTTTTTGATTAAAATATTATTTAAATAATAAATGGATAAAGCACTTAAACGAAAATTAATCTGATTCATTACTTTGAATTAAATTAATAAGTAATATATTCAATATATATATATGTATATACACATTTGGATTAGTCTATTAATAATGTATGTATTTAACCATATATAAGCATACATGCTCTATATAATACAAATGTGTGATTTGTGCGTACTTATATAAATATTCAACTGTTATACTATATACTGCATTGAGTGTATCACTTAGTTCAATTTATAGTGAGAATATGCCTAGTATATATTCACCCATTACATTGTAGCAGTCTATTAATATTGTATACTGTTTGTGTGTGTGTCTGTGATTGCTTGTATAGAATATGCACATCTTAACACACACGTCTTTCCATATATAAAGTAATATGTATGTTACTAAATGTGCATTAGCAGTTGGGAAGCTTAACTTGCTGTACCAAGTAAGTTACACATTGTTACTTAATACCTTAGTGGGACTATATTATAGACTATTTTTATATATGTGGCATAATAAGTCAGCTTTATTTACTGAAATAAGTTTGGACAAACCATGCTGTGGTGGAAAAGAATTGAATTCAACGAACATTTGTGACCAACCATCCTGTTGAAGTAACATAGAAGGTCTCACTCTCTCTCTCCTCTCTCTCTCTCTCACACACACACACACACACAATAGATGATATGTATCGTATGTATGTGAAGGCTAATGTAGTCGGTTCGAACGTATACACACAGATATATATGTATATATAGAGAGAGAGAGATGATTCCAATTTCACATGAATAAGTATATAGACTTATATATGCATACACATACATATGCATACATGTTTAAGGGACCGCAAGGAGAGATATATAATATATGTGTATGTATGCAAACACATGCATGCATGTACACTCTTGATATATATATATATTATTCTTTTCGTTTAGAAGGAGATTTGAAGATCAAATAAGAGCACATAGTCAGAGGTTGCGAAGGGTAAAGGGGAAACTGCAACATTAAGAATGAAGTTTATGATGTAGCGTTAAATGACGACTTCTTTAACTGCACTTGAATTCCAACTGCTGGCGTGGTACGCTTTATTATATACGAATTTTTAATAATGTTTAATATCTTGGAATTTTTAAATGTAAAATTATTAGTGTTTCTTTGTAAATGTTATCTAATAACACTTCATATTAAAACATAGTGAAATTATCTGAATGTTTAATGTTTAATGCTTTTTTATGTATAAGCTTAGAACTAAACAACAGGCTGACACTTATTGCCTGCTGGAACAGTATGTTATTATCTAATATGAAATCTTTAATATGTCTAATGTTTCAATATAACATGAATATAATATTCTTAATGTCTAATTCTTTTTAATTTATATGTTATGAATGTTCAATGTTTAATATTAATAAACCCTTAAGTATTTTATTACATGAGTGGTGGTTTAACGTATAATTAATTTTATGTTTGATGTGTTAAATGTCTACATATGACTAATATATTGCTTTAATTTTTAACTTATTTAGTTTTATTTATTTATTTATGTATAAAATATTAATATAATATATTTAATCATAGTCTACATTATCGTTAGCTTAACCCAAGAATGTACACGCCGTTTAATATATGTAACGCACTACATCTCTCTCTCACACACATTTTTATGTTTTCATGTATGCAGGTCTATCGTGTAGTTTTATCTCTTCATATATACATAGTATATATAAGCGTATAATATATAATTATAGTTTTTTTCAATATATATATATATATATATATATATATTGTAAAATTTGAAGCATGGAACCTCATCTATAATTTGTAAAGTGCATTTTTATTATTTAATTTTAATAAATATGTCAACTAGACTTATTATAATTTTATAATTCACAAAAATCAAATCCACGACTTAACCTTTAAACTCAGTAATTATACACAAATGTGTACAATGAATATATCAAATATATCATATTTGATTTAAGATGATGTTAATAAAGTATAGTTTATGCATTGAACAACCAAAATCAAATAATAAATTAATTTTCAATTTATTGTAAGAACCTTAAACTTCATAAAAGAAAAAGGAAAGGATAGGCGATTGATGTATATTATTGATATTAATCTAATATTTGGAAATATTAGTAAGTTAAAAAATAGATTATTTTTTAATGAATTTAATGCTAATAAAACTTATTTATTATAGATTGCAAGCAGGACGCATTGTGTTTGTAACTGGAGCTTCTGGATTCCTGGCATCCTGGCTAGTTAAAAACTATTGGAACATGACCTTGTTCGTGGCACAGTTCGTGATCCAGGGTATGCGTGTTCGATTCCATTGTTGAAGGTCCTGAAGGTCTCACTGCACATGTAATATTCCTCGTTTATGATATCATAAATTTAAGTTTTTATTAAATTAATAATTAATAGCTAGTTTTCTAATTTAAATAATTATAAGGCAGATATAATTGATCCCGCGGTGTTGGGAACACTTAATGTTTAAAGGCTTGTAAGAAGTCGTCTACTGTTAAACGCATCGTATATACGTCTTCTGTAGTTACTCTAGAATTTTCTGATCGTACATCTCCTGACTTATGTGGAGCTCAGCAGAATTTTGTAGCAAAAACAAGGTACACACACGCACGCACGCATACACACGTCTAAAGAAGGAAGAATATGAAGCTTTGATACCACCTATCGAAGACATTAGCGGAGCAAGCAGCATGGGATTACGCAAAAATTAGACAGCCTTAATCTTGTTACTGTTCTTCCAAGCTTCATTGTTGGCTACGTGTTACATTCTTTTGAAATATGCACCGCAGATAGGTCCACGTAGCATTCTTATGTTCCAAATCTTATAATGTATATAGATGAAGAAATATACCTAATATCGAACATTAGATACACACTATCTATTCCTATGTATATAAAGAGAACGATTTAGAAATACGTACCTGGATTATGAGCTGTACCACGAACAATGCTCAATAATTAAACTTAATCTCAACATTAAAGATAAATAATTCATTCTTAAACTCATCATATGTAAACGTTAGTGCAGAACTATATTGAATATAACCGCTACCGCAAGGGTTTACTAGTACATATTTTATTTTAATTTTAACTTCTATATAAAGAATATTACATTTAAACATTTAATTAATATTTAAAGCAGGAGCTTGATGAACATATACTATGGATATGGATGGCTTAAATTTTAAAAATTATTTATAAAACTTAGAAATATATTAGGAAACTAAGAGGGTTGGATATCGACAACAAGATATTCGATTGTTTCAATTTTATTTATAAATTTATTACCAATAATAATATCTTAATAAATAACATATCATAGTTATTGTTATTTTTATTATTAACACTTGCATTTAAATTTATAAGGTACATAGGTTCTTGTTGACTTTTGATTCACTTATGTTTTAAAATGCTTTTAAATATTATATATATTTAAATATATTGGTTATTGAATTTTCATATATGAAAACTTAATATGTATATATACATTCACCATTTAAATTGTTAATATGTGTGTAGTCTACTATATATATGTATTATTTATTAATGTATACTAACTAAATTACTCTTTCTTAAACTCACTCCATGTGAAACGTGTTTTTCATATTTTATAAATGTCAATGTTTATTTAATCTTAAAATCACACTGTTAAGCTCAATCTATAAATATTCCAGACTTTTAGAAAAATTAATATCTCATCATACAATTGTTTTGAACATTGAAGAATGTAATGTAATATATATTAAGTTTTATGTTTGAGAGTTAAATCTTAAATTATAACTAATGTTCAGTTAGATTAATTTAAATCATGCATTTGTTTAATATTCTTTGATATGCAACGAAATAATACTGTTACTAACTGATAATCCAAGCTTTAAAGACTTTATCATTAAAATTTATCACTTAATTTTATATTATTAAAATTAATTTCAAATTCAAATTTAAAATTACTATAAATTTTGTATGTTAAATTTAAATCAAAATTTAAAAAGAAATATTTTTTTATTCAGCAAAATCTCAAAATATGTAATGCGAGAAGGCTGGGTATCCGTGTAATATATATATTAAATAGCATGTATTGGACGTACTATCTTCTTTTCAATTCTTTGTTTTACATGTTAATGCAGTTGGTTTAAACAAGATTCAAAAATATATCTTGATTAAATTCTAATATATTCTTCTCTATATGTAGTTTGCTACTTCTGTGTGGAAGGAGACTGTTGATTACTCATGTCAATATGAAATATATGATAAGTATATATTGTGTATAATTTTAAAAAATAATATTTCTATATTTTAATTTATATAAAATTATTAAAGTTAATATTTAAACCCAATGTATTCACGATATATTATAATCAGTAATATTTAACGAAACTTAAAAGACCCTATTAGACTGCAAGAAAATGTACATATATATAAAGATAATTAAATGTTAAATAAATTTAAATACACACATATAATTATACATACATAAAGGATTTATTTATTAATATATTTCACTTCTCATAAATAATACTTCAACTTACTATAAGGATGAAAGCAACTGCCCTTAGCTATGTTTTATTATTTATCTATATATTATAAAATTTAAAGTTTCATATAACATGAAAATAATATAGTGTAGTGTTTAATCTGTTATGTTTAGTAAATCTTAATAATGTCTGCGATATATAAAACTTAATATTTTATTACATGATTGATGCGTTAAAATATGCGTTAAAGTTTAAATGTGACTAATATTTTAGTTTTTTATGTTAAATTTATTTGCTTCAATAGGATATTCTTTTAAAAATTTTATTAGATTGCTTCTACTAAGTTTTCTTTAAAATTATAGCTTTTTATGTTTAAACTTAAATAATAATACTAATTCATTATTTATAAATTTTAAATTGTCAGCTATATAATATAATATATTTAATCATACACACATTTATGTACATTTTGCTGTCTTCATGCAATATAGTTGTAACGTATATATGACATATGTACATAGGTGTATAAGATACAGTCATACTTTTTCATGTGTGTATACACAAACGTACCGTCTTATGAACTTGCTTATTTGTGCGTTGCAATAAGGGAGATGTTATAATGACATGATGTTTAAAAAATGACCTAACACGGTACCAACCGTTAGTTATGTAATGGATTTTTACCTCACTTATATATATAAATAAATAATCATTGTCATCATCGGCTACTTTGTTGCATATACGGGAACATGCAAGGCAGGGAGGGGGGCAAGTGCACTGCACATAATCAGAATGAATTCTTTCATGACATCACAACTAACCAAAAAAAAATCTATTATTGGAAAGTTGCGGTGGATAGCCACCAGTGTGCGTTGAGTTAGTGCAACTAATGATCCAGCTTTCATCGATGTTGGTGAGCTTCAGCGTGACCTCATATCCACATCTCACTCTCTGAATTCATACGTTGGGGAACTTGGGGGTGCATGTTCCGCCTTGTGCACATGGCATGATGTGCCGCCGGATCACAGGCTCTTGCTCTCCAACGCTCCAAGATGCAAACACCTAACAAACACAAATCCGTTGGTAAAGTGCATATTGGCGCATAGCTTCGATGGCAACTTCCCATGTTGGTGCCAAGGAAGGTCTAAATCTCAAGTGTTTGCCCTAGAACATGTTTCTGTCCCTCTAGTAAGTCAAGTTGGTGAATACTGTTATCCATAACAAATGTGGTAACACGCACTCAATCGGTTTTTTCTCAGAGTTTGTATATAAGAATCAGAATGAGGTGTGGAGACGATGCGTGAGAAGGATATTCTGAAGGGTGGGCCGTGAGAAGGATTTCAACGTGTTCACATGTTAATTATTTGTTTGGTAGCAATGCCAAGTACTGGGGGTTATCCCACCTTCGTTAACGGTAAGTGTCGCGGGTTACGTGACGTGTTAGGTCACTTTAGCAAATTGTAACATTTCCATTACAATAATGCATATGTTATTCTTGAATGCATTGGACAAATAAATCTAAAAAATAAATTAATTTTAAAACCAAATATATATAGATATTAAAACAATGATGATATAGGTTCATGATGCTTTAAAAAAAAAGTATTAAAAGTTATATTTTAACATTAAATTCATTAAAATTTAAAACTATTCCATTATTAAACTTCTACCTGTCGGTCCCGTGTCAAATCAAGTATTTGATCTGCTTTATTTAGACGTAGAAAATAAAATGTTATTATTTTTATGGATAAATTGCAAGAGCGAGCTATGGCGGAATGTATTGTGTGTGTAACTGGGGCTTCTGGATTGCTGGCTTCCTGGCTGGTTAAGAAACTCTTGGAAAATGGCTACCTTGTTCGTGGCACAGTTCGCGATCCAGGTGAATGCATTTTTCAATAGTCATATATTTTTATTTATTAAGTTTTATTTATGTATTTCATTTTAATACATTTTATTTAATTTATTTCTAAGGTTCCAAGAAAGTCGCACATTTATGGGAGCTTCCTGGGGCTAATGAAAGGCTTAAGTTGTTTAAGGCAATTTACTCTCTGAAGGCGTGTTCGATTCCATTGTTGAAGGTTGTCAAGGTGTTTTTCACACAGCAAGTGCTGTTATTCTCACTGCAGAAGATCCACAGGTAATATATAGTTTAAAAAACTATTTTTATTAATTAACTAATTAATACTTAATTTTCTAATTTAAATAATTATGTAGGCAGATATAATTGATCCTGCGGTGTTGGGAACACTTAATGTGTTAAAGGCTTGTAAGAAGTCGACTACTGTTAAACGCATCGTATATACGTCGTCTACCTCTACTATACGATTTCCTAGTTGTAGATCTTCTGACTTAATATTGGACGAATCTATGTGGAGCTCAACAGAATTTTGTAGCAAAAACAAGGTATACATATTCATATATTTCTATTTAAGTCTTTGATCTCTACACACACACCACACACACACTTAGATACACACACACTTTCTCTATATATGTAATAGAATGTCTGTGTACATCATGTCAAATAAATGAGGAAAACATTGTATATATTATATTCATAGTCATAGGCACATACAGTTTAAAATGTATATGGTTATGCACATCGCATTCTATAAGCTACTGCTTGTTAAGTTGAAAGTGGAAAACTAGGTATGATCGTATATTTCAGGTATATAATGTATATTAATAATATATGTATGTGTGTATACGTTAGATAAGGTATACACGTATTTAAACGGATCTATAGAAAATAATATCGGATCACCCAGGTATCTGCATATATATCATTATTTTATAATTATAGTTGACATATATTCTCTCTCTCACACACACGCACGCACGCATGCACACGCGTGCGTCTAAAGAGGGAATGATATGCAGCTTTGGTATCCTTTATCGAAGACACTAGCGGAGCAAGCAGCATTGGATTATGCAAAATTAAACAGCCTTAATCTTGTTACTGTTCTTCCAAGCTTCATTGTTGGCTACGTGTTACCTTCTACACCAACAGCAAGTGCACTAGACACTTTAACACTATTCAAAGGTGTTAATACTATATATATATAGCTACATATACATATATTACATGTACATATATATATTTCAGGTAATACTGAGAGAATGGAGATAATGAAACACATGGGATATGTACACATTGATGATGTGGCATCTGCTCATATATTTGTATATGAGAATCCAAATGCTAATGGGAGGTATATATGCTCAGCTTTAGATGCAACAAATAAGGAAGTAGCACAGCTTTTAGCTGAAAAATATCCTGAATACAACATACCCACCAAGTAAGTTTTGTTGGTTTAATTTAATTATTATATATATTCTTCATTTGTTAACCTTGTGCGTGCGTGCGTGCGTGCGTGCGTGCATGGTAATTAAAGTGAATATACAGTTTTCAGGCATTTGAAAAGACATATAAAGGGTACAGCAGTAAGAGGTTAGAGGAGCTGGGGTTTAAATTTAAATATAAGGGGCTTGAATACATGTTTGAAGATTTTGTTAGGAGTATGAAGGACGCAGGTCATCTTTAAGCCTTAAAACATTATTAAGCTTTTAATTTAAACTACTATTAAGTTTACGTTTTGTATATAAAATAATTATATATACATATTTCTCTATTCTATGTAAATAATTGGACGTGTACTACTTATACATCTAAATTTTGAATGTCTTTTAAATTAAGTTATATTAACTTTTGATTATTTAAGTAAAGTAAAAAGAACTCTGTGATACTGTCTATGTTACAATGTTTATTTACATATATCTACAAAACCTCCCTTCAAAAAACATATTTTTAATTATAAATGACTATGTGTGTTAATGTATAACGTGTCAGTCTTATTAAAATCATAATCATTAATCTTATTATACATTATAGTCATTTATAATGAAGTTTTGTAGATATATGTAAATAGCCATTGTAACACAAACAATATCAAATTTTAATAAGGTTGACCGTTATACAATTTTAATGAATTTATCTATATAAGTTATTAATATGCAATTTACCTATAAGTTATTAAAATGTTTAAAGGCCTTCTATAATCAATTGATCTTATAAACGAGTTAATGTATAACGTGTCAATCTTATTCAAATCCGTTTCTATTAAAAAAGAACATAAAAGATTAATTAATTATAAAAGGCCTTTAAACATTTTGATTATAAACTCAAGAGGCTAACTACTATCGGTTATTATATTTATATTTATATTCATAAATACTTTATTAAATAAAGTCATTATCTTTTGGAGTGAACACCTGACCACTAACATCTAGCTTAGCGGATTATCCTTGGATGGTTGTTAAACTTTATGTATTAACAAGTAAAATTTATTAAATTCATACACAATGTTGTCCTTGGCCTCAAGTTTGATTCTCATACGGGATGCTCCCAAGCCTCAAGTTTGATTATCAGGTGCTCCTTCCTTGGCTCGAGGACATTACTTTCCCATTCAAACTATAATTTTAATCTTTGTTAACTGTGACTTTGAATTTAATTAAAGTGACTTTGAGTTCAATCCTCATTGTGCCATGAATAAAATACTCCATCTTTGATGAGGACATTGCTTTCCCATTCAAGAATTTTAATTCTTGCTAGTTGTGATTTTGAATTCAATCAAAGTAGCTTGAGTTCAATCCTCTTCATTGAATAGAATCCTCTTGGTGTCATGAATAAAATCCTTGCTATTTAAGGTTGCAAGTTCAATTTTGAACCACTTGTTAATTATAATTTTGAATTCAATTTGAATGGTTTCAAATTCAATCCTCTTTGGTGCTTAGAAGGGGCATGACAAGAGTGAATTTGATCCTTGTTGAGACTTTACATGAGTGGCCTAGAGCAAGGTTGCATATTAATTCTCTATAAAAACAATTTTGATTTTGATCTTCAACAAGGGCAGTTTTGAGTTCGATCTTTGTTGGTCCTTCATACGGGATGTTTATACCAAAATACATGAGACACCTATTAACCTTGAGTAACATATTTATGTTTTTCTACATGTTAAATAATATACTCATGGATTATCTCCTTAATTTGAGGTCCCTTTTCCTATAGGAGCTCCAATATTTTGTGAGCATATTTTTCCTTTTATAAAGGTCTAGCCCATATGCAATAATGACTTACTCTTTTGATGGAGTAAATCATCTTTATGGAGCATCCAACCAAAGTACAAGAGACACTTATTAACCTTGGATAACACATTTATGTTTTTCTACAAGTTAAATTATATTCTCACGGATTGTCTCCTTAATTTAAGGTCTCTTTTCCTATAGGAAGCATATTTTTCTTTTTATAAAAATTTAGTCCATATGTAATGATGACTTACTCTTTTGGATCGAGTAAATCATCTTAGTGAGTTTCAAATGATTCATCCTTCACATCGAAGATGTCCAAGGCCCCATTTGAGGCCTTGAGTTTATCTTTGTTGGGGCTTCGGACATGAATAGTTTTAAGTTCGTTCTTCGTTAGTGCCTCAGATGTGATGCTTTGTCCTTAGTGCCAAGGATGGTGCAACTCGTTTGGGGTTGCAAGTTTGATCCCTACTAGAAGTGGCCTTGAGTTCGATTTTTCATCCTCAGCACAAAGATGGTGCAACTCATTTGAGGTTGCAAGTTTGATCCTTGTTGGGGCCTTAGACATCCTTTGCATTAAGGATGGTGCAAATTGTCTGAGGTTACATGTTTAATCTACTAGGGGTGGCCTCAAGTTCAATCCTTTATCCTTAGCACTGAGGATGATGCAACTCATCTAAGGTTGCATGTTCAATCCTTGCTAAGGTTGTAGTTTGATCCTTGTTGGGGCCTCAAATGAGGCTTTAGATGTCCTCAATAATGAGGATGGTGCCATTGGGGATGGCTTTGAGTTTGATCCTTAGATGGGATGCAAGCTGCAAGTTTTGATCCTCGTTGGGGCCTCACATGAGGCCTTAGATGTCCTCGGTGTTGAGGACAATGCATCCCATTCAAAGCTGTGTGGAATCGTCAAGGACGGTGCATCCAATTCAATGCTGTGTGTTTAATTCTCACTAAGGCAACCTCGAGTTCGATTCTTGTTAAGGAAAATTAAAAAAACATACTTATTTCTTTAAGGCTGCATATTCAATTCCCATTCCATTTCAATGATGTGTGTTTGATCCCACTAAGCCAACCTTGAATTCGATTTTATTAAGGAAAATTAAAAAGATATGTTTATCTCTTTTAAGGTTGCATGTTCAATTCCCATTTTTTCTTCGACGCCAAAAACCGTCCGTGGCTATAAGTTTGATCTTAGCTAGTGTGGCCTTGAGCTTGATTCCTTCCTTTATGTAAAAGAAACTTTACATTTGTAATGAAGAGTGCATATTTTAGTTACTTAATTGCTATGCATGAATCAATGACCATGATGAATGCATATTTTGGTCACTCAATTATTATTCATGAATTAATGACTATGAAGAGTGCATATTCTAATCGCGCAACTGTTATTCATGAATTGATGGTTTATGTTTGTCTTAATTAAAAAAGATCATCCTCAGTGCCTAGGACATTTGCAATTTATAAATAACATTGTATTATAATTATGTGTAACACATACTTTTGGCCATGAACTTGTTTTTGACACTAAAGACAAGATTTTTTATGAATGACAAGAAAATTATACGGAACTATATGGTCATGTGTACAGATTAGTATGGATGCTAACATCAACATGCTCTTCCCTATCAAACCCAATAACACCCAACTACTAGATTATTGTAGTCTAAATTGTGGTGGTTTATAAAAAAAAAAGTAAAAAAAAAAAGCTTATTTATGAAATTTGTGAATGTGTTGTGTAAAGGTTCATACCACCATAGCAATATATAAGGACAAGCAACAACTAGCTAGTTTGAGGATAGGCAACATGAAAGACACAAGCAGCACAAGCTAACACGCACCCCACGTGGCTCTCTTTACTGTAGAATGTGCTAGCATATATGGTGGACATAGACAACATCATCTCTTGGATATCAAGTGCCATGTAGGAGATAAGGCCTCCCATACTAGATAATGGCAACAAAAGGTTGGTCTTCTCATACAACAATGTACTTTGGGCCTCACAAAGAGGGGTGGAATTCAAGGATTGAATATTTGTGGTTAGTTCATTGAGTCTAAAACTTTGGATAACAAGGAAGTCATAAGTATGTGTTACGTTTGTTGGGGGTGGACAAGGAAGAATACATAAGAAATGACACATCTCCATAGAAAACCTAATTAATAATTGGGGTAGACAAAGAAGAATACATAAGAAATGACACATCTCCATAATTAATAATTAAATAGCAAAAAGTAAGTTTAATATACACACTCAATATATGTATGTTCCTTCCTATTCGGCATGAGAAATACATATGACAAGTTGCTAGCACATGTGTGCTCCCACGAGAAAAAGATGGCCAACCCTTGGTAGAAATGCAAAGGGTGTCATATGCACTACAATGATATTGAAGATGCAATACCCCAACTAGATTGGCTAGGTAAACAGGTGTAGAAAACAACAAGAAGATTATTTCTATGTTTGGCTGGCATAAAAGTTGCAATTAACAATGACCAGTGATGAATAACATCTCATATATATATATGCTCTCAAATGTGAATAAATGCATATATATATGGTTTTGTATAAGCCAATGTCCACTTGTTACATAGTCCCAAGTCTCATCTCACAAGTTGGGGCATTGGCTCAACTGCTTGTTAGGAAGATGGATCACACCTTCACAAGTTGCACTTTGCCCTCTACCTAATATTTACCCATTATGAAGAAGTAGGTTCTGCCTCCCAAGTCAAGTTGAGTGAGCTATCCAAATGGTGCTTGCTTATTGCATAGTCTAAGCTTCACTTCACAAGTTAGAGACCCAGACCCATTAAAATTTGAACTAGTGTCCACATGTTACATAATTCAGGCCCCACCTCACAAGCTCAAATTAATATATTTATTATAACATGGAGATTAAAGAACCAGGAATCCACCATTTGAGTAAGTTAGCATGATGTGTGGATTGTTATATAGATGATTTTTTAATGATTGTGTGCATTGGTAAGACACTCAATTATCTCAAGCTGTTTGTGCCATCAAAGTCTAATTCTCATGCTTTTGGTACCCAAGGTATCCACAAAAAGCAATGGAGCTGTAAGGATGATGTTCCACTTGTGGATGTTGGCTCACCTGCTACGTGAGAGATATGATTAAAAACCAGAATACACACAAATTGCCCCAAAATACACTCAATTTCAATCTAATCTCATAGAAACCACAAGCCTTGCCCAAGACTAGCTCTGAACCCTAAGGTAACAATGATCTAATTTGTATGTCACATTAGCAAGGACAAATAGCAATCAGCTCAAGCTTGACATATGACACAAGAGTGAAAAAAGAGAGTGAACTCTTCTTCCATATGTTAATGAGGATACACTTGCACATGTCTTGAGTGTAGTTACATATGTGATAGAGTATGGCTCACAATCCATATAAATTAATCTATACTTCCCCATTCTCAACGTATCCTATAATGAGAGTAGTCCATGAACAACATCATGAGAAGAAATGCTCTCGAAAAGCTCTCAAGCAAAACGGATGCTCCCGCATTTGTAGTAGGCATCATGAGTATGCTTGCAAGATGTACATTGTCATCAAATCCACACTCCTTAGCCTGGTTGTATATAGATATGACTTTGCCTACACAACTACTTGTTATGCGTGGCTTCTACATATGTACCAAAGTCTGGCTCATAGTCCATCTTAGAGAATAACTCCATAGCTTTCAAGCTCTCTCCTTTCTCCACGTATCCCAAAATAAGGCTAGTTCATGAAACAACAGTGTATCTGTAAAGTCCTACCCATAGCAGGCCTAATAGTAGTAAGTTGCCTCACTCACCACCCAACCGTAGAGCAAGAGCTCACCCGTGAGCTAGGCAGTCTCCCACAATTCTCCATGCTCCCAACTCCCCGTAAGCTCTCAACTCTCTCTTGCTACCCCCCCCAAAAGCCCTTATACTATATTTATATATATTATAAATACAGTGTGCTATTATGGGCATACAGTCTCTCATATTTCTCCCCCTTATTGAAGTCCTTGTCCTCAAGGACGTACTGTGCACATTCAAGTTCTGCAACGTCGCTTTGGAGGAGGTGGGACTGGACTATCATCATCTTGGGTTTCACCCTTGTGTCCATCATCCATCTCTAGATTCATATGCACATCGTCACGTACAAGAGCAATCTTCAATTGACTCATGAAAGACTGGATGAAGTTGCACTCCTCTAGGTAGGTGCAACTTATATGCTACTTTATTAACCTGCGCAATAACCTCAAATGGACTGGCATAATGAGGTGCAAGCTTATTTGACTTGCTGGCTTTGAGTTGAGTTACAGATCCCCGTTTAAGAGATGAAGGAAATACACTCGTAGATATACCTTATTTCCAACCTTGAACTGCCGATAAGAGTGTTTTGCATCAGCATACTTGCATTCTCTATCCTGAGCTTTAAGCAAGTTCTTCCTACAAATTAATAGGATTTCTTCCAATTCAACAAGGCTACGAGCTTATTGATCAGTACCAAGTTTACTCCACCGAATACCCACATTGGCTGGAGTTCTTGGATGTCTGCCATGATATGCATAATATAGACTGTAACCCAAGCCACTATGCATACTGTTGTTGTAAGCAAACTCTGCTAATGGCAAAAACTTATCCCACTGCCCGGCTTCTCCCAAACACTTGTTCGTAACATATCCTCCACAATTTGATTCACCCACTCAGTTTGCCCATTAGTCTAAGGGTGATCTCCACTAGAAAAATTCAATCCGGTTGATAAAGCTCGACATAACGACACCCAAAAAGAATTGGTGAATTTGGAATCACGATCGCTAATGATGTTCAATGACATTCCATGCTTCGAAAACACTTGAGTCAAATAGACCACAGCTAACTCCTTGTTGGTCACATTCCCCTTCAATGGAATGAACTTAGCATACTTGGTCAAGTGATCAACAATCACCTAGATTTGTTCGTTCTGCCTCACCGTGCGTGGCATATGAGTGATGAAATGCATCGAGATGCTCTCCCATCTTTGGTGCGGAATCTCCAAAGGCTTCAATAAACCTGGAGTAGCAACTCGCTCAGCCTTAATCATTTGGCAATCTTGACATGTCTTAACATGATTCAGCACATTTGTTCTTCCAATATAAGCAACGTTTCACCAATTCATATGTCTTATTTTCCTCGAAATGTCCAGCAAATGGACTATCATGCATCTCATATATGATGGTTGCGATCAACTCTGCCTTCTTTGGAACAACAAGTCTATTCTTATAAAGTAAGAAATCAACAACTTTTGAATACAGTTCCACTAGATTGTTCAAGCATTGTTGTACATCATCATCCTTTAATTGAGCTTCCTCGATCATATCAACTAGCGAACTCTCCACTCTCCCCACAACATTTAGTTGTTTACTCTCGACAAAGCATCCGCAACTACGTTCTCCTTCCCCTCCTTATAGAGGATTGACATTCGTCCACCAAACTCATGTAGACGAACTGACCAACAGCCTGTCTTCCATTCAGCTCTCGTTGAGTCAAGAAATGTATAGAGGTTTATGATCAGTAAAGACCTTAAAGTCTAACCCATTATGCAAGTAATGCCTCCAAATACGAAAGCATGCACAATAGCAAGCAACTCTTGGTCATATGTAGAATAACGCTTCTCCACATCATTCAACTTCCGACTCTCAAAAGCTATACATGACCAGCTTGCATCAACACGACTCCAATCGCATACCCGAATGCATCAGTGTACACTTCGAATGGTGTATCATCTATAGCAACAGCCAACACAGGAGCAGAAGTAAGTACTTGCTTCAATCTCTCAAAAGTTGCTGCTTCCTTGGCTATCAACACAAATAACTTGTCCTTCTTTAATAAAGTTGTTAGTGGAGTGCAATATGAGAAAAGTTTTACACAAATCTCCGATAGTAATTGGCAAGTCCCATGAAACCTCGCAACTCTCGAACATCTTTTGGAGCTGACCAATTAGTCACAACCTTGACTTTCTTGGGATCAGGAGCAATGCCATGTGCTGAAACAATGTGACCAAGGTATTCTACCTTCTCCTTGAAGAAGTCACATTTAGATTCTTTTGCATAAAGCTTATGCATTCTCAATACAGTCAAAACCATTCGCAACTGTTGCACATGCTCCTCCCATGTTTGTTATAAATGAGAATATCATCTAAGAATACTTTAACAAACTTATTAATATACTCAGCAAAAATTGAATTCATTAAATTCATAAATGTAGCAGGAGATTGGTTAAACCAAATGGCATAACAATAAACTCAAAATGTCCATGCCTCATCCGAAAAGCCGTCTTCGGAACATCCTGCTCCCTCACTGCTGTCAAGCCACGATCCAGGAACCAGGAAGCGAGTAGGATTCCGAGAACAGGAAGGCTTGACTCAGGAACAGGACCGAGAGTAGGACAGGAACTAGGAACAGGAACAGGACGGATCCAGGAGCAGGACAGATCAGGATAGGATCCGGGAGCAAGACAGGAAAAGCGCAGGACGAATCCAGGAACAAGACAGGAACAGACAGGATCCGGGAGCAAGGCAGGAACTAGACAGGATCCGGGAGCAAGGCAGGAGCAGGAGGCAAAGAGTAAGACAAGAACAAGACAAGAACAAGGAACAAGAATAATCGTAGAATGACTGGTGTTGATAGTAACTGATTGTACAACAATTAGGTCGGAGCTTTTATGCTCACAACTCCAAGCTAATCTAGTCATGAGTCTAATCTAGTCATGAGCTAAGAATAGTGTCCCTTATCCTCTAGGCATATCCTTAGCATATCCTATAGACATATCCTATAGGAATATCTTATAGGTATATCCTTAGGAATATCCTGCAGGCATATCCTGTAACCCGTATCCTGTATCCTGTATCCTGCATCCTGTATCCTGTATCCGGAATCCTGTATCCTGCATCCTGTATCCTGTATCGGGTTGTGACAGCACCTCCTCCCTAAGGACGAGTTCCACGAGTCGTAGGACCTGGTTTAGCAGGATAATGCCGATGGAAAGCAGCAACTTTGGAAGAAGCATGGAGTAAGTTGGATGCAGGTTCCAAGTGCGATCGGTAGGCAAATAACCTTTCCAATCCACCAAGTATTGAAGTTGGCGGCGATGAAGACGAGAATCAAGGATGGCTGCAACTTCGTACTCAGGTTCACCAGCAATGACCACAGGAGGGGAGGAGAAGAAGTACGACCATGAAGAGAAGAAGGATGATACGGCTCCAACAAGGAGGTGTGAAACACAGGATGAAGTTTCACCGTGGATGGTAACTTGAGTCGGAAAGCTACAGGATTTACCTCCGCCACAATCCTGTAAATGCCCAATCGTTGAAAATCCAACTTAGAAGAAGGCCTGTTGGTGCGAATGTGTCGACGAAGAAGCCACACAGATCACCAATCTTGTATGCAGGTGCCGGCTGACGGTGAGCATCAGCATGATGCTTGTACCGTTTGTGCCTGCTGAAGGTGAACTTGGAGATCATCCTGTACCTGCCGAAATGCTGAAGACGATCCTGTACTGTAGGAGCGGAAGAAGGAAAGCAGGAGGAGCGAAGTCAAAACGTGGATGGTGGCCTGTAAGAGCAAAGAAAGGTGTTTGTCCTGTAGATGCGTGAACGAGTTGTTGTAGGCAAACTCCGCCATTGGAAGAAGGTCCAACCAGTTGTCCTGCTGGTAACTGATGAAGCAACGAAGATACTGTTCTAAGGTCTGAATTGTGCGTTCGGACTGCCCATCGGTTTGTGGTGATATCCTGAAGAAAGATCCGCTTTAACCTGTAGACTCCGAAGAAGCTCTCGCCAAAACTTGGACATGAATTGTGGACCTCATCGGAAACAATGCTCTCAGGAAACCATGGTGTCGGAACACTTTGCGGATCACCAACTCAGCAGTTGTCTGGCCTGTAGCAGTCTTGTTACATGGTAGAAATGAGCCTGTTTTGGTGAAACGGTTAACCACCACAAGAACTGCATCAAATCCACGAGAAGGAGGAAGATCTGTGAGGAAATCCATAGAAATGGATCTCCAAGGAGCAGAAGGAATAGGAAGAGGACGAAGAAGACCAGAGGGTGCATGACGTGGCATCTTCGACCTGTTACAGGTGTCACAACTCCGTACAAACCTTTCCACAAAACCCCGCAACCCAGGCCACCAATAGTTGCGAGTCACCAACTCAACTGTCTTGGCCACACCAAAATGTCCTGTAGCCGGGGTATCATGACAATCTGTACCACACGAGTCCTGCAACACCACATGAACATACAGGAGACCTTCCTGGTAAGGAGTCCATCCTGTATGGTGAACAGGTTGTAGTCTGGACGGGAACTGGAGGAAGAGGAACTTGCAACGTCAGGATGAATGTGTGAGAACACATTCTTTGCCAAGTCGTCTGTAGCCAACTGCGAACGGACGTGTGTGTAAGAGTGTTTGAATTTGCTGGAGCCTGATGAACCTGCAGTGCCGCAAGCCGGAATCGATCAGGACCCAACAACACTTGCCTTTGACAGTCAAATGCAGGATCGCCCGGGCTTGGTGCAAGGTAGAGCGCCTAGACAATGCGTCCGCCTTGCCATTCCGAAAACCGGGCCTGTAGACGATGACGAAGTCAAAACGTGATAGGAACTCCGCCCACCTAGCCTGTCGCCGACTGAGAACTCGAGCCGTTTGAAAGTACTCCAGGTTCTTGTGATCCGTAAGAACTTGTACAGGATGTGCAGCACCTTCCAGGAAATGCCGCCACTCCTCAAACGAATCCACAATGGCCTTGAGTTCCTTGTCATGAATCTCGTAATTGATCTCCGCCGACAGGAACTTACGAGAGTGAAAAGCTACAGGATGAAGCAACTTGTCCTCTCCAACTTGCGATAGGACGGATCCTACTGCAAAATCCGAGGCATCTGCTTCAACGAAGAAAGGACGAGAAGGATCAGGATGTGCTAAAATCGGAGCTGTCGTGAAGGTGTCCTTGAGTGTTGTGAATGCATGTTCCGCCTTGTCGGACCAAGAGAAAACCTCTGTGCGCTTGGTGAGTTCCGTGAGTGGAAGTACACGCTTGGAGAAGTCCTGTATGAACGCCTGTAGAAGTTTGCAAAGCCAAGGAAACATTGTACATCTCGTACAGACTTGGGCCTCTCCCACTCCACGATGGTCTTCACCTTGTGCATGTCCATGGAAACGCCAGCAGGAGAGACGATGTAGCCCAAGAACTCCACAGAATCCCTATCGAAAAAACACTTCTCCAACTTCGCATACAGCCATGCTCGAAGCCGCTGTAGAACCAACGTACATGCTTGTCATGTGCCGCCTGGTCCTTGGAGAAAATCAAAATGTCGTCGAGGTAGATCACCACAAACTGGTCCAAGAAGTCACGAAAGATGTCGTTCACCATGTGTTGGAACACGGCTGGGGCATTGGTAAGGCCGAAAGGCATCACCGTGTACTCGAAGTGTCCATACCTTGTACGAAAGGCAGTCTTCCACTCATCGCCGGACGAATCCGTACAAGGTTGTAGGCCCCTCGTAAGTCGATCTTCGTGAACACCTTTGCTCCTCGCAGCCGATCGAGAAGTTCCGGGATCAATGGCAACGGGTACCGATTCCGAATGGTACTTGATTCAAACCCCTGTAGTCCACAACCAAACGTAAGCTCCCATCCTTCTTCTTGACAAAGAAGATAGGCGCTCCTGCAGGGGACTTTGAGTGACGAATGAAGCCGGATGCCAAGTTGTCCTCGATGTACTGGCGAAGAACCTCCAACTCTGTGGGTGACAATGCGTAAATCGGTCCGAACGGTGGGTCTTTCCTTCTGCAAGATCAATAGGACAGTCGTAGGACCTGTGAACAGGAAGAACTGTAGCCTTGTGCTTGTCAAAAACGTCCTTAAAGTCGTGGTACTTGGATGGTAGAGAAGAAGGAGGAGAAGGAGAAGGCGAAGGAGATTGAAAAACAGGAGAGTCAGACACAGGAAAGGTAGAAGAGGACGTAGGAGTTACTTGAAAGGCAAAAAGGTGGAAAGGAGCAGGATCAGTGGTAAGTTCATGCATGGTAGTGGTAAGAACTCGGAGAGGAGAGGAGGGAGCTGTGACTGAAAAAGAGGAAGGATCTTGGGGGGTGGAACAAAGAGAGTAACAAAAGAGGCAGGATTGGGAAACCTGTGTGGATGTTGACGAGTGTACAGGATTGGAAGAATCCTGTACAGAAGTCCGTGGTTGCACAGGAGTGAGGGAAGCCTGTGAGTGTGCTGACGAACCAACAGGAGGTGGATCCTGTTGAGGAGGAACCTTCGACACTGATACAGGATTGGAAGAACCCTGTACAGGAATCCGCAAACTTACAGGAGTGGAGAAGCCTGCGGATGTGCTGAGGAACTGACATGAGGTGAATCCTGTCGAGGAGAGTCTTCAACACTGGTACAGGAACAGGCACGGTCAATCCTGTAGCTTGTACTGCCTCAGACACCAAGGATGTATCCTGCACGCAGGAAGGTACAGGATTGATCCTGGCTGCTGGAGAGGAAAACGTGAGCGTCCTAGACCTCCAGTCGATCTGCGGATTTGCAACAACGAACCATGGCATGCCAAAAATGATGGGAGTCGACCGAGTCTTGATCAAGTTGAAGGAAATCGAACAGTTGAATGCACCATGACTGCAAGAGAGAGGTGTGGTAGCGTGGGTAACTGCGCCAGAAGCAATCAAACGACCATCGGCCACCTCTACAGGAACTGCACGCTTCAACTTCACCACCGGAATGCCATGCTGAGCTGCAAAAGTGTCATCCATGAAACATGCATTTGCACCAGTGTCTAACAGGGCAAACTCCTTGAGCTCTCGATTATTGAGGCGAATGTGTACAGGAAACTTGAGTGATGGAATGGTATGAGCAGCACCAATGGAGCCTGCACCTACGTCCAACTTCGCGGCTCCTAGACGAAGTGGACATTGAAGTTTTCCGACTGAACTTCAGCTTCGGCTTCACGCGTCTTGAACTTCTGGCTTTATTAGGACATTCCGCCACCTTGTGTCCTGCTGCACCACAATACAAGCATAGGTTCTCACCCCGGACGTTGCTTCTCAGCAGTTGAAAGTGGGCCACGCTTGGATTGTTAACCTCCATAGGAACTGCTCCAGAAGGTGTCGTAGGAACATGTGCTACGGCTACAGGATTGGCTGGCAGGAACTGCTGACGGAATTTTTCCTGACGGCGCTCGAACAAACGGTTGTCGCAGCGAACGGCCTGTTGCATGATCTCCGCTAACGTTTGAGCATCCGGTAACGTAAGGAGAAGGTCCTTCACGTCATCCCTCAGCCCAAAACGGAAATGTTCGATCAATGCAGTCTCGTCCCATGGAATGTTCGTGCACAATTGCTGGAATTCGGATGCATAAACGGAAGCTGGTCTGGATCCTTGTGTGAGCCTCCGTAACTTTGTGCATGCAGAACGGTACTTATCAGGATCTCCAAAGCAGGCTTCAAAGGCAGCCACGAAACCTTCAAAGTCTTCCATCAATGGGTCGTCACGCTCCAGCAAGGGAGCAACCCAAGCTCGTGGAGATCCACTTAGTAAGGATGCCAAAAGGCCAACCTTTTGTGCATCCGTCGAGTAGCGGCGTGGTTGCATGCGGATCAAGAGCCGGATCTGATTCAGGAAACCTTGGAAATCGGCACGGTTGCCACTGAACTTCTCTGGCATGCTGATCTTCGGCTCCGGAGAAAAGTTCGATGAAGAAGGAACCACCGATGCCTGAGAGAGAGCCTGCGCAGCAGCCTTGGAGGATGCATCAGCAGCTGCATGTGCCGCATGGGTGGAGCCTTGCAGATCGGTGACCACTTGGCGCAAAGTGGCCAGCTCATGAAGCAACATTTGGTGCTCGCGTTGAAAGTGCTCAAAATCAGCCATGATCTATGAAAGAAAGAAAGGAGAAAAACGAAGGAAAAGAATCAAGGAAAAAAAAAGTAGCTGGAAACGAAGAGCTATGAAAGCAGTTACTAATCAAACTGTCAAGCCACGATCCAGGAACCAGGAAGAGTAGGATTCCGAGAACAGGAAGGCTTGACTCAGGAACAGGACCGAGACAGGACAGGAACTAGGAACAGGAACAGGACGGATCCAGGAGCAGACAGGATCGATAGGATCCGGAGCAAGACAGGAAGCGCAGGACGGATCAGGAAAAGACAGGATCCGGAGCAAGGAAGAGCAGGAGGCAAAGAGTAAGACAAGAACAAGACAAGACAAGGAACAAGAATAATCGTAGAATGACTGGTGTTGATAGTAACTGATTGTACAACAATTAGGTCGGAGCTTTTATGCTCACAACTCCAAGCTAATCTAGTCATGAGTCTAATCTAGTCATGAGCTAAGAATAGTGTCCCTTATCCTCTAGGCATATCCTGTAGCATATCCTATAGGCATATCCTATAGGAATATCCTATAGGTATATCCTGTAGGAATATCCTGCAGGCATATCCTATTGTATCCTGTATCCATCCTGCATCCTGTATCCTGTATCCGGAATCCTATCCTGCATCCTGTATCTGTATCCGGAATCCTGTATCCTGCATTCTGTATCCTGTATCGGGTTGTGACAACTGCTATCTAATGATAGCCGCTCCTCAAATCGATTTTGCTGAAATATCATGCTCCCGCAAGTCTGTTAAAGATATCATCAGCCTGAGGCATAGGAAACTTATTCTTCACAATCACCTTGTTCAAGGCACGATAATCAATGCACATTCGCATTGACCTGTCCTTCTTACGAACGAGCAACACCAGAGCTCCATATGGTGACTTACTAGGATGAATAAATCCTTGAGCAAGTAATGCCTCAACTTGCTTCTTCACTTCGAACTCCTCTAAGTAACTTAACCGATATGGACTTCACGATATTGGTTTACTCTCCGGTTCCAACTCAATCTCGTGTTGGACACCCCATTCATGTGGGACTCCCTTAGGCAATTCATTAGGAAACACATCCTTGAATTCTGCCTTCAATCGCAAAGTCTTGGCGCCCTTAGTCAACGTTGATCGTTGACCAGTCAAAATGGTGACCCCGTGTCTGCATCTTTTAGCTAAACCAAAAAAGTGCTCATCTTCCCCATCAGCTGTAGCTTTCTTTCCAATGCTCTTACAAGTAGACTTCATTGCAGTAGCAGAAAGTAACTTCATTGGTGAAGTATAGGATTCACCATGAAAAGTGATCTTCCAAACCTCAACATAAAGAGTAACCTCTTTCGTCCTCTAGTCAATCCGAGGGTTAAACTTCTCCAACCAAGTCATACCGAGTATAACATCATATTGTTTCATCTCCACAAGATAGAATTGCTCGCAAATAGGAGTTCCCTCCACTAGAAACTCAAAATTCACAGCTGCGTTCCAAGTTTGTTATTCCGTAACAACTCCTTCGATGCTATATGGAGGAACCTCCATAGTGGGAATGCTCAACTTCTCCACTAAATCCTTGGAAATGAACTCATCACTGCTCCCCGGATCAACTAGCACACTCAAGCAAGTGTCATCCACAAAACCACAAAGATGAATTACTCATCCATTTGTTTGTTGTGTCTTGGTGTTACCAGCCACACAACTTAGCTCCCTAGCAATTTGCGAGATAGCCACCTTCTTAGTAGAAGTGCTTGCTTCAGCTGGCTTTTCCTTTGTCACTTCTCACACTGACTTGCCACGATCGTTCTTTTTCCTCTGTTGAGGACAAGTGACTTGGATCACCACAGATGTAACATCCCTGATTCCTTTGCTTCCCATCATTTCGAAGAGTGCTTATTCCTTCTCTCTCCATGTGAGCCTCGATGCTCCTTCCGTGAATGATAAGGCTTATAATACGACCTCTTATAAGACTTATAAGAGAGCTTCTTCTTCGAAGATTGATTGGAAGATTCAGGAACATGCACCTCGCTACTCAAGAAGTGCGTTGCCTGCTCCCTGGCATAGGCTACCATCTCGTCAAAATCAGCAAGCTTTCAATTACTTAATTGACACTTCAATTGATGATTCTTCAAATCATCAAGGAAGTAATCAATTTGCATCGCTGGAGGAATCGATGGATCTCGTGCATAGAGGTCTCGCAACTCAATGATGTAGGTATCCAAAGACAACTTCCCTTGCACAAAGTTTCTCAAAGTTAACCTTGCTTGCTACGCATCATAGCCAGCAGCAAACTCCTCCTTAAATGCCTCTTTGAATCGTGCCAAAGTGGTAATTGGCTTAGGTGAGTGCGTGGTAACACGATTCCACCACTAATCTGCTCGTCCCTTCATCGCTACTAAAGCGTCTCACATCCAAAAGTTTATCGACCTTCTCTAGCCAAACAAGGCTTCGGCCGAATTCACTTTCTCCCTGGCAGGGAACTCAAGTAACATCTTCTTCTCAAAGAATCGAAGCTCGGAGCCCTTTTTCTCATTTCCCTGCTAAGTTTGAACTAGGTCCTTTAATTCATCAAGTTGCTGCTTTAGATAATCTATGTTCTGGTGGAGAATGGCCATACGTTCAGCTGACTCCGCATCATAAGTCTCCATCAACTTGTAAACAAATCGGAACTCATCACACAGTTCCTGTTGGCCAAAATGAGGTGGTTCATAAGAAGAACTATCCTCCCACCACTTCATAGATGGAACATAACAGTTCCCACCATCGCCCTCATAATCTGACATGGTGACACAAAAAGGCAACCACACAAACCTTAACTTGGCTTCGATACCAATGTAGCAATCCTACCCACAGCAAGCCTAATAGTAGTAAACTGCCTCACTCACCACCCAACCATAGAGCAAGAGCTCACCCCCGAGCTAAGCATTCTCCCCACAATTCTCCACGCTCTCAGCTCCCCATAAGCTCTTAGCTCTCGCTCCCCCCCCCCCCAAAAGCCCTTATACTATATTTATATATATTATAAATACAGTGTGCTATTATGGGCATACAGTCTCTCACAGTATCAAAGACAAACTACACTTGAACCAAGCTTCCACACTTGCTATACATGTCTACCAACTGCACTTGGACCAAGCTCCTACACTTGCTATACATGTCTACCAACGTGCTTGCCACAAAAGCATCTAATCAAATCTGCATGCTTTTGCTTGTTTATGAAAAGTGCACTCCGTGTGCTTGTCAAAGTATATGCAAACCTTAAACGCAACTACAAATGTAGCAGAGTCTAATTCACACTCCATACTCGTGAATAGCTCTATAGATATTGAGCATTCCCCATTTTCCATGTATCTTAATCTCAAAATGAGAATGTTCCATGACACAACATTGCAATAAATCATGTGGTATAAGACAATCTTAGTGGAATGCATTCTCATGAATTTGCTATATATATCCACTATAGCACTTGTTACCATTATGTCCTTAATGCATGCTCTCTACCTATGCATGAACATTTACTCTGCAATTAAAAATATGTATCACATGCATATATTCTCATCCCATAAACTTCCAAGAAACCAACAGAACAACAAGTAGTTTAACAAATTCAATTTCAACTATAGTTACCTCTTTTCAAGAAGTAGATTGCTCCCTAAGGATGGTGTCACATGCAACCTTTTTGGACGGATTAGCTAACTGGGGTAACAAATAAATGTGTTAAGATCATATGTAATATTGCCATGTCACCTTATTATTTATGCCATATCATCATATGTACGGGGCACCAAAATCAAGAAATCTTAAAATTAATTTAATTTAATATTCTCTTTGATAAAAGCTCAAATGAAGAAGTAATTCTTGTGTTCTTATTAATGGTGATTAGAAAAGTTTATAAGGTTTGCTCTCATTTCTTCAAATGTGACAACTTGCACTTGTAAAACTTGGTATGTGTGTTGAAAATTTAGAGTCTCTTTCTTTATTATTACTTTCACTTGATAGTTTTAAGTAATATAGAGTAAGTAATTATTACATTAAACCAAGGTTATTACATTGGTGGTTACAATATAAAAATGAGATGATTTTCATTGATCCATTTTGTTGAAAGAAGACTTTCAGGGTTTCATATAAAACATTTCATATTGTTATGACCCTAAACACAAGTCTCTCTTTCTCTCTCTCTATATATATAAAGTTAAAATGGAAGAAATCTTCTCCATTAAGAGTGTTTTCTATAGAAGTCTCTGGACATATCCGCTTTTCAAAAGATGATGAAGTGACACAACCTTTAAGATTATTGGCATGAAACTTAGGCATTCATAGGGTCATTACTTTAAAATTAGCTTTGTTGATCAAGTTGAGCAATCTAGCTTTAATTTTCTGATTTTTAATTATTTCTTCAGACCAAAAATCAAACCATCTCTCATAAAGCTCGCAATCACAACACTTACTTGCAATCTAGCTTGTTTATTTTGCAAACACCAAAGTTTCAAAATTTTTTCCCTAATTTTCTTGTACCTTTATACATAATAAGTTGTTGCTCCCATGCTCCACCTTGTATTGCAAATGCATTTCATATTATAACTTAATCATTTCATCCTTTATCTAAATTGAACCTTTTGCATTGAATGTGACTTCAGTAACTAAGATTTCATAAGCATCTCTATCATTGTGGTTTTATGGTATCTAATGAACAAGTGCTTATAATTGACTAATAAATGTTGGTTGAGTTGGTTTAGCAATAACAAGTTGGTAAAAAAGCTGTGGAAGATATATAAGTATTGGGACCATGCTGTTCTATAGAAAAATAATTGTGGAGAAAGTGTAAGATGTAGATAGCATGATACTAAGAGACTCAAAATTATCATGTCAAAATGAATGATTAATTAATTATAGAGTTACTATAATATTACCATCTGAATATGCCTTTTTTTCTAAAGTCAAACATGCACATTTAAACATAAATCTTTCCTAATTTGAGTCCTACCTACCACATGACAAAAGTAAAATATATTCTCAAGGGAATTAAATCAAATCTAATTATGAAAGTGAAGCATAAAACTATTTCAGACTGTGAAATCACATATGAACCACCTTTTATTCTCACCCTTAAACGGTGAAGGCTTACCACATTCTTTGAAGTCCACCCTTGTAAGGGTAAGGGCACACATGAACTGCTTCTCCCACGTGTCTTCCTCCTGTTTGTCGTTGCGGCCATTGTGAATTGCCTCTAATACAAAAGTCCTCTCCCCATGTCGTATCACTCCCATACAGAAGGCACCTGTTGGTCCTCAAGTCATCGTTTAATAATTGCTCATTCCACATGTATAAGAATATTTACTCTAACTGGCTGACTACGTTAATTGTAACATAAAGGCGAAGGGTTCAATTCTTATCAATTATTTTCAATATTTAAATAAGATTAAAATTTAATTAAGTATTATTAAACGTCCTAACGCTGTGCTGATTGCTTGACAATGAAATTGGATGCTTTAATTGAAATGGTGTTGTTGAGGATATCCACGTCGTCTTATTGGATATCCATGATCATCGAAATATACACTGGAGGAATAGGATGTACTGATGTTCTATCTTAATATATTATCAATACTATCACTGACAACAAAAGTGAACGTGGATCGTTATAAACCTGTCAAATATGGAAAAAAAAAAATTCCATATTAAAATTTGCGCCAACGTTTGACATATTACTTTGCACAAAACCCACCTTACACTGTAACTCAACCAAACACACACACACACACATGTGTATATGTGTTTCCAGAGATACCTCTAGCTCTGCAGAAGATGGTGTTCTTGTTGTTCAGGATGTAGAAACTTAAATATACCTCCCACCAGCAATCTCTAACAGTTAACACATTTCACACTGCTATAAAAACATCCTTCAGTTAACAAGATGAACAATGAACCGGCCCTATTAAATCCCTTCAAATATTGTCTCTACAATAAATCACAACCCAGTTACAACACGCAACCCCAATATATCATATGGACACGCGCCAATGTCCACCGACCACAACATGACATAAAAGCCATACATATACGGACCACCGACATTAATATATTATACACGACTCACAATGCTGACATGGAACATGACTGTTATTACGTCACACGTCACATAATTCAACATTAATGATACTAAAAACATTACAAGTGAAAGAGCTGAAGCATATTGAGACTTTCCAATCTATTTATTAATAAAAAAGATTTAACTATAAGAACATAATTAAAAAAACACGAAGACACAGGTGATATATATTACCATATATTATTTAATAGAATTGCTTTGTAATCCTCTCCTTTTCGGTCCACATCCTTCTAAAAATAACACAATTCATATAGAAAAAATTTCAATACAGACGAATCTCCTTCACTGTAGAAGCAGCCAATAAAATAAAGCTTTATATATAAAACATATTACATATATATATATATATATATTATATTAAAAATTAAAAATTACTATTACACACGCCCTGTAAGACGAAGTCAATTAAGTTGGCATATTCAAGATGGGACACGTGAAGTCGGAAGATGAGATACTGGAGAGAAATATGGGTTTAGGATACTGAAGAGAAATATGAGATTTAACGGGATAAATGAGACTTTAAAGGAGATTTGGGATACTGGAGAGAGATATGGGATTTACTGGGACCTAACAGAAAGAGAAAAAACCGTGTACCTGAATGTGCTGGCATCACAGAAATCCACATCAAAGAGTGCAAAGAGTCCAAAGAGTCCGACACACGACACCAAAAAGGGGAAGGACACGCCCTTTGCCAGAAAATAAAATTTCTTTACTGTGGCAAAAAGGGCAAAAGGGCGGTCCTTCCCCAAAGAACTCGAATATCTTTTATTCAGGTTTGAGACCCGCCCCGTGAGCGCACCCATAAGGGCAAGGCCTCTTCACAAACAAGATGTATTCAACCCATACATCATTGTTCTTCCTTCTGCTACTCACTGCACATGCTCCGAATGCTCTCCTCTCCCAGGAATCCATATATCTGTGCAAAATCCCACATAAGAATCTATCTTAGAAAAATCCCATAAAATTACGTTTTTCCATCTATCTATACATAACATCACAAAAAATTTATATTTTCCCGTAAATCTATAAAGAATAGCTCTAAAAAACCACTCAAAATGAAGGATTGTCGAAAAAATCTAAAGAATCACATACAATACAGAAAAGAACATAAAAATCCCCAATTTTCCAACACTAAAGATCAATCTACGGACTAATCTTGACATACCTTATGCTACAGGGACTCAATTCAGGAACGCCATAGCGAAGCCGTAAGCATGGAATGATGCACGCCATAGCCAAAAGGACGCCACACATGATAAGAAGGGTTGCGTTTATATATAGATGAGAGATCGCTGACGTGTCTTTATTTAATGGCCAGGATGGAATCTTCGCAACCGACAGTTTAAGGTATATTCCTTAATTTGACATCGGTCCGTCCGTTTTAGACGGCCAGGATCTAGATCTTGACTGGCGGGCAAAATCTGAACCGTATATATTCTGACGGTTCAGATAGAGCAATTCAAAATATCAAGAGTATATGCTTTATTTGAAATTTGAATCTAACAGCAAAACTGGCGGGGAATTACTTTACCCGGGTTCATAATGTTATCTGGATCAAGGCATTTTTTAATCCTTCCCATTGCAAATAAAGCTTCTTCACCAAATTCGTCTTTTAAGTACTGCACAAATTAAATAAGATATTTAATTAAATATTTTATTTGTAAAGAACACACACACATATGCGTGTGGGTGTGCTGCGTGCGTGCGTTGTAAAACTAGAACAATAAATTAGTGAGCTACATATTAAAATATTAAGGGCTTTTTCCATAAAAAAAAAAGAGGCCTAAGCTAATTTATATATTATTGTATAAACTAGTGAGCTGTATATTAAAATATAAATATTATATATAAAGGCTTATGTTAATATGTTTCGTACATTTGTTTGTGGAATATTTGATAATACGAGTAATATGCATTCAATCGAATCTAAACAACATGAATGGGCGGCGCGCGCGCGCACACACACACACACACGTGTGTGTGTGTGTGTATACGTGTCTCGAAGCTTACCTTCATTTTGCCGACACCCACTCCGTGTTCTCCAGTGCAAGTACCTAGTATAATTATTTGTTAAACTTTTTAAACATATGATAGTTATAAGTTAATTGAAAGGAACATTCACGTTTTACCTTCCATTGCCAAAGCTGTATGTACCATCTCGTGACAGAGTCGCTGAGCCTCTTCCACCTCGTCTTTATTGCTTGGATCAAATAATAGAACCGTGTGAAAGTTTCCATCCCCCGCGTGTGATATAAGCGCACTAGGAAAAGCAAATCTTCACATCTCTCTCTCTCTCTCTCTCCATGACATGTATGTATACGCGAGTATCATATTGCAATACCACATGCACAAGACAATAGAACATCACAAGATACACAGACCTTAGTTGCATATACATGCATGTGTAGGTGTGCGAATAGCATACACGTATATGTAATACACACATACATACAAACATGTATACAGACATACTCATCAAGTGACACCACACAGACAATGATATAAAAGAATAGCATTGTACCGTGCTCAACAAATTCTCATATTTAACAAAAAAATCGTATATAAGTGCCACTTATAAGGCGCAATATATACGTATTGTATGCATATATAGTGTGTATGTGTATATTACGTGTACCTTGGAATTGGAGATGCGTCAAGTAATGCTTTTGACTTGGAAATGCACTCCGCTAGCCTCGACAAAGGAACACACACATCCTATTAAAAACACAACGCTAAATATCTGGTTTAAGAAGTTAAACATGGGAATATACCGTGACCATGGCCTCTGCACCAGGCCTCAACATAGCACATGCCCAAAAAGCTTCCTTGCGAATCTGAAAGACAATGTAAATATCAGTATATTACGTGTCTGTGTATATCACACATATATGAATACATACCTACTATATAGTATAGCAAGTTACCTTCCAAAGTTCTTCTTTCTCCTCTGGAGTATTTGAATAAACAAAATCAGATCCATTATGTTCAGCTACAAGTTTATCCACTAGTTTTGCTTGCTCAAGAGCATAAGCTTCTGCAAAATTAGCAATGTTAAGAATCTCCTTCGACTATGCGCTTGCCTATCTATCTAACCTTTCATATAAAGATGTGTGCGCGCATGCCTACATATATCTCTATGATAGATACATATCCTGCACATACACACGCACGCACGCACACATGGACATTCCTTACCTGTTCCAACAAATTCAAACATGAGAGTTGGTTGCTCGGGATAATTCCTCCCATTTGCAAGATTAATTGCTTTCACTTGCCTGTCATCCAGTAGTTCTACACGTGAAACCTGTAATAATCCACTAAACAAATAATTGGTTTTCAACATTACCAGTAAGTATGTAAATATATATTATGCTGTGTGTCACAAACAAACACATGCACGCAATGTATGTATATACAAATACTATATTTGGTTTAGATGATTTTAAATTACAATAAGTACCTGAATTCCTAAGTGCATGGTGGCGATTGCAACATCAGCTGCATCTTTCACAGATGGAAAGTTGCACATAGCAACCTGTTAAACAGCAAATATATAACCAAATCGAGAATGATGATATACAAGCAAACATATGCACATGTATGTGTATGCATGTTATATGCAAATAAAAACATTTAAATAGGAACATACTTTATATGAAAAAGCTATTTTCAGAAACTTACGACTGATGCTTCGGGGATCTTTTGCATCGTAAAGTAACCTCAGTTATAACACCAAGGGTTCCTTCACTACCCACCATCAGTCTCGTCAAATCATACCTATAATATAAGTAGATAAATGCACGAACACTAATAATAACAGAACATATATGTGTCTCTCTCTCTCTCTCTCTAGAGAGAGAGAGAGAGACAGTATATATTAACCTATTATAGTATATTCGTACCCAGCAGCACTTTACGTGCACGAGAACCAGTCTTAATCATGTCGCCATTAGCTAAAACTGTCTGGAATAAATGTAACAATCAATTAACAAAAACATTTACTCCGCGAACTTACTTTCAAGGAGATTACATTGTCCCGCATTGTACCATAACTAAAAAAGACACATTCATTAGTTTTTGCGTGAGTGACTGTATTATACGTAATACATGATATGTAGGTACGAAAGCACACATACGCGCAGTTATATGTAGACATGTAGAGTGTGACTTGATGTGTATGTCATGGGGTGTGTGTGTGTGTGTGTGTGTGTGTGTGTGTGATTTCATGTGATCTGTGTGTAGCTTACCGGACAGCTAGAGAACTGAACATCTGGTAGCACACATGCCTCCAATGGTAGCTCCAGGACCTAGAAGTACAATATGAAACATTGTAAAAAATTAATATAATATAAAAGTATATGTTAAACAAATTAGACTACAATAACTAATAATAGATTACACAATGTGCATGATATCGTACCAGGATCAAGTGGAAAAAAGAGACCATATGGTTTAAGATACTGATTAAGCTCAATCCACCCTATTCCAGGTTCTACTACAACGTCCATATCATCAAGATGCAAGGCCTTTATTTTTCTGCTAACAAAATCAATGTATATATATCCCACGTGATACATATGTATCTGTGTAGATGTGCATGTGTATGGATATAGATGTTTGTAAATATTCAAAGTAGTTGAAAATTACCTTCATTAACGTCATGTCAATACTAATACACCTGATGGTGTCAGTGTTTGGCCCTCGAGTGACGTTGCCCCACCAAACGGAATTACAGGAACCTAGTAAAGAAACAGAGTTACGCGAGCGCATGCACGCACGTACGCACGCACGCATACACACACGGACTAATGCCTGCCCGAAACAAAACAACCAGTTTGTCATTGATAGATGAACGTATTGAAGTAAATCACGCACACATACGTGTGTATGGGCAACCAAGAAGAAGTACCTTGTATTTGCAGCACAGTTTCACTATTGCTTGAACTTCGTCAGCCGACCTGAAAACATCATTATACTTTAACCCACTACAAATACATCAAACTCAGAAGGTATACACACTCGTATACATGTTCATATATATATATATATATTATGTGTGTGGTGTGGTGTGTGTGTGAACAATTATACAGTTGTCATGCTGTACATGTAGTTACAAATGAGTAAAACTGTAAGTTACCAAATGTTTAGTTTTTCATACCTTGGATACACAACTACGTCAGGAATAATTGCTTCACAGGATGATACGTGTTCCAGGGCTTTCCATGGTTGTACCTCTCTTCACTATCCACCAACTCTCTCAGCCTAGAATGCAACTCTTATATATATATCGTGGTGTCTACACTTGTACTATTTTAGTTATGTAGTACACCTCTCTCATATATATGATAACACATCTCCATATGGAATATTTTGCCAGCTCCTATATAGTACATACACTCTGTGTGTGCGTGTGTGTGTGCGTGTTTTCGTAAGCCCGAACTGTTTCATGCTTGTTTAATAAATAATACAAAAACAACAATAAGATTACATGATGTATGGAATCATACAATCAAATAAGTAATGCGTTACCTCACAGACTGTTCGGAGTTCAGCAATGAAAATCCTCATCTACCCGAGTCCAAGCACTTCCAAACTACAAAAAAAAACATTCAAAGAAATGACAGCAATATGAACAATTATATACATCTGTATATGGCCTTAAAATGTGTCAACCACGAGAGAATTGAAATCGATCGATGCACTGAGAAGACATGCGACAAATTGCGATCTTTAACAAGATAATGCAAGATCGAACCGAGAAGTACCTCTGTTCTTGATCTTGCTCAAGGTGTGCGAGCGATAATCCCGAGCTCTGCATGGCGATCGCCATGAATCCTGCTCCAAATGCGCTTACGCGCCTTCCAGTTCCTCTTCGTCCCCGAGCGCCATGATGGCGAGAACCTAACGCCTTGAAGACCACGACCCCTAGAAGAATGTGCATTTGAAAACCTGACACACTGCTCTACGAAGCGCCATTGAGACTCTCAATTCAGGGATTGAAACATGGTTTAAAAATCATATACTCGTGAATATTCCATTTAAATATTGATATTATTGTATGAACCATTAATATTCATATACTCTTATATAATTGAATATTTATATAGTACATTATTATTTGAAATAGTAGCATATACTATCGTATATTCACATATACATTATCCAAAATACTAAATATTAAACAATATATTATTTACATGAGTACATAATTTCGTTTATAAATAATGTAACTAGATACTCAATAAGCATTATTGTCTAATATTATATATATATATATGAAGAGAAGTATGGTTAACCTCAATTACGTACTTACGTGAAATCACGTGACAACTAAATCATATGTGACCCAAAAAAAAAGAAGAAAAGAAGAAGAAAAGAAGCAAAAAAGACTCCGAAACAACGAAAAAATGACTCACTTGAATGAGCGCCCACTTAGAAGCACTTTCTGTGGACAATCGACGGTCCTGATTCGTCGTACTCCACTTCGCAATCCACATCTGCAATACAATACAATATAGACATATATACATTGTCCGTGCGTGTGAGCGTGTGTGTGTGTGTGTGTGAGCGCGGCGTGTGTGTGTGTGTGTGTGTGTTGTGTGATGAGAGAGAGAGAGAGAGAGAGAACCTGTTGGAACGTGCTGAGAGAAGCCAGAATAGAACCACCAATCCAGAACACTATACTTCCTCGGAGGAGCAACCACCTTTATCTTCATGCTGCTGGGTGCTAGTGCTGTTATTTCCTTTCCCATACGGTCCGCTATACCAGGGAACATCGTACTACCTCCACTTAATACAATGTTTCCGTAGAGATCCTTTCGAATATCCACATCGCATTTCATGATTGAGTTGTATGTAGTCTCATGGATACCAGCTGTTATACATAAGATAGATTAGATACTTCGTTATGTGCGCGTTATCCATTGAATCAGTAAGTATAACAGCCTACGAAATACGCTATATACAAAGTACGTGATTACAAGAGAATACAGAGTTATACTTCTAATATTGTCTGTGATCGTATAAAATACGTATAAAGATATTTAAATATACATATCTGTTACAAATAAGATTAATAATGGAAGAACGAAACGGTGCACAATTAATAGAAAAGCGACTATACCTGCTTCCATGCCGATGAGTGAAGGCTGGAAAAGAACTTCGGGGCACCTGAAACGCTCAGAACCAATGGTGATAACTTGACCATCAGGAAGCTCGTAAGTCTTCTCTATTGATGAACTGTTCTTTGCGCTCTCTAGCTCCTGCTCGTAGTCCAATGCAACGTAGGCTAGCAATATTAATATTGTTAGATTACTATGTATGCATGAGTAACTGTATATATTAATGTAGATGTTATTACTAGAATGTATACTGTGTATACTTACCGAGCTTTTCCTTCATGTCTCGCACGATTTCACGCTCTGCAGTGGTAGTGAAAGAATAGCCTCTCTCGGTTAAGATCTTCATTAAAGAGTCTGTCAAGTCACGGCCAGCGAGATCCAACCGTAAGATTGCGTGAGGCAACGCATATCCTTCGTAGATTGGGACTGTGTGCGTAACGCCATCACCCGAGTCCAGAACAATACCTGCAAACAAGGAAACAAATTCACGAGCGGACTATCTATATACTATATACACGGTATATGCTATTTAATATGTTTTAAACATACTATATACCATATGTATGAAGATATAGCATACATAAAGGAGGATAATATTTACTGCTAATGCCAAGTATTGTATATAAATGAATCAAATCACACAAAGTAGAGTCATCAGATGCCACAGAAAACACGAGGCCCCGAAGGCCGTATAAAAAACGAGACATGAAATTAATAAAAGATAAATATCAGAACAGAAACAGACAAGTTATGATCTCAGCACGCAGTCAGACAATTTCATTGACAAATTAATGTGTATGTATATGTAATGTGTATATCATAACATACCAGTGGTTCGGCCACTCGCGTACAAGGAGAGGACGGCCTGAATAGCAACGTACATAGCCGGCACATTGAAAGTCTCGAACATGATCTGGGTCATCTTCTCACGATTGGCTTTCGGGTTGAGCGGCGCCTCAGTGAGAGAAGAACAGGGTGTTCCTCCGGCGAGACACGTAACTCGTTGTAGAACGTATGGTGCCATATTTTCTCCATGTCATCCCAGTTGGTAACAATTCCATGCTCGATTGGGTACTTCAGTGCCAGTATACCCCTCTTAGATTGCGCTTCATCCCCGACATAGGCATCCTTCTGGCCCATACCCACCATCACTCCTGTATGCTTTGGGCGTCCAACAATGCTCGGGAACACAGCTCTTGGGGCATCGTCTCCGGCAAAGCCCGCCTACAAAGAAAACCATCATATATATAATAGATATTCAGTGTAGTAAATCAATGGGTGTGTATATATGCTTTGTTTGTGTAATATCCAATTTGTTTATATGCAATATGAAGCTTACCTTAACCATACCGGATCCATTGTCGCACACAAGAGGTTGAACATCTTCTTCTGCCATTTGAAGACCTGGAAAAATGAAATTATAACAAATCCAATCGATCAAAAAATGCCATTTTTAGATGCAAAATCCGATGTATGCAATCAATGATGAAATCAATCGGATTAGCGATTAGATGAGCAGAAATTATTGAATGAGAAACGCGTAGCCAGATCGATCAAATATCCTTTTCCCAAACCGCAGCCTTGATGAATGAATTATAGGAATCAATTGTAAAATGTAGATTTTGAGAAAACATGCACAGAAACAAGGGAAAATGTGGATTTTCAGGAATTATGCACCAAATCAAAGCGACAGAAGCGTCATAAAAACATCAGATTTTGAAGAAATCAAGACGAACCTGTAAAGGAGATGACCGATGCACAACCCTAGCGCCTTCGGAGGAACCCTAAACAGAGCAGATGAAAAAGAAGCGTTAGAGGAAATATATATACCTAGGGCGGTGGGATCCTGCGGATAGACGACAGCCGTAGATTTCCAAATGCTTTAGGCGGGAACGGCGTAATTCCGCCGGCAGCCTGTAAATTTTGAAATTCTTACCCCCGTTACCGTGGATTAGTGTAACATCGTCGCCGTCAGAATAGTATCACGTACATTATTAAATTAACATATAGATTAATATAATATTATTTTTATTTATAATATACATAATGCGGGATAATGCCAAACGTATATATGTTGCACATATGTTCACGTCTCTTTATTTTGTCAAAACAAATCTCACGTTCCACCAACGTGAAAATTTATATATATTAAGAAAATTACATAAATACCCCTGAAATTTCTATAGTATTTACATATATACCCCTTGAAATAATACGAAGATATAATTTATTGCGAGATTAACGCTTATTAATCAGGATTAAGCTGTGATCGAAATCCACAAACGGCGTGCAACACGTCACCCTGCTCTTCCACGGACTCCACAAGAACCGGCAATTCTTCATCTATGCTGCTGCCCACTCCAAGTCTCCCATTTTTCCCACATCCCCATGTGTATTCCTACTCCGTTTATTCCCTGCATCCTGCATTACACACATATAGTATATATGTGTGTGTGTTGTACTCTCTCTCTCTCTCTCTCTCTCTCTCTTATATATATATTAAAATATAATATTATGTTAATATAATACATATGTACATTATGGTCTTCATTGTATTCTCTCTCAATGTATAGCCATCATATGCAGTATATCGGTTTTGTTCAGATTGACACAAGTATGATTCACACACTGCATAATATGAGAGAGAGATGTTGTGTATATGCACACACACAAGAAACATTATTACCCACACGTTTTATATACATATATTTTTAACACATGCGTGCGTATAGTTGTATGTGTGTGTGTGTGTGTGTGTGTGTGAATATATATACACACACATATGACTTACTTGTCAAGGCTAAGGAGTGGACACGTCCCGCAGAGACAGAAACAACTTTTGATCAAATTCTTCCACTTTGCCTGGAGTCGAACCATTACCACTCCGTCCAAGTTGGGAAGCAGAAGACCATCCCCATGAGTACACAGCCCTAGAGAACTTCTCAACTACCAATGAATGCCCCCAGCCAGCCTCTATACAGACTACCTGCTTGTCAACTAGCTCACCTTCCACCACCCTGTAATAGTATATGTTAAAACACACACACGTATATGTGTATGTATATAACAGATATCCATTAGCATGTGCACACACAAACGGTACCATATTACATACTTTAATATACCAAATAGACGAAGAACTAGCATACTATGCCTACACTATGTATTTATATATGCATTACGGATTATATAATTATTATTACCTATGATTGAATCGTTTCTGTTCTCCCGACCGAGTTGATCTGTGTGTTGTCACCAAAGCTAAACAGTAAACCAGTATCTGCAGTAGAGTATATAACTACAGTCTCTATATGGTTGTATGTACATGTACAGCTCCATATGTGTGTATGAGTGTGTTTGAGAGAGACAGGACGCTTCACTGTTGCGTACCACGATAGAAAAGTAGTACATATAAACAAACAACCAAGCATTGATACATACAATCACTACATATTAGCCAAGTGCTTACATATTGTAACGATGTAGAACATATTCTACATGTGTTTACACACACACAACACGACACTGTAACAGGCAATGGAAGTTATTGTTCACCCTTAATTGAATATGAACACAAGATGTGTTACTTGTTATTATTGAACACATCAATATACACATTCACATTACAGTGACTACGTTATATATGTAGCGACGTTATATATATATGACTTTATACGTATGTATGTTAATATGTACTCGTACCTGTCAATACAAGAGAATGGTCCAATCCACAAGCAACTTGGACAATTCTATTTCCTGTAAGCTTCCACCAATTTTGGCTCCCATTGTAAAATAGGAGCATCTTCTTTTTGCAGCTGCTGCATTAGCATTTTCTCTCCAACGTCCGAGGCGTATTCCAAAACTTGTTCATCAGCAAGTATGTATCCCAGACGTCCATTGTCATGATAGCCCCATGAGTATAGCTCCCCGTCCGTAGTGCATGCTAAAGCATGACCCCATCCCAGCGAAACCTGCATATAGTAGTTTTGTTATTATAGCATACGTGTGTGTGCATGTGTGCGTACGCAGTGATGCATATATATATATATATATATATATATATATATATATATATATATATATATATATATATATATATATGTGATAGTGTAAATGTTAACATGCACGCCTATATATACTTATATAAGATGCTTAGTACCTATGATTTGTGTAGCACCTGAGCAACATGTTTTCCTTTCAAAGCTTGAATTCTCTGTGGAATCAATGCACTTGTCACTCCATTCCCAAGCCCAAGCTGACCTCTTTTAGATGAACCCATACCTAGAACACTTATATATTATAAATATTATTCATAACAAAACATATATGTGTGTAGATGTCTATATGTGTACATTCATCTCTCTCTCTCTCTCTCTCTCTCTCTCTCTCTCTCTCTCTCTCACACACACACACACACACACACACACCAAACATACCCATAATGATCCATCTTCAGAGATTGTCATTGATGCAACTCCAGAACCTGCTGCTGCTTTGACTTTGACAGACTCGAGCCCATTACTCTCATAGCCGAAAATTATCTTGACTAAAAGGAGAAAGAAAATCAAAGTTTTTATTAATCTGTCTATATGTATGTATATGTACGTTGTGTGTATATGTAAGTATGGACGCTAAAAATCCACAGGTGGTGGAAAATTAGACAATCATCTTGCTTTCATTCATCTTTCAGAGGCACCATTATATTATATACACAGACACACACAGGATACAATCAATATGTATCACTCGTATATCATGCGCAAAATTACTTCTTGCATTATGAGTTATTTATATGAAAGTGTAGGAATTCGTCAACATATGTACACACACATATTTAAATATGACCATGTATAATTTTAAGAAAAATGCAAGATGTTTATGCAAAACTATTTACATATAGTGATTAGTGTATTAGTTTTTAGTACACATATGAAAAGATTTGTAAAACCTACACATACAGCTATACATATAGTGAATAAATATGTGTGTGTTTGTGTTCATATATGCACAAATTACTTATATCTATCTCCTCTCTATATGTATGTATGTATGTGTGTGTATGTATGTATTTCTATTCTATCTATATATCTCTATCTCTATATATCTATATCTACACACACACACACACAGATGAACACATACCTTAAGATGGACTTATGCCACGGCCAAGCTGTCCTTCTGTGTTCTTGCCCCATGCCCAGAGTTCACCAGATTTCGAAACAGCAAGCGAATGATAATGGCCACAAGCAATTGATTTGATCTCATCAGGCAATCCATTTACCTGATTGTGTGTGAGGGGGAGAGAGAGGGTAGAGAGGTCCTTGTACCTGTGTGGGCTCATATGCATCGCTCGCAAATGAATCCGTGTGGCCTAAAGCGCCATTGCTGCCATCTCCGAAGCTTAGCACCATTGTGTGATCCTCCTGGCGCGCATCCTGCCCATGCTGCACGAACAATCATCCTCTGCTCTATAAACCCTAAACCCTCGAAGAACCCTAATATTTCGCATATAACGATTCTAGATTTTGTTTTATGTACGAGTGCATTCGATGAACATACAAATGAGGTAAATGTCTTAAAATTGTTTTTATAAGATAAAAATAACTATTAGAATTGGTTTTAAAGTTTTTATTGTATATTTATTTTATTTAAAATAATACAACGACTCATGTCTGGTGCTTCAAATTAATTTTAATAAGTACTGATTGAGAAATTTCCAAGTTTTAAATTCGATTTATTGAGAACATCCATTTATTGATTTTGACCTAGACTTTTGTGATGTAAACATTTTATTATTTTTGCTATGTATTCTGAGTAAAACAAGGAAGTACGCACACGCACACGCACATATTATATATATATATATATATGCTTTGTGAGTATGGCAGGATTCATCCAGATGAACATTATTCTGTTGTACAGAGAGAATATCTCAAGAATCTTGAATATCAAACGAATTTATATTATTAATTATATTACAAATAAGAATTTTATATTTATAATGAGATAAAAATATTTGTTTGCCAGGGAAATAAAACTTGTTTTCAATATGCCAGTCCATTTATGTTTTTGCTTTTGTTATATTTTTTCTTATTCTTTAAACATCTCAAGTTATAATTTACTTTGTTTTTGTAATTTATAATTTTATAATCTATGTTTACTTTTGTTATAATTTATACATTTGGCTCGATATTGATATTGGGTGCAATCTGATATAAAACAGCAACATATAATTACAATTTAAAATTTGTTATATATGCACATATATAGTTTATCTCCACATATACATATTATATATATATCCATAATACATATTGCGCATATATATTTTAAATTGTAAATTGTATATATTTGTGTATATTATCTATATGTATGCATCCACATGTCTGTATGTAATATGTGACTTATATATCTATATATATTATAAACGTATATTTACATGCTTAACATGTAATTAAGTTTAAAAACCATCAATATAAATATATATAAATAACGGCTTTCAGTTTCACATTTGTTTACCACAAATAAAACAAGAAAGGCGTGATTTCCAGGGTGGAATTACAGAGAGTTTAACAAGGTTTCTGCACAGATTCAGCAGATATTCTTTCTCAATATTCTTCATTTAATGGCTTTTTACTAAACACTTCATCTCCTTCTTCAGTTTGTAGAGGCGCTCCATGCAGTCTTGGTATGCGTGTGTGTGCGTGCGTGTGCGTGTGCGTGTGCGTGTGTGTGTGATAGTGAGAAAGAGAGGGAGAGCATTTAGTGATATCTTTATAACCCTAAACCTCTGTTCTTGGTAAGTCTCTGTTCTTGAATCTGTTCTTTATTTGATTTGATCTCATTTATTTATTTATTAAATATCTCTTTATTTTATTTTTTATTTTTTTTAATTAATTTAAATATATTGATGGTTTGCTTCTTTATAATCTGTTTCATAATAACAAACAGACACGCTCTCGAAAGTGTCGTTTTGATAAATGTATTTTGAAAATGAAACAAGTTTATAAATTGTTTCTGAGGTGGTAAGTAATATATCAATTATAAACACACATATGTAAAGTATTTATGTATGTATGTGTATACATGTACACATATACACATTGTTGCTCTAATGGCGTTTACTATTTTACTTCAGGAGCTTCTTCTTTATTTGCAAATGCTAATGTAAAACATGTTATTAGAGGTACAGAATGCAATTCTTTTATAAGTAATTTGTTAACAGTAGCAAGTTACACACACACATGTGCGTGTGTATGTGTGTGTGTAAACACACGCACATGTGTCTGTGTTTACAGGATGGTGGTAAATCAGTTGTAAGAGTAAGCTGTATTTGGAAACTGGTAGTCTTGTTTGTGGTGGGAGTTAGCGGAATATACTTTCTGCTGTCCAGAATATACTTCGACAATGGCTACAGTTTCCGGCTTGATCCTCTGTTGCAAGCTTGGACAAATGAGGAACTCTGTCCACAGCGTTTTACAAACGTTAAACCCGGGTTTAGTGTGCATTTTCCCAAGCCATCCCACGTATTCCAGGTGTGTGCGTGCGTGCGTGCGTGCGTTTTATGATATGACATCTTTCACACACACATGTGCTAATAGACATTTAACATTTAATTAGCTTGTTATAGTTAGTCTTATTCATTGTATGTAGTTATCTTATTGCATTACTTTGTACATTATTAAATGTAATAGAGACCTATTTAAAAATATTTTCAAAACAAAGTTGGGAAAACATTTCGTGCAGTCTGACATGTATGAATGAATGGAATTTGCTTACTTGTTATTTTTATTATATTATTAAATCATTTCAAACTTAATAAAAAATTTAAATCAAACACCTCGCCCAGTCTATGAGTTTGTAATTAATATGGATTTATAAGAAAAATAAATATTTTTTAATTAATATATTTTCGGTTTTATTTAGGAAAGAATGTGCATGCACACCTGTACATTACTTTGTGCTTTTATCTACGCAAAGATCAGGGAGTGGCTGGTTCGAGACTCTACTAAACAGCCATCCCAATATAAGCTCACACGGGGAGATATTCTCCGTACGACCCCGACGTGGAAACCTATCTACAGTTTTCCGTACATTAGACACTGTATATAACCTGGATTGGATTACTAGTGCGTCGAAGAACACTTGCACGACTGCCGTTGGATTCAAATGGATGCTAAACCAGGTATTTAGATAACTAAGCTTGTTTTAATTTTATTTTTTTAATAATAATAATAATGCATTTTATTTTATTTTTATTAACAGGGAGCATTAGATTATAGAAGGGAAGCATCTGCATATTTTAAAGAGCGGGGTGTTTCCGTTATACTTTTACTTAGACGAAATGGACTCAAGAGGCTCATTTCCATCCTGGCAAATTCATACGATCGCAAAACTCCGCTTAATGGCACTCATGTCTCACACGTTCACTCTGAAGAGGAGGTATATGTGTGTGTGTGTGTGTGTGTGTGTTATTTAAATTAAATAAATTAAACATTTAATATTATACAGGCAGATTTACTGGCTTCATACAAGCCCACTATAGATATCAGACTGTGTGAAGAGGAGCTTAGAACAATACCAGTTCATGGTTCTAGCTGCTTTACATGGTTTCGCTAACACAAGATTACTTGTTATTTATTATGAGGATTTAGTTAAGAATCCAGAGGTACATGTGTGTGTAGTGTGCGTGCGTGCGTGTGCGTGTGTGTGTAAATTATGGTTTTAAAGTATGGTTTAACACCAGGGATGCAGCGACTTGTGCAGGAGTTTCTACATGTTGAGGTAATGAAGCTTAGAAGTAGACAAGTGAAGATACACAGAGGGCCGGTTTCACAGTCTATAACTAACTGGAAGGAGTGTTTAAGGAATTAAATGGAACTGTGTTTGAAGCATTCTTAGCTGATAATGACTATAACTAATTTTAATATAATTCAAATTAAAAAAGAATTAAAATGGAATTTGTTTTTAAATTGAATTTACACATAAAAAATTCTCCTTCTTTCCGATGAAAAATCCTAATATAGATTTTTTGGAGGTTGCTGCTCATATATAAATGAAAGAAATATTTTTAAAATTTTTGATTAATTAATTAATTTTTTTAAAATTTCTCTATCTATAGTTTTCCTAATCTGACCTCTTAAAAGTTAACATAAAGTATAATGAATAATAAATAGATATACATACAAGAAAAATTATCAAATTGATTGCCCTAAATTTGACTCAAGGTCAATTTGTAGACTAAATTCATTATAATCTACATTAATACAATACAATGAATGATAATGTATGTGTACTTTTGTGTGTGTATATGCATTTATAATATTGCTAATTGCTAATTGTACATAGATATGTTGTATATTGAAATATATACATACTGTACATAAAGCTATTAACTAGCTAAGTGTGTAAGTTTGCATTTACACATAATTGTGTATATATGAATATACATAATTGATATATTATACACACACTAAACATGAAGGTGTAAACTGTATGTAATGAAGTATATTATACTTTAAACTGAAGTATATCATGTGTGTGAGTGTGTGTATGTATGTATGTTGAGGGTTGAGTTTGGGGTTTAATGGAATATACTTTCTATTGGTTTGAGTAGCTCCTAATTTTAGAATTATGCTTCACCATATATATTTATTGAATGTTTATGTCCTAAATAATTTATACATATAGCTTCTGTGGGGATGTATATATTTGCAAAATGCTTGTATTAACTTTATGTCATAGAAATTAAATTATTTATAAATTTTTAATTTTGACAAACATAATATTTTTAAATGAAATATATAGTAGACATAAAACACTTTTTAAGTGAAATTTCTGAATTAACAATGATAAATAAATAACCGCAATGGAATACTTGTTCGGTATATTCTGATAGTTTCTTGTAAGCTTAAACATTGGAGAAATTGTAACATTAACTTGATGTATTACAGTACGCGTGTGTAGATGTGCGTGCCTGCGTGTGTATAAGTGTATTTACCACGATGATGTCTGAAGTCCAATGCAGAAATCTCTCTCTCTCTCTCTCTCTTCTCTCTCTCTCTCTCACACACACACACACACACACATTCGAAACTGTTACATATAAACGTGTATATGGTCGTAGATAGTTTTTAAAAAAATACTAGTTATTCTCATCATGATTAACCAAAACTAGTAATAATGGAATATAAAGTTTATGATAATAATTACAGTATATTCAACTTGTGTGTGTGTGTGTGTGTGTGCTATATCTGTGTGTGTGTGTGTGTGTGTGTCAATATTCAGTTAGTTTATTGAACTGTAGAAAATTCAAATACTGCATTCACTGTTATTTAATTCAAAATGCAAGCATATATTACAAGGGTTAATTAATATGTTTGAAAATAAAAAATCACAACATTTAGTACATAACAGAAAAATTAATAAAATGAAATTAAAATAATATAATTCTGATTAAATTTTAATAAAATTCATTAAAAAAATGAATCTTGAAGAAATTATAAGGACGCGAATGATTCAGGAGAACTTTTTAATATTAATATATTTAAATTTTCAATTAGAGTATAAACTTAATAAATACAAGTAAATGAACAGGTAGAAGTTTCGTGTGTGTGTGTGTGAGAGAGAGAGAGAGAGAGAGATTTTGTTATAAACTTATGAAGAACAACCCAAGTATTATGGTATGTTTGAAAAAGAATAATGACAATTCCTTGAAGTGATTGTTCATTTCTTTTACAACTTTATTAGTTCATATATATATATATATAACACACACACACACACATATAGTCTACAAAAAATAAGTTTAATTAGTGTGTTTGTATACATGTCTTTCGTGATAACCCCATTAATGACATTTTTAATTTTATTCAACAGCCATTTAAATTAAATTTGATTGATATTCTAAATTTATTTAATAATTATTTTAAATTTAATTTGATAATTATTTTAAATTTAATTTGATAATTATTTTAAACTTACAAAGTTAAAGTGTTTTTAAGGTTAAAGATCGGGGAGCTCCGTCCAGTTTATTAAAGGTCTAGTTTCAAAATAAATTCACCATATTAATAATAATAATTAAATTAATAATCAATTATTATTAAATAATTAAACCCACAAACGTAGACATGCCTATTATTCAGTGTTTGTTTATCATTAATGCCTTATAAATGACCATCCTAAATCCTAAAACCTTAAATTTTAATTAGGTTAAAAATAATAATTAAGTTAAAAATAACAATACAGTTATAATTAAGCTGATGCAATTAAGGATCTAATTTAAAAATTAAACTCATGAAATTAAGGATAACAACTTGAACACATTAGACAACATATAATACATAATCATAAATAGTAATGATGTTAAGAGATACATAATCGATTTCTAATGAATATAATGTGTATGTTTTATCATATTATATACCTTGAATAATAATAAAGTGAGGAGAGAACGAGGTAGTTAATATTAATCCATACGGGGCCTCTCCAATAAGGTGGATCATGCTCAGTGTTGCGTTTGTTACACATTGAACTGCATACACACACATATATATTATACATATACGCTTATAATGACGTGTATATGTGTGTTGCGTGCGTGCGTGTTTTGTATGCATTTATGATGTACATGGACTGCATGCTGCATATAGTATATGCCTGAAGTGTTCGCATACACACGCATTTGTTAAGGTGCTTATGCATACATACATATGTATATATATTTATATGCATGTTATGACCTGTATGTTTATATCCATGAGGTGTTTAATATAATTTGTTTTTAATTATAATATTCAATAACTAACTAAACAAAAGCTTCATGTTATAATTTACCTCGTATACCATAGCCTGTGATTCTCCTGCCTAATTAAATTAATCTGTTTTTTCTAAACCTTCATAGTCCTGCACAAATATATCATAAATCATGTAACAATGATTTAATTAATGTTTAGAACAACAACATAGAATTATAATTTTCAGCTATATATAATCATATAATATACAATTGTAAACTTACAGTTTTGGATCAACATGGATGTATGTCTGTGTGTATATCTTATACATGTAAATAATTTTTTTCTTTTATACATGTAATTTTTAATTTTTTTAAATTAATTTCTATTAGACATTTCATCTACATAAAACCCAGAAAACACGGAATTTTAAACTTAACAGGAGCTCAAATTAAAAGTTTAAGATTGTTAAATATAACCAGCATCCTATATACTCTTAACAAAGTCTTCAAACATTTAAATTATATTTAAATTTAAATCCCAGCTCCTCTAACTTCTTAGTACTCCACCCAAGTGTCTTTTCATATGCCTGTAAACTGTCATAGAATTATGCACATTTAGTTCTCATCATGTCATTCTAATCCGCATATGCTTTATATTTGTGCTACACACACACGTGTGTGTATATATGTGTGTGTTGAAGTGATCAAAAGTGTGATTCAAATTTTTAAAAAATAGTATATAAATGTACGTATGTGTGTGTAAGATCTATCTATCTATATCAATATACATACATACATACATACATACGTATGTGTGTGTATATATATATATATATATATTCTCTAACCTGAACCATTAAGAATGTGCATCGACCCATAATAATTCTTACCTATAGAATTATTTTCTTTAAAAGATTAAATTTAATAAGATATATAGTCTGGCATTATAGAAACTAGCAATATTAAATTTTGAATAATGGAATGAAAAAAAAAACATTATCAAATTAAAGTTCTTGAAACTCTGAAAATACAAAGAACTTATTCATTGCTTTGCAAGTACGGTTTTTTAAAATTAATTATCTTAATGAAACCATGCAATAAGAACATAAGGTTCCAACTATACCTAAATTAATTGTTTAAATATTCAAATAATATATACATATACTTATATATACATATATGTACGTGTGTGTGTGTGTGTGTGTGTGTGTGTGTGTGCATACCTCTTTATTTCTTTTTCCCGGGTTTTAGCACCCTTGGTAGGTGTAGCTCCACCAGTCTTCCTCATGTTCTTCAATTTGCGTGTGGCAGCAAACTCCCCAAACTTATGACCCACCTGTATATTGAATAATTTAAAATTATTTAGTAATACAAAATACTATATTAAACTATTAATATAACATTAATAAACAAAATACAAATAAAACAAGAAAACATTATAGTTCGATAAATGATTTATTTCTCATGTAAGATAAAATATGATAAATAGCTTGACTAAAACGCTTGTAAACATAATAAGAATATATGTACGTATATATGTCCCTCGACTTCACAATTTGATAATCTAAAAGTATATGAACAATTTATTGAATAAATTAAATCTAGTATAAAGTTATAATATACACGTGTGGCTGTAACATATACATACGTATCCACATCATCTGCATAATATGAGACTGCATGTGTATACGAGGCATATATAAAAATGAGTGTGTATGTGTGTTTGAGAGAGGACATAAAGTATTTGAATATTAGCTTAAGACTTATAAAAATAAATAGAAACTTCCATTTGGTATAGCAGTTATATGATTTGATATATTTCAAAAACACACACGCACGCACGCACGCACACGCACACAGATCCAGTGGTCTTGCAACAATATGCTTTCGGAATAAATTGAAAATAAACTGCAAATATATATAAACCCACTTATATTAGTGTATAAACAAAATTATGAAGTAAGAGATATATGTGGGTGTTTTTGTATATTAAAATAAAATTGCATATGTTCAAACTATTGAATACACTTACAAATTAATAATATAATATAATACACACACACACACACACACGTGTGTGTGTGTGTGTGTGTGTGTGTGTGTCTGTGTGTGTGTTCGGTTAAGTTGTCAAATGCCTTATACTATAAATATATACATACATTGTTTACGCTTAATTAAAATGTGCATTTGTACGTTCAAATTCTTAAAAGAAATAATAACCCAGCGGACACACATACATACACGCACGCACGCGCACAATACCATGTCTTCAGTAATCTTTACACCCATAAACTGCTTGCCATTGTGGACCTGGACGAAGAGGCCTATGAAATCAGTCAGAATTGTGGACCTCCGCGAGTAAATCTTTGCCCCATTTGCCAGATTCTTCACTGCCTCGTCACAAACGGACCTTCCATGCCGATCGAGGCGCCATTTCCTGTAAACCCTAACTCTAGAACCCTAAAACAGAGCATTACTTCTTTTAATTTTTCATTAAAAATATCACTTATTAAATTTTAACTGTTAATCTCATGCTAAACCCTAAACCTCAGGTAGGTTTAAGCATTCTCTGTTTTTAGGGTTTGAGAGGGTCTATGGAGAGTGCCACACCATTGCTGGACGTACTGAAGCAATGTGGACAGCAGAGACACGTGGCTGCATTCCATTTTCCAGGTCACTCTAGGGGAGCATCCGCGGCTAAATCAATATGTAATATAAATGGGGAAGTCCCTGTTTGAATATGATCTTCCTGAGCTTCCAGGCTTGGACAATCTCCATTCACCGTTGGGAGCCATTGCTGAATCTCAACGCTTAGCTGCCCAATTGTTTGGTGCCCAATCCACCTGGTATTTATATATATATATATATATATATATATATATTATATATATTATCTTAATATTGAATACGAAGTTGAAATATTGATATACACATGGTATAATGAGTTTTGAAAACATTTATAAGCTCTTAGCTTCTTATTAATGATTTTATTTTACCATAGCATGTGTGTACATATAGTACTAGTGTGTGTGTGTGTGTGTGTGTACAAACTTAATTAAGTCTTTAATATTTGATCAGGTTTCTGGTTAATGGTTCAACATGTGGAATCCAGGCAGCAGTAATGAGCACATGTAAACCAGGAGATTATCTTATACTTCCGAGAAATTGTCACATTTCTGCAGTTTCAGCAATGGTACTCTCAGGTGTGTGTGTGTGTATAGAGAGAGAGAGAGATAATCTTTCTATACGCACGTGCATGATGTGTAACACACACATTATTATTATAGTGACCTTCAGGTGCACTTCCACATTATGTCATGCCTATTTACGACACCACATGGGGAATATCCCATGGTATCACACTAAACAGCATTAAGAAAGCAATACAGGAGCTTAAGGGTAAAAGAGCAAGAATTGGAGCATGTCTTATTGTATCACCTACATACTTTGGAATATGCAGTCCTGTTCAAGAAATTGCTCAACTATGTCATTTGCATAATATCCCTCTCATAGTTGACGAGGCCCACGGTGCACACTTCAGGTTTGTTAAACACACACGCACACATACACCTAAAGCATACATATTATACTTTAGGTTTCATACAAAGTTTCCAGCTACTTCATTAGAACAAGGAGCAGATATTGTTATACAGTCCACACACAAAGTATTGACATCACTCACACAATCAGCAATGTTACATTCTTCGAATAACAAACTTGTTAGTCAAGAGAGGATAAGCAGGTAATTAACTAATTAATACTAATTAATTATCTAATTATTAATACTTAAACAGGTGTTTAAGAGCTTTACAAAGCTCTAGTCCTAGCTACTTGTTGATGGCCTCGCTTGATGCTGCTAGAGCACAAATGTCCACTACTGGAGATCACTACTTATTTGATCAAGCTCTTAAACTGGCTTCAGAGTGTCGTAAACAGCTCAAGCATATTCCTGGGATCTCTATACTCGACAGGCATACCATACATGTATGCATATGTATATGCATATATATATCACCTATATATGTTGTTGTTTCCAGTTTAATGGGGACGTGGAAGGAGTACTGCGATGGATGAACTAAGGATCACCGTTGGATTGTTGGCAACTTGGGATAACAGGGACAGAAGCTGATGAGATTTTATGTGAACAACATAAGGTGGTAGCAGAGCTTCCATGGTTAAACTCGTTAACCTTTGCGTTAAATACTGGTACAAGTGTTAATGATATTAAGAAGCTTGTTAGTGCAATGGAGTATCTCTCATCAAATTATTATTCAAAAGAAGCTGAGACCAGGTATATATCGTATTCATTAAACTTGTATATATATATATATATATATATATTCTTTCTTCTAATAAGGTTAGTGGGCAGTAAATAATAAAATCTTTCATTATTATGTTTTATTCTAGTCCATGGAGGAATATTTTATCTATGGGTGGTAAACTCGCGGAGCAGAATGAGTTTGACATTGTTTTGAGTCCACGCGATGCATTCTACGCAGATGTTGAACGCGTGGACGTTAGGGAGGGTGTAGGGCGTGTGTGTGCTGAAGTTATATGTCCATACCCTCCTGGGATTCCTGTGGTTTTTCCCGGAGAAATTATTACTAAGGAAGCTTTTAATTATTTAAAACAAGCTAGGGAGTTTAATATTGAGATTAGTGGGGCTTCTGATACGTCCTTGTTAACAATATTGGTATGCAAATGATTTTAATTATATATATATATATAATAATTCCTACATTTTTGTTGGAGAAAAAATGCAGAAAAATCAAACTCTTTACAAAGAATATTCAGCTACCAGCGCGGACCGTTTCAATCATGCCACATGGCATCCGATCGTAAGGATCAGACGGTCAAAAGTGCTCGTAGAGCTATGGTAGCTAGAGCACCTCTGTTCTAAATGTTGCTTTCTATGGAAAAGAATGGTAGGGTTAGGGCAGAAGATGACTATGGCGGAGGAGCGTCTGAGGCGCATTCTTTCACACGCAGCGAGCAGCGAGCATACCAAAGACAAGGTATGTGTGTAGATCTCTCTCTTTCTCTCTTTTGCTGGAATTCGTGGGCAGGAAGAGGAATTGGTGAGTGATTCTGTGTTGAATCGACAGAATTCTGGGGGTTTTATGGAGAATCCTGCATTGGAGGATTCTAGGGAGGAAGCAGGGGCTATAGTTCAAAGCTCGGTTAGCTCTTCCATGCGTGGATTTAGCACAGGGAAGCTTGATGGATCCTGGCCTGTTGATTGGCCTGTTGCGGAGGATTGTATCTTCTGCAAGATTGTACATGGTTATGCCCCTGCGTTCAAGGTTTGTCATGCATACTGAAATGATGTGTGTGTGACATATTTGTTATACACATGTATTAATATACCAAAATGCACATACAAAGCATCATTTATTCAAGGTGAAGCTACTCTTTACATTCTTTACATTCTGTGCAGCTCTATGAAGACGAATTTTGTGTGTGCATTTTGGATATAAATCCATTATGCTATGGGTAAATCTCTCTCTCTCTTTCTTTCCCTCTCTCATTTTAACTCTATTGCAGACATTCTTTATTGGTTCCTAAAGGTCATTTCCCAGCACTAGATGCCACGCCTCCTCGGGTATGTTGATATTCACACACATATATACCTCATACACACATGCACACACAGACACAAATATATATATATATATATATATATATATACATCCCTCCCTATATACATTCACATATGTACATGTCTGTGAGGTGTATAGGTAAATATAGATGTGTTTAACTGGCAGGTAGCAGCGGCCATGTGCAGTGTTGTGCCTTTGCTCAGCAATGTTATAATGCAAGCAACTTCTTGTGGTAAGCTGTTTATTCTAGTTTATATATTACATCCTATATCATATCTGTATGTGTATATGCTACGTGTGTGTGTGTTTTGCTGTGTCAAATTACTTACTGCTTACAGCTTCCAGATGCTTTCAATATGGTGGTTAACAATGGGGAAGCTGCTGGCCAAGTGGTATTCCATGTAAGTAACAATAACACGAAAAAGTGAGAGAGAGAGAAAGCGAGGGAGAGAGAGATGTGACCACTTTTATTTGTAGACACACTTCCACATTGTACCGAGGTTTCGTGGGGATGGATTATGGACAAATGAGGTAAATTGCTCTATTTATATATGTTTAAGATGTTTAATCATGTTTTAATTTAAAATTTAGAGTGTTAACCGGAAATCAATAAGCATGTTGAGGATCCTAATCAACTTATGAAAGCTGTACGGTCCCTGTTGAGGAGCAGAACGTAAACAAGGACTCTATCTGCCATTCCTGGTCAAGGAGTTTGTACTAATACATTATGTATACGGTCAGTACACGATATCCATACGATATTAAATGTGATTCGTGTCTCTCTCCTCTCTCTATATATATATATCTATATCTATCTATATCTATATATATATATATATATATATGTATGCACCGTGCAAGTTTTCAAATCTCTCTCTCACCCGCACACACGCACACGCAGGGGTAGCCCTGTGGTAGAGCTTGAATTGCAACAGTGGGCATTTGCAGATAGCATTGTGCTATATAAGAGCGCTAAACACGCACGCACGCACACGCACGATAAATGCAATAATATGGTGTGTGTCTAAAAAATTGGTCTCCCACGTCAGCATTAATTTTAGGGTTTTCGATGACAAATGTTTAAAGTTGAGAATAACTTTAATGGCTCAGAGAATATACCTATCAGATTTTAAAGGTTAGGTTTACTGATTAAAGAGCTAGATGCAGATGGGTTTAGGGTGAAGATCTCCAACAGATGACGGGATTCGAGAGAGAAGAAGGGGATTCTCCTCCCCAAATGAACAGGGTACTCTCTTTCTCGAACGGGATCGCGTGTATACACACAAATAGGGATGAATCCATACACAGCTCTTATTCTACAGATTGCGACTTTAGCTTCGTAATACACAGGTCTCTCCCCCTCTCTCCTCTCTCTCCCTCTCTCTCTTTCTCCCTCTGTCTCGATGTATAAATGTAACTCTGTATATGATCACAGCAATGAAATAGAGAGTGGGTATCATCCAAACAGTGATGATGATCCAACGGTCAATAATTTTTCAAGAGCTTATTGAGGAGATTAACTCTAATGGCAATGATAATCCGCTTCATAAAACGGTTCTAGTTACCCTCTTCTACGTTCTTGTTTGGTACATTTTCAGCACTTGCCTCAATCTGTAAGTGTGTGTGTGTGTGTGTCCCTCCCTTAATCATAGTTAATTAAGTTAATTATTTTGACGATGTTATATGCATTTAGAGGATATAAATGAAAAAAAAACCTTCAGGTTAATTATATGGTATATATAAATTTTCCTGGTTTTTAGTATTTCCTAAGTAAACAAGTTTTAATTAATTACCACTAATACAAAAGGGGGCTGTAATTAACTATCTAATTTCTTATATTAATATCATTTAACTGGTGCAGTTGGCAGAAATTCATAATATAATATTTGTATAATAAGAAAAATAATGTTATATATCCTTAACGTGCTTTAGCATACTTGTGTGCGTATTCTAAAACTAGTAATATACGTAATTATATATAATATAATATATATATATATTTTATACATTAAGATCGTTTGTTTTAACTATTATATATCTATATAATAATTTTTAATCATTTCATAATTAGCTATCAGGTGTATATATTTAATAGCTATATAGCAATGCACATGATGTAGAATATGGCATGTATGTATATGAGACACACACACGCACGCATAATAATCTGTTATATATACTAATTTTATACTTTTTAACTGTTTATAAATTACTAAATTATTCAATTAATAAAAATTTAGATCATTAATATTTTTGTTTACAGGTACAATAAGTTGCTATTAGGTAAAAAATATGGGAAAATTTCCAGCACCACTTTTAATGAACACAGTACATTTCTCCATGCAAGCAATAGTATCAAACGCTCTTATTACGTTTTTGCGTGCCTTCGTTAAATCCTAAGGTGTCCATGTCATGGCGAGATTACTTTATAAGAGGTAAATAAGTTTAATTACAGTATTATTAATAATTACGGCAATATTAAATTTCAATCATTAATACATTCTAATACGTTAAATTTATGTATACTATTAATGTATAGTTAATATATATAGAACTATTTAAACTTTATAGTTTTACTAATTAAAAGGTTTCTTATGCAGTTATTCCTACTGGAATTGCTACTGCTTTAAGACGTGGATCTAACAAATGCATCTCTAGTGTTTATCAGTATCACATTCGCAACAATGGTAAACTTAATCTTATATGCATACATTATACACACATATATATACATACACGTGTTTCTATATTTATTTATGTATGTTTGTGTTATTTTGCAGTGTAAATCATCTACACAGTGTTCATTCTCATCTTCGCATTCCTGTTTAAGTAAGTTTTACTTATTTTAAGTAAAATATTTAATTAATCTTCTAACTTAATTTTATTCATGAACAGTTAGAGAATCCTAGCATTAAACTGTTTGGGATCATTTTTAATCATTTCATGTGGTGTGCTATTAACTGGTAAGTTACTCGCACACACACAGCTATATTACATTATGACTGCTGTATTATAGTTATTATAACTAATATTTATAGATTTTAACATTACAGCTATATTATTAATACTATGACAATGTAAGTTACATACAATATACATATACGCATACATACACATACTTTAATTTCTTTTAATTGAATGAACATGTTTAACAGTTGCTACGGAGGATACAGGTACACAGTTAATCTGTTTGGATTTGTATTAGTTATGTTAGCAGCACTATGTTCCCGGATTTCGATGGGTGGTAACACAGCTTTTACTACAGGTTTGCATGGTATATATGTGTGTATGTCTAGTGCTTTAATAATCTAAATTTTCTTCTTTTGTTTTACAGAAAAAGGAATATGGTAAGTAAATTTAAATATTTGGGTTAAGTTTCAATTACTTACATTACATTGTTTAACTATACAGGTTAACTAATCCATTAGCTGCAATGAGCTATTTAACACCTGTGATGGCATAGTTACATTAATCTTCTCGCTAATATTAGAACCATGGAATATGCTTGGTAAATCTCCATATTTCGACACACGAGCTCATGTTGGAGAGTTTTACACTTATGTTACTTGGTGGAACACTAGCCTTCTTCATGGTAACTATCTCTCTCTCTTTTTGTGTATATGTGTGTGTGTGTGTGTGTTTGCTAAAACTTAATATTTTTCAGGTTATGGCAGAATATATTTTGATTTCTAAGACAAGTGCCGTCACAATGACTTGCAGGTGTTGTTAAGGAATTTTGGACTGTTCTAGTAAGTACATACTTATTATGTTTATTTTTGCATATTTACTACATGTAATACACACAAGTTTATGTATAATGATATTACATAAGTTTTATATAAATATTATGCAGGCTGGGATACTTTACTTCCACGATGAGTTTACAGTATTAAAGGTGTGGGGTTTATCGTAATTGTGATTGGAGTTTGCCTTTACAACTGGTTTAAGTAAGTGCTTATAATATTTATAGAACTTAAATTCATGATTTATTATAATTAAATTAATTATTATATTATATTATGATTTACTTTTATAATGATGTATATTGCTTATTACCGTATTTGTAGATACCAAACGTTGGTTGAAAACAAAGGCGAACATAGAATAGAAGAAATTGAAATATGCAACAAGGAGTTAAATACACTATAGTCGAAGAAGATGAATTTCATAGTGAAGTGTAAACGTAGATATATAATGAATTTGATGTATGTTAAAACATATGTATATTATTGTATATTCTTTATTTAAATACAAATTTTATAATTTGTAAGATACAATATGTAACACATATATAACCAATTAAGCTTCTTAAGAATTCAACAATATAACAATTGAAAAATAAATAATTAATTTATAATAGATTATTATATTATATATTACACTAGATTATTTATTTATATATTATATATATATATATATATATGTAAGCATTGGCTATATACATAACATACACCGGCTTGTTATAGATGTATTCGGATCAAATATTATAATAAAATTTTTATTTTGAAATTATATATGCATATTTTATTATTTTTTATATATTATATAGTAAGATAGGAAAGTGACATATAATCATACTTACCTATTATTTTTTTCATTATTTATAAATTTTAAATGGTTTTTGAACTGACATACAAATTTATTTATTATATCTTTATGATTTAGATAAGTTAAATCTAGATTCTAATTCTTTAAATATATTGTTTTTTACACTCCAATTCTATTGTTTTTAAACTTATATTATTTCTCAAAATACATAAACATTCCTAAACATGGATAATTTTTCATTAAATTTTTGATCGATAAATTGTTCTCATTAATGGTGATAATACTATGAAAATATATCACATTTATGTTTCAGACTATTTTTTTCTAAATCATTTATTAATTAAAATTAAATTAATTTTATTGACTTTATTATGTTTCCATTTGAGAAAATTATGAGATTCAAAAATTTATTATTGAGGTAATCTTAATTCATAATTTAATTTTATTTATTTAATTAAATTTAGAAAGTCTTGAAAAAAAGAAAGTGTAAGGAATTCATCTTAATTAAACAAATAAAACAATGTACATAATTATTTATAAATGAAATGGTTACTTTAAATTTTATTAAATATATACATTTTATAGACATTTATAAACTTTTTATGAATTTATTTAATTTAAATTAAGTCAATTCGAATTAAGCATAAAGACCAAAGATAAAACCAAATAATTAAGATTATTTTATAAAGGTTATATATTATTTTATTTAATTCAATATTAATTTTGGGAAAACAAATTGTAGTCTATAACAAGTATATATGAATAAAAAAATCTTTTAATAAAAAAGAAAATGTAAGTATATTATTAAGTAATCCAACAAAATGTATTATACTTAATAAATTTGATTACATCTAAATTATTTTGAAAAATTATAATAATTAGTACATGCAAAATTAAGTAGAAGAAAATAACTATAAACCATTTATTATATTTTAATCGTATATGTATACATACATTATAATTTGAAACTAATTTAACATAGTGTGAAATTACTTAATTCATTAAGAAATCAAAACTTTAATCTTTTAATTATATAAATAATATTAAGTTAAAAAATTAATAACAAGAATAAATATATACGTCAAATGGGCATCTTTCTTAAATATTTATGTTTATAAATTTATCTTATATATAATCTATATTACTAAACTTAATTGATAATAATCATACATTGTATAGGTTTATATTTAAAATCATAAACTATGACATAATTAAATATTGTAAATTAGGAAGATAGTAAATAAAAAATTTAATATATTTTAAAGAATAAGACATATACTTATTAACAAATTTAATTTAAATATATTACTTAATATTATACTTATAGATTTGTCATTTTAATTTATGATTTATGTTTTATATTGAATTTAATTGTATTTTAATAACTCAAACTATTCTCTTATTTTAAAGAGTTAATCATATATAAAGAGAGAGATTATTCTCTTTAGACTTCATAAATACTAATAAAAATTTAAGATCACTTTAGTATAATAATTAAGTTATTTTTGTGTTTTTTTTTTAATTTAAATACGACATAAGAGTTTTGTTTTTAATAAGTTAAATAATTAATTGGATGTATTGGTAATTATACATAATATTTTTAAGTTATTTAAATAGTGTATTAATTATTTTTACAAAATTATTTAATAATAAACTTTACTCCATTTCAATCTAAGTTTGTTCTAAATTATATTTATATTTAATTAGTTAATATAATTTAAATTCTAATTATCATGAAGTTTTAAATTAAAATTTATGAATTATATATGTAAATGTAAAACTTTAATGGAATTTTATCTATATTGAACACATAAGACTTGATTAATCAAATTATTTATAATTCATAATTATAAGATTTATTATTTATATTGAACAATATAAACATATTAATATTAATAAAAACATGTAAAAATCATATGAATAACTTATGTGTGTGTGTATGTATATATACATATAAATACACATATATATATTCAAGTTCATTCCGTATAACAATTCTCTATACACAAGATATCATATATTACACAATGGAACATGCAAAAATAATTTAATAATTAATATATATATATATAACCTACCCGACGTGATAATTTTTTATATCTATTAATATGATTATTACATATATCACACAAACATATAATAAAACATATAGAAATAATTTAAATATTATGTATATATATAAAAAGTCAAATAAAAAAAAATAATTTTTAAGAACAATTAACTAACTTACAATCATATTAATATTAAAAGATTTCAATATAAATTATAATAATTAGTAAGATTTTAAATAAATTAAGAATAATATATTCAATTATTTAATATATTTAAGCAATTACTCAATTTATTAAAAATGTAAAATTTTATATCATACTTATATTAATCAAATAAAATAAAAATATTGTTTGTAACATGTTTATAATAAGTAAATACATTCTTTTTAAATAAAACTTTGATACATAAAAGAATATTGACGGAATATAATTATTTATAGTGACATAAATCAAAACTATATTTCTTTTATTATCTTTTTAATATAAATAATATTAAGGTAACAATTTGATAACAAGAGTATTATTTTAGTAAATATATATGTAAGATGAACATACATTTTATAAGTTTAAAGTCATAAATTATGACATAATTAAATATTGTAAATTGGGAAAATGGTAAATAAGAAATTTCATATGTTTTGAAAAATAAGACATATACTCATTAAGAGATTTAATTTAAATATATTACTTAATATTATATTTATAGATTCGTCATGATTTATGTTTCACATTGAATTTAATTGTATTTAAATAACCCAAACTATTATCTTATTTAAAAAGTTAATCACACATTATATATAAAGAGAGATTATTCTCTTTGAACTTCATAAATACTATATTAAGATCACTTTAGTATATTGCCTAACCCATACTTTTGTGTTTTATTTTATTAATTTATATACAATATAAGAGTTTTATTTTGAATAAGTTAAATATTTGTTTGAATGTAATTCTTTTAAGTTATTTAGAATCTTACTGATTATAATCTATATTAAAATTTAAATTATTAATGATAATTGTAATTACAAGTTATTTAAATGATGTATTAATTATTTTTACAAAATTATTTAATAATAAACTTTACTCCATTTCAATCTAAGTTTGTCTAAATTATATTTATATTTAATTAGTTATTATAATAATTATCATGAAGTTTAAATTAAAGTATATGGGTATATATGTAAAGAGGGTCTATATGTAAATTAAAAACTTCCAAGGATATAAATAAAATAAATATCAAGGGTATATATATGTAATTTTCTTATATTTAAGGATGAATCAAGTTGCTTTTAAACTGCCATTAAGCTAATACAATTTCTTACTTATATTTTCTTTTTACCTTATTTTTATTAAATTAATTATGTCAAAAAGTCTAAATCAAACTTACTTGATTCTGAAGCTTCAGCTGGCTGTAATATGTGTTTTAATTTCCACCCTCCAGAGCCAGCATTTGCAAATGCCTGCATATGTCTTTCAGTTAAACGTATAGTGTGCGTGCGTGCGTGTGTGTGTGTGTGTGTGTGTGTGAGAGAGAGAGAGAGAGAGAGAGAATTGCCTGCTGCCATGAAGTGCCGGATGCCTCGAGCAAGACCGCATTTGCAGTTTTGAGCTCTACAGGCCTGCCACAAAATATAGTCGCTGCTTCTTCCCAGCCTTTGTTATGTCCCATACACCTATTTACACAATAATATTCACTAACATGTCATTTAAACACACACACGCACGCACACACACACACACACACAAAGCCACCACGTGAATAAATAATAGGCTGTTTATTGAGTCTTCAAAGTCTGTTTTACAAGCACTATCCTCTCTCTCTCTCTCTCTCTCTCTCTCTCTCACACACACACACACACACACACACACACACACGCACGCACGCAAACTTACAAGATGGTGGTCATTTCATTAGTACCGTATTTGCAAACGGATTCTTGTATGTGCTGTGCAGAGTGGCCATCCATGGCAGCAACCGAGTAAAAACTTGGCAACAGACGAACCTCTGCAGTACTCAATTCTATACAGTGTCTCTTTAAAATTTCTAACGTTTCCTGAGTCCTGCTTGAATCACTGCAAATACCATATATTAAACTCAATTCACATATACTTAATATAAACCAATTTTAATAAACTTCTTTTTGATACCGCTAGTAGTTTTATTAATCTAAAAATTTGTTTTTGCTTATACATCAAAAGTTTTACTGCTGCATTTAAGTTAATCACAAACATGTGTGCACTGCGTGTGGTGTGTGTGTGAGAGCGAGAGAGAGAGATTTTCTCATAAACATCGATATCATTAATATTTTTATTCATCTAATTTTTTCTCCTAACCAGTTTATTTTGATTAAACTACAATGTGAAACCATGGTATTTTAATTTGATAATAACCATAACCATATACACAATTATATATTTATTATCAATGTTTTACCTGCACAGAACAAGTTGAGGTAGCCAATCGAGTTCCCTTAACTTGAAACCAATGCTGATTGCTTGTTGCCGTCCACGACCACTCAAAGGCCTTTCATGATCTATGTATGTATATATGTGAATACACACACGTATATACACATACGTGCGCGTGTATACACATATAAAGAACTCATACACATGTATATTTCCAAACACACCATGTCTTCCTGTGAATATGTATGCGTACTATCTGTGTGTGTGTGTGGATGAATACATACGTGTACATGTTATAATATTGTCTGCATACATATGTTCGTGTACATATACGAATAACTCATATATACATGTAACATACATACGTCCGTGTATTGAATATGTATGCACACAACACACACACACACACACCTCTCAGAGAAGATTGGACCAAGAACTATGAGCATGCCGTAATAAAACGAGGCGACGTGTTCGATTCACAATCTTATTACTTAAACCTTCAACATTTGCACAATTAACAGTCCTAATCTTGTTGCTTAATCTCCTTATATATGCTCCTCCACACACCCATTATCCCTCACTGAAATTCCCCACATTTCCTCCCCCGTTGTTTTCACAAACCCTCAACAAAAATCGTATACACGTGGATGGGTATATGCGTGGTATATACGTACATACATACGATGTGTGTATACAATAAAAACATGGGGTCGATAAACAAGGAGCTTACACGGGACAAGAAAGGGATGTATCAAGATGGCTTGCTGAATGTGGTAAAAGACGTGACTTGGAACGAGGAAAGGCTCTGCATATACACGCTGTTGAACTTGGGTGTCACAAGGACAAGTACGTAGCAAACGCTCTAATCAAAATGTATAGCAAATGCGGGTGTATACACCACGCACGTGACGTTTTCCATAGCGTGGAACACAAGGACGTGGTTCTGTGGAACGCTCTGATTCTGGGATACGTGGAGAATGGGGAAAGCTTGTCTGCTCTAGAGTTGTACACACGCATGGAGTGTGAAAAGACGAGTTTACATACGTTGCTGCACTCAAGGCGTGTGCGTGCGCGTGTCTGTTTAGAGAAGGGAATGGATATACATAGAGAAGCTAAGGAACGAGGGATGGATATGAACATATACGTAGCAAACACCTTGATAGATATGTACGGTAAGTAGATGTATGTATCATGCAAGATACGTATTCGATATGAAGATACGGACGGTTGTTTCGTGGGCAAGCCTCATACTTGGATACGTAGAGAATGGGGAAAAGCTTGTTTGCTTATGGAGCTGTTTGTAAACATGGATTGTGTGCCTAATGGGTGTGTGTTTCGTGGCTGTGTTCAAGGCGTGCATTGGATTAGCTACAAAGGACAGGCAGTTTTCTTTAAACAAGGGACTTGTGTTTCATGCACAGGCGAGAGAACGAGGTGTTGATGGAGACGTATTCGTGGCAAGCACCTTGGTTGAGATGTATGGGAAGTGTGGGAGCGTGCGACACGCCAAGGTGTATTCGATAACATGAAGAGTCGCAACGTTGTTGCCTGGAACAGTTTTGATTATGGGATACGTGGAGAATGGGGGAGAGTTCTGTAGCTACGGAGTTATACACAAGAATGGACTGTGAACCGAGCTCTTTTACATTTGTTGCAGCACTCAAGGCATGTCATAACTTAGGAGACAGAGAGTTATGTTTACAGCGAGGGATGGACGTACATACGCGAGCGAAAGAGTATTGTTTTGATACAGACATATATGTGGGAAACTCTCTTATGGAAATGTATAGTAAATGCAGCAGTATGGGACATGCATGGGATGTGTTCAATAAGATAAACATAGAGATGTTGTTTCGTGAACACACCTTTATGGGATACGTGGAGAATGGGGAGAGCTCAATATGTATGGATTTATTCACAAGTATGGATGTTAAACCAGATTATGTTACTCTTCTTGCTCTACTTAAGGCGTGTTGAGTTTAACATCGTTAAGCCTGGGAAAAGAAGTTCATGCTCATATTAACAAGCTTGGTTACGAACTAAACCAGGTTTTAGCAAACTGTTTAGTGGAGTTTTACGGGAAAAGTGGGAGTTTAGGGGGTGCTGAAGATCTGTTTTGTATATGCGTTCCCCGGATATAGTGTCTTGGAATGCCTTGATATCAGGGTACGTGGCACAAGGGGAAAGCTTAAGAGTGTTTAACATGGTGCACTATATAAGCGAAAGTGGTTTAAGAATGGATAATGGAACGTTTATGTTAATACTCACATGTTGTAATCATAGTGGTATGGTAGAAGAAGGTATACATTGTTTCGAATACATGTATAAATACGGGTTGAGTCCGAGTATAGAACATTATACTTGTGTAGTTGATATGTTGGGGAGAGCCAATAGATTGGAAGATGCTTTTATGCTTGTTAAGAATATACCAGTTGATACTGATAGTGTTGTGTGGAGAAGCTTATTAAGCTCGTGTAGGGAAGGGAGTAATGTGGAAGGTGTCACAGCTGCATTTGGTGCATTAGCTGCTTTTAAAAAAAGAGGCTGATTTTATATCTTTTTTAATGGCGTGTAATAGTTAAGTTAAACTTAAGTTTTAAATAACACAGCATATGTATATGCGTGTGCGTGAGTGAGAGAGAACCTGAAAACACACATATAAATGGATTATAATTAAATGATGTAATATAAATAAATAAAAAACTTAACCAAATAATTAAATTTACTTAAGAATCTCTCTCTCGTGCACTAACATACACACACATATATACACGCAAAAATGTAGTGATATTGGTGATACTCGTATATACATAACAACGACGAAGCCTCGTCGTATTACTTGGGAGATACTATATCTAATATATCTATCTATCTATCTATCTATCTATCTATATATATTATTATATATATAATATTTATATTTATTTATTTATTTTGATTGCAATATCTCATTATTAAATTAACAGACTTTGCTAATTAAAAATTAAATCAACATTTTTTTTATAATTATTGATTGTTTTAAACAACTAACGAAATATACAACTATGATTGTACACTTACTAAATAAATAAATTGAGATAAGATTGTGTTAAAAAATCAAAGATTTTCATTTCAAACTCAATATTAAATAATAAATAGTTTATGATTTACATTAATTTTAAAATTGGTTATGACATCCCAGCTTAAATACGATTTCGTTTATATATGTAAATCACACGGCCAGAACAGAGCCACGTGTCCGTCATTCCCTGTTCTTAGGGTTTTGGCTATGGCGCTGGAGCAGGAGTACGACTCTTAATATATATATATATGTGTGTGTGTGTGTGTGTGTGTAATGTATTCATGAATGGTGTGTGTGCGCGCGCGGTTTAAATTACATGTCAAAATAATTCTGTTAGTTTTATAATTATAATTGTAAATATAGTAAATTAAGTTAAGATGTGTCTATTTTAAACTGATTTTTATAAATTTTAAAAGTTTAATTAGATTGAAACTATGTGTTCCGCTGTTAAAGATCTTGATTTTTATTTATAATTCCTAAAATATTACTGTGATATACATAATTTTTTAAATATGCAAAATGTAACTTTTGACGACTTTAAATGTTTAAATATTTATTTATTTTTTTTGAGATATTACTTCTTGAACTTTGTTATAAAACATTATTTAATATATAAAAGATGTGTTTATAATGTGACAATTCTTGTACCCGTGCATACTTATATACATATGTATCTATTTATTAATGCAAGCATGAACATCTTATATGTACAATGTATTGTTAACAGTTGTTTTTTAATATATAAATTTTTCTTAACTTTCTATAATAATCGCCAAATATTATATATGCATATATTGAATATAATTAAATAAAAACATATATAAATACATTATGAGCATCAACAAATACATATTGTTAATTGAATATTCTAAATTTAAATATCTTATAAACTTAAAATCTAATATAAATAAACCTTTTGCTTTTAGTTATTTTAATAATTTTTAGATGTTTAAATTATTAACTGTGAAGTATAATTTTAATGTGGATTAAATACTTCTTAAAAGCATTTAAAATTATGCAATTTAATTATCAAAACAAAAAGAATTATAGTTGCATAATGAATTTATAAAATAAATAGATAATGATAATATACATCTTTTTAACTATAAATGACTCATTAAATTTAATAAACTTGAGTTATTTAAAACTCTAAACTCTAATTAAACCACTCATTAATGATATATATATAATTAAAACATTAAATTCTAATTTAAAAGTTGTAAACTTTAAACTTTTAAATATTAGCGAATAAAATTATATTAAGTACAAATGAATATAAGGGCACTGTAATTACCATATTTAAACTAGAGTTGTTGCACATGTAGAATTCTATGTGTATTATTTAATAAAATAAAATAAATAATTATTTGAATTTGTCTTAAATGTTATATCATAAAATTGTTAATGTTATAACATTTTTACGTAATCTCCAGTAATAACAAATGCTTCTTTTCGTGTAACAAGTAATTCAAGATTTTTTTTTCTTTTTAAAGTTCCAACTAAAACACCACTCACACAAGTAATTTATCATTTTTAACAATAAAGAGCAATTCATCTTACCGTTCAAACACACGATATCTTTATTATACTATTTTATTAATGAACGTGGACTTCATTAAACAACTTAGTGAATAAGAAAAAACATTATTGTAGCAATATAAAATATTCATTTTTGTTATGTTTTATTTAAAGATATAATGTCGGACATGTTATTCCTTATTATGTTTTATTTAAAGATATAATGTCGAACATGTTATTCATTAAAGACTTGAATTATATTTCATTTACTCAAATTGAATATTTATAGTTTTCTTTTTTATTTTTATGTTTAATTGCTCATTTGTATATACAAATTAAAAATAGATTGAACTTATTTATTACGAATTTAAATAACATTGGCTAAGATAAATCAATCTTACATAAAAAATTATGGAAAATCCCTTAAAATTCAAATATAATTTTGTATTAGGTATTTTTTAAATTCACAACGAAAATTTTCGATTTTAAATATTGGTGAATTCTAATTATATTTTAAATTTATATTTATTATATACTTATTATATGCATATGTATTAAAGATTACACTTTAAACTCATTTAATTTAAAATTGTTTTCTTGATTGTTATTTAATTCATATTCCAATTTATAATCTCTCTCTCTTCACGCACACATGCCCACACATACACAAATGTATTACTAGTGTGGCTCGTAGAGTTACACAAACAAAAGAAAAATATGTACAAAAGACATAGTTTAATTAAATAAGAATGCATGTGTTTTACAAGTTATAAGCTATATATATAATGTTTTTTAATATTTTTTGAAACTGTCGTCACTTATTAATTTATATCTTAATTATAAATTGAACATACCAGAGTTGTTATTATGTTATTTTCCGTATATCAAAATATTTTATAAATATATACTTAGTCAACATTTAAAATAAATATTGTAACTATTAAAATTATTTATTTAAACAATATGTATTCGTAATAACAATGTAATGATTTTATAAGGCAATTGTTATGAAACCACATGTTTTATTGTTAAATTTCTTGGTTTTTTATTTATAATTCCCAAATATTACTGTCATATGCATAAGTTTTTAAATATATAAAATGTAACTTTTGACGACTTTAAATGTTAAATATTTATTTTGTATGAAATTTATTAATTGAGATATTACTTCTTGAACTTTGTTATAAAACAATATTTAATATATAAAAAATGTGTTTATTATGTGATAATTTATATACATGTGCATACATATATACATATGTATCTATCTTAACTTTTATAATTGTCACCAAAATATTATATGCATAAATTGAATATAATAAAATAAAAACATATATAATACATTATGAGCATCAACAATACATATTGTTAATTAAATATTTTAAATTTGAATATTTTATAAATTAATGCCTAATATAAATAAAACTTTTGCTTTTAGTTACCTAAATATTTTTTGAGATGTTTAAATTATTAAATGTGAAGTATAATTTTAATGTGAATTAAATGCTTCTTAAAAGCATTTGAAATTATGCAATTTAATTATCAAAACAAAAAGAGTTACAATTGCATAATGAATTTATAAAGTATATAGATAATGATAATATATATCTTTTTAACCATTGAATGTCATTAAATTTAATAAACTTGAATTATTTAGAACTCTAAACTTTAATTAAATCACTCATTAACGATATATATATAATTAAAAGGTGTATTGCTTATTGATGTTTAAACTTCTAAATGCTAGCAAATAAAAATAACTATAATGAATATAAAAGAACCACATTTAAATTAGAGTTGTTGCACATGTAGAATTTATATATATTATTTGAGAAAATAAAATAAGCAATTATTTATATTTGTCTTAAATGTTATACTACAAAAATTCTAATTTTAAAACATAACTCACATTTGAAGGATAGGGTGTTCTCATTTCAATTTAAATGTAATATATTAAATTGCCTTTTAACTTTTATGGTGTAAGGCACATTATACTTAGTAAATAATTTCTTTAAAAAAATTGTATGTCATTATAAAATTAATTAATTATTATTTTAAATAATTATATATTATAAAAAGAACTACGTAACTAAGTTAAGGACATTCTCTTGAAATACAAGGAATTGAAAAATTTAGAATTGACTTTAAATGGAAATATACACTTTTTTTTATAAGAATAAACAATACTTTTCCGTTCTTATATATTTTTACCCTTTTATAAATTAATAAAATATTTAAATATTTTCTGTTATGTATGTTGTTTTCACACCAAAATTATATAAAAAACTTTGAAGTTTATGTATTTCCTATTGTAAAATTACGGAAAACATTTAAACCAAGGTAACAAATGTTCATCCTCATATTTAATCATTAATAAATATGACTCCGTGAATCTGGAGTGTCCTAGAAGTTAAATTTTTTTAAACTTGATATTAAAGTCTTTAGAGTCAATTGAATTTTGTTTTCTTTTTCTTTTTTCTCTGGTTCCTAAACCTCCAACTCTTCTCCGTCTCTAATTTATTAAATAATCAAATTTGATTTCAAAACTAATGTAAATTTAAATCAAATAAAATTTAATAAACAACATATATTTTACTTTAGAATCATTTTGCCTTCTTAATAAAGCAATGAACAAATGAATCTGAAATATTCTATTTCATACTTTCTTAATTAAAAAAGTTTATACTCACACACACAAGATTATATATCCTGAGAGATAAGTGCATCTTCAGGTGGACGACCACCTTAAATCTGGCCATTGGATTGTAATATTCCAAACCACGTATTACTCCATCACTGATATGCAAACACATACATGAGAAACTACACGTACATACGATAGTTTAACATTAGTATATTGAAGTATTCTTTTGGTATTTATAATATCATATAAGTTTTCAATAATCATTTTTATTTGGCAAATTTGAATATTTTAAAATACACAGAAATATTTAATAAATAAGTAAGTTAACTCTTGTTAATAATGTTTTTACAATTATAGTTTTTAATGGTAGACTGTAGTTATTGCAGGACTTTTAGGTAGAATAAGTTCGTGTACACATCTCTCTCTCACACACACACACACACACACACACACACATATATGTGTATATGCATATGCAGCACACATGTGCGTGTAACGGGAAAAAGAATGCCACGACCGAGATTCCTTATCTTATATCCGGATAAGCATTGTTCTTGTGCATTATTTCCCGCACTCACAAGCCTTTTTAACTGGTAATTTAAAGGCATTTAAATTTAGTTATAAACATCACTTGTAGTTGTTGGGAAGATGACGGCTGACACATCCATGTCTGAACCATACAGAGGATACGACTCCTTTGTTCCGGTTGTTGTTTTAATTTAATTTTATATATACTTATTTTTATATGTTTTATTTATATATTATTAATTATTTTTTTTCTGTTTTTGGTTTAGATTAAAATACATAATTTTCAAGAGGAAGGGAGTAAGTCGTTTACAAGGCAAGTTTCACCCTCGCCGAAGAGAGGAAATGTGAAGAAAACTATTGTAAGTAACAGTTTCACTTCTACTGTTAAGAATGTCTTACAGTCATCTGCTAATGTACATGATGACATGTAAATAATAAGTCGTATTGTATAGTTGTTGAATTATTAAAATGCTAAATATTATAAAACATTAACATTTAAAACTGAAACTTGATTATTTACAATTTTTATTTACATCGCTCTAGTGAAAGCTCTTAAGAGAAAACTAAAAACTTGTACAGCAAATCAAGACCGAATTTACTTATAAAATTCACATTTCTAATATTTTGACCAAGAAAATTTTACTTATCATATATTTAATGACTTCCAAACGTATACTGTATATATATATATTTTAAAATTCTTAGCTAATAGAACAACTTTCCACGTTATCACGTTTATCTTCTAAAGAGTTATTTTATTTAAGAATTCTCTCTTTAAATTAATAAGTTTTAAAATATCTGTAATATAGCTGTATAATGATATAAAATAAGTATAAATGCAATATACGCTCTTTAAAGTGTGTTTCAAATTAATATTTGTAATATATTTGCACATATACACACACAATATGCATATATATAAAACACGAAAGTTGTATGATTATGAAATATATAGATAGATTTACGTTTAAAGTCTTACACCTAAACATATTGTTAAGTTATATTCAATGCTATTTAATATATATAATTTAAACCTCCAAATGAGCAAAATATTCGTATTTTAAAGGTTTTAAAAATGAAACAATGTAAAGTCCTACAAAAGATGTTAAATATACAGTAGAACTTGTCTCATCTAATAATTTAGACCATCTAATATATTTGCTGTGCCATTTTTATATTGATGAATTCATATAATTTGATAATTCTTATATGAAAACTAAAATAAAGTACTTCATGTTTCAGATAAAGATATTTATGTTCATGTTCATATTTATATATATATATATATTTATACTTTTGTAAATGTATATGTCAAACTTGACTAGAGATGTCCTGTTAAACAAATGTTATGCTTTTGTATACGATCACATATAAAATAGTAACTTATGATCTTAGTAATATCAAATTCTTTGCATTGTAGAATAAAACATCAACACTAAATGTTCATTATTATATTATTAATGTCCCTGTGTACAACGTATCATCTCTGTGTAAATTAATATCGCTGGGACCAGCACTTTTTTATTCATTCAAATAGTATGAATTATATAAAATTACACTTTAATGACAACTTAAGTGTTTGATTTGTAGCATACTTCCATCGTACAATGCATTCTTCAGAATATTCTTCAATTCCGCAAACAGGGAAATTATACGTCAGCAAAGGTCTGCTGACGTGGGTAAACACGTAGACACATTCATGTGGCAACATCTGATCCGTAGAATATCCATTCTGATCGTGTAAATGAGGCCAGAAGCTAAGAAAATATTCAACTAATGCATAGTTTCTTCGTAGGGCACGTAGTAAGCATAATAAATGTTCCAAATATTTATATGCAGTATGGGCTTTAACAAGATCCCTCACATCCACAATTGGACTATAGCTTGTGGATAACATAACATAAACTGTGTGCGTGTGCGTGCGTGCGCGTGTGTGTGTGAAAGAGAAAGAGCCCAAACGGGTGTCCGAATAGAAACATCCATGCCCATACGGATAGACCGATAAATTGCTTGGGTAGCGTTGATTGTTGGCCACTAAATACACGGGTTTATATATATATATATATAATATATATATATATATATATATATATATATACATACACACGTAAATAACTTCTATAGTTAACTTTAGTATTTTAAAAATTTTACAATTTCAAATAAAATTAAAAATTGTAGTGTATGAATAGCCATTTTATATTAATGTAATTAATAGATAAATTATAAATTAATTATAACTGTAATTTAATGGGTATAAGAAATCAATTCATTCGAAACTCAATCCTGCAAATTACATGGACACACAATCGTATATTAATTAATTTATCAAGTGTTCAATCATACTTGTATATTTTTCATTATAATTAATAATTTTTTGTGCGATGGAGGTATATTCCGCAGCTTAATGTTGCTGTTGTTATATAAATTATAATATTATGAATAATTGTTGATTTCACTTTTAATTAGAAAAGCTTTTAAGTTTTAAGTTACACGTCGTTGTTATGTGTATCACCCATATCACTACAGTGTGTATGTCTAATGCAGGAGAGAGAGAGAGGTTTAATAATTTAATTTTTGCTTGTTTGAATTCTTTTAAATATCTGGTTAAGTTTTCATTTACTTATATTACATTGTTAAATATACAGGGTTATTTAACTATACATTGTTAACTATACAGGTTTAACTACTCCATTAGCTATTTGCATTAGTTAAGTTAATTTAATATGCTTAGGATATGTTAAAGAGTTTACACATTTACACTTAAGTTATTATTATGCAGGCTGGGATATTTTACTTCCGCGATGAGTTTAAATAAAACACCAAAAATTAAAATAAAATAAAACATATGAAAATAAAAAATCAATAAAATCAATAAAATAGAAAATATAACACCAAAAATTTGGATATGTAACGAATTAATTCAAAACTAAATGTATGCAAATAAAGAATATTTTAGAATATTCTAAGGACTAAATCTTGATTTGTTTTTACTTTTTGTGCGTACATATTAAGGAGCAATTTGTGGACTCAAGCTTTGTGCCGGGACTTAGGTATGCTTATCCTGCCGTATCAATTCATAATAATTATTAAAATTGATTGAATTTATAAAAATTCAAATGTGTGTTGTTTAAGAATATAAATGTGAGTTTACCTAGTGTATGAAATTAATAAGAATGCTTTGTGTAAGGAATCTTATAAAAAATAACTAACTTATTTTATATGTATAAATACACATCATAATGTATATCTACTTATGTGCGTTTTATATATTATCATACATACACATGTTATAAGTGCAATATTTGTGTGTGAGATGCTTATATATGTTATGCATCAATATGGTTAATATTTCTCTCTCTCTCTCTATATATATATATATATTATTGATATAATTAGTGCTTGTTTTATTTAGTTTTTATACAATAGACACAAATGAATACATTTTAGTTCAAATTACATTTTACTGTTGTATTTATATTTGTAAACATGTCTTTTATTGTTAAGATGTGTGCTTGGACGGGAGAACCAAATTTTATTTATGTACACGCTAATAAGTAGTTCTTTATAGTTTAATGTGATATATAATAATTATTAGCAGGTCCATTTTATCAATTACTTATTAAAGTGTGCAAATGAAGTCAATATTATTATAACACTTTCACTTATTAATTTTCAACAATAACAACCTTTTTATTTGTGTATACTAGGTGATTTAAGATCTTTTTTTTCCTTTTAAAGTTTTAATTAAAACACCATGTAAAAACGAATTATAACACTTTAAATACAGCACCATTATTTTTACAACCTTAATAAAAAGTATTTTTCTCATACACACAAATAATTTGCCATTTTTAATAGTGAAAGTCACTCTATCTAGTACTAAAACACACGATACTTTTTATAGTGTTATAATAAAAACTCCATTAAATAACTTAATAAACAAGAAATGAACATTATTATAATCATATAACATATTTATTCTTGTTGTGTTTTGTTTAAAGATAGTGTCAGACATATTATTCTTTTGGATATAAATTAAATAAACCCAAAAAGAATAACATATCCGACACTGTATCTTTAAATAAAATTTAATAAAAATTAATATTTATATAGTCACAATAATGTTTATTTTTATTTACTAAACTATTTAACAAAGTCCATGTCATTAATATAACGGTATGATAAAGAACATTGTGCATTTGAGCAATAAAATGAATTACTTTCATTATTAAAATAATAAATTATTTGTGTGTTATGTGTATGTTATATATGTGTGTGAAAAAGATATCCCTTGTTGAATCATGAAAGTAGTGATGTTGTATTTAAAGTGTTATAACATGTTTTTATATGACGTTATAGCTGGAATTTTAAAAGGAAAGAAACACTTTAAATTACTTATTGTATATAAATAAGTACCTATTATTATTGGGGATTAAGTGGAAGTGTAATAGTAATATTATGCTCATTTGAACACCTTAACAAATGATTAATAAAATAAATTTATTATTAATTATTATATTCTATATTAAACGGTAAAGAATTATTTACCAACATGTATAATAAATAAATCTGATCTTTATATCCAAGCATCATCCCTATAATAAAAATTATATTTACAAATGCAAATACAAATACAATAATGAAATGCAAATCAAATTAAAATATATACTCATGTATTCATTATATAAAAACTAAATAAAACCACTAATTGTGTCAAATATATAGAGAGAGAGAAAAAGAAAGAGAGAAAGAGATTAAATATATTGATGCATGACATATATCACTAATTGTGTTAAATATATAAATATATATAAAGAAAGAGAGAGAAATATTAAACATATTGATACATGATTTATACAAACATCTTGCACATAGATATAGTGTTTAAAATATATTTATATGTATGATGATGTATAAAACACACATAAAAGTAAATACACATTAAAGTATGCATGAATATATTTATATGTATATTTATACACAGAAATAATTGGTTGTTTTTGTAGGACACTTTTTACAAAGTAATCTTATTAATTTTATATGGTAAACAAACCCACATTTATATTTTTAAATAGCACACACAATTGGATTTTTACATATTTAATTAATTTTAATAATTATTATGAACTAATATGACAAGACAATGATACTTAAATCGATTGAGTGTACAAATTACTCCTTAAGACAAAACTATAAATAAAAACATAATCAGATCTTAGTTCCTAAAATATTTTAAATATTCTTTATCAATGGCTATTATACATATTTCGTACAGTGTGGATTCACTACTGGTTATTACAAATTTCATTATTTTATAAGAAAGCAAAATGATTCTAAGGTAAAATATATATTTTTAATAAAAATATATGTTTTAAATTATATTTTATTTGATTTAAATCTATAGATGTTTTCAAATCAAATTTTATTAATTTAATAAATTACACATGAAAAGAATTGATAAGCCCACCAATAAAAAAAGAATAAATAAAAAACAAATTCAGTTAACTCCAAATACTCTAATGTTAAATTTAAAGGGATCATTACACTTCACATTTATAAAACCATATTTATTCGTGCCTAAATACAAGGATGAACATTTATTATTCTAGGTTAAATATTTTTTCATAATTCTAGAATAGGAAATATATAATTTTAATTTGTTTTATATAATTTTGGTGCGATAACAATATACATAATGGACATGTATTTAAGAAAAAAAGGTAAATATAGAGTATAAGTTTAAAATAAAGGGAGAGATATTATTTAGAAAAAGTGTATAATTTAGTTTAAAGTTAATCCTTGACTTTTCAATCCTTCATAATATTAAGAAAATGTTTTCAACATCATTATGTAATTGTTTTATAGTATATAATTATTTTAAATGATAATTAATTAGTTTATAATGAAATAGAATTTTTTTAAAAAAATTTGTTAGGAATGATGGTGTTGTTTATTTAGAGCCTTACATTATGAAAGTCAATATAAGACAATTCAATATATTGTATTTAAATTCAAAGAAAACACTCTACCTTTAAAATGAGAGTCATGTTCCAAAATAACATTCCCAAATAATTACTTATTTTAGTTTTTTAAATATTATATAAAATTTTACATGTGCTAGTTTAAATGTTGTAATTATAATTCCCTTGTATTCATTTGCACTCAATATAATTATTTATATTTTACTAACATTTAAAAGTTTAAAGCATTCATAAGTAATACAACTTTTAAGTTGAAATTTAATGTTTAATTATATATATATAATATTATTAATGAGTGGTTTCATTAGAGTTTAAAGTTTTAAATAACTCAAGTTTATTAAATTTAATGAGCCATTCAGTGGTTAAAAAGATGTATATTATCATTATTTATATACTTTATAAATTCATTATGCAATTGTAACTTTTTTTTTTATATATAATTAAATTGCATAGTTTCAAGCACTTTTGAGAAGCAATCCACATTAAAATTATACTTTACATATTAAAAATCAAACATCTGAAAATATTCAAGTAAAAGCAAAAGTTTTATTTATATTACGTTTTAAATTTATAAGATATTCAAACTTAGAATATTTAATTAACAGTATGTATTGTCGATGCTCATAATGTGTTTTATATGTTTTATTTTATTTATATTCAATATATGCATACATAATATTTTGGTGACAATTATAAAAAGTTAAGAAAAATTTATATATTAAAAGAAATATCTATTAACCTCTTGGTATATATACAATGTTCATGCTTACATACATATGTATATATATATGCACATGTATATGAATTATTGCATTATAAATACATCTTTTATATATTAAATATTATTTTATACCAAAGTTTGAGAGGATTATAAATTTCATACAAAATAAATAAATATTTAAACATTTTAAAGTCGTTTAAAGTTACATTTTGCATATTTCAAAACTTATACATACGACAAGAATATTTTGGAAATTAAACCAAGAACCTTTAACAAGACTCTTATAATTTATAAAAATCACTTTAAGCAAAAGACTTTACATTTAAAATGGACACATCTTTAACTTAATTTACTATATTTACAATTATAATTATAAAACTAGCAAACTTATGTTTCACATGTACGCACACACACACACACACAAATATGTACATACATATATATATGTGTGTGTGTATAATTTGCTTGTATGTACATCTATATATCATAATATTATTTATTCTTATTTAATATGTTTATTATTTGTTACAAAATTTATGCATATATAATATATTTAAAGCACACACATGTATTCATATTCAAGATTTTTTATGTGTTTAAATATATTATACACATAAATGTGAAGAATACTTTTTCATTAAGAATTGAAACATCTACTCTCACCAGAAACAACTTTAACAATAAGCACGAGTACACATGTTGAATAAATCTTAAACAAATATTATCATATATTTAATTTGTTATAATTAAATAAATTTAAGATAGTATAAACTATCTAATTAAGTATATTTAAGATATATTATATTAGCCTATAACTTATTACTATATTTACATTATCATAAAATTTAAAAATCGAAATAAAACTTTGAATGATTTAATTTTACATCGCGTATTCTTAACCACCTTAGCTTTCAAATAATAAATTTCTATTCAACAGATTAAAATTGCATAAAAACTTTATAATAGAACAAAATTCTGCACTACTCAGGTATATTGTGCAGCTAATGGTTATGCAAATCGTAATTATTGTGCCAACTATATAAGCCAAAAGAATAATCACGTATATGGTTTATCTGAGTTACAATTTGGATAAAGTTTTATTACTCATATTTATGATGACCAGCATTGTAAGAATTTTCATACCATTTTATTAAGTGTTTATATAAATATGCATACTACATGTATAATACACAAAACAATATCAATACATCTATAAAAAAAAATGTGTGTGCGTGTGATATATATATATATATATATATATATATATATATATATATATATATATATATATATTCTTTCTCTCAGCTACACTATTTAATTCATATAAATAGTTAAAACGCCTGAGGGTTATAATTACGCTTAATAATCGTTTAATAAATACAAAGCTTATAACTATTACTTGTAAGAAGAAATTTTCTTTTATATAATTCATCTTGCAAGTTACATGGAAATAATCTACAAATATTTAAACTTCATTACATAAATTAATAAAATTAAGGTAAATTGTGTTTATGTAACTCAAAAAAAAACTCAATAATAGATAAAATAATATAAAAGTTTAGAATTTGAGTTTGTTACGCACACACACATACACAGACATTTAATAGTTTGTGTTAATGATTTTAAACACCACTTGCTTCGTATATGCTGTCTTTACCTTATTTTCATCTGACACGATGCAATACGTTTGGGGCTTACGTGTCAATGACATGTTTGCTGGTGATAACGTGGCATGCCACCTAAGCATCAGTTTAATCTTATGAAATTAGACATATAAATATATTAATTAATGTATTTAAGGTAAATTAAGCTTCACAAATGTGAGAAAATATGTGTGTACATGCATGTGTGTATGTACGTATGTGGCATATAATATGGAGATTTAATGTGTTAATTAATTCATGTAATGTAAAATCACACATTTTTTATATTAAATTTATTTTAATAATAAAAATTTCAGTAATTAATTTATAAATAATCACCAAATACATAGCATATTAAAAATTATTTTAAAGTTTATACTTAGTATATTATTCAAATTAAATTCATTTTATTCAAATTTAACATTATAATAATATAGAAAAAAGCTATACAAGTTAAGCTCTTTGCTTTCTTATTTTCTATTAAAAACTATATTTTCAATTCTTATACTTTCTTTTATACTTTTTACATTTTTCACATTAATTTATGAATAAAAAATTGTATTTTATAGACTAAATTAATTTATTTTTAATTTAAGCTTTCTCATTAATATATTAACTTAAGAAAAAATATTATTAAAATGTTAAATTTGAATAAGAATGATCTTAAGATATATTAAATTAAATAATTTAAAATAGTTTTAAATATGTAGTGGCATTTCGTATTTTATAAATTGAGTATGGAAACATTTTTAATATTAAAATAAAAATGTTTAAGAACAAGACATACATACACACATATGCATGTACACACACACATTTTTTCACATTTAATAAGCTTTAAATACATTAATAAGTATATTTATCTAGTTAATTTCTTTTTAAATTTTAAATTAATATTAAGACCCACTTTTCACTAGCAGGTGTATTGATAATCAAATTTTATTAAATTATTTATTCTATCAATAATTTGAATTTTCAGTACATGTTATTTAAAATATAAGATCTACATGGCTTTTTAAGTGGTAGCCAAATAACCAGTCAATTTTGCTTTGGTTATATGGCTATCATGCATACAATAGCAACACGTATAATAATTTAACCTACAGGTTATTATTAAGCTTTCCTTAATCATCAGAATGGATGCAATATTTGTGGAGGTGCATGATCATGTGGAAACTTCTTTAGAGTTACCGATGATATTGCCATTCAAGGCGCCACAACTTGTGTTAGCTGTTAATCGATCTCCTTTGTTGATGAATCCAATGTGCAAGTGTATTTTTATTATTTCTTTTTGATTTGTGTTACAGGAGGTCTTGAACGAGAATATTAAGAAAAAGTATGGTAGGTCTTTTAAGGCTACTGAAGGAGAGTTTAAAAAGGCAAAAAAAGATCCTGATGAAATGAAAGCATCAAGATGGGAGGATAAACATGTAGAGTTCCTCATTTGTTTTATGGAAGAGATGTTAAAAGAATTTAGTAAACCCCTAAAATAAGAAATCAATATGTAGCAAATTGTATATGTTAGTAACCTGTCTTTTTTATTTTTAAACCTTTTTATTATTGAATTTTGTACAACACAATTTCCAAATTTTAAAAAGGATGCAAAGGCATGTTATAATAAGTAAAAAGCAAGAGTATGCAGAATACAAAAAGTTAAAGGTATACAATGAAGTCTCTAGCAACAATATGGAAACAAACAAATGGTATTATTTTATTAATAAGTTTATGAGTAACATAGCCCATGTAATCAAAGAAGTCTATGGTAGTGCTATTGACAATGAAGGCATTGAATTACCTGCAACTGACGAGGATGCATAAGGGACAAAAAAGGACAAATAAAACTTCCAAACTTGATAATGAACTGAAGGAAATAAGGATTACCATTTTAAACACAATTAACCAATGGAAAGAACGTAAAGTTGTTGTTCTTGAGTGTCTTGAAGGGATTCTTGTTCTGAAGCATCCTAAAGGGATTCTACAGCAGCTTGTGGACAAATTATAAAATTGTACTTTATTTATAATGCATGTATTTGGACACACTTTATTTTGCAGACACTATTGATAATCATATGCAATCGTATGCATGGGCGTTTGTATATATCTCAAACAATAAGTATTCTAATTATTCTTTTTAATCATATTTTATTATTTAAAAACCTTATTAATATGAATGTGTGTGTGTGTTGCTTATATATGTATATATATGGGTGCATCCTATCCTATATACTGTATTCTTCTAAGTACTTCGTTGAAAGAGAATGCGCCTTTGAACAACTGCCTGCTGAGGTAACACACACACGCACGTGCAGTGTTGGTGACATAGAGTTCTATATGCATATAATTAAATATCATGGTAAAGAGAGACTAGGACACACACACGCACATACAGGTGAGTATTGGTGAAATAGAGTTCTATATGCATATAATATCTCATGGCAAAGAGAGACTAGGACGCACACACACGGTCGAATACGTACTAATGATGCTTACGTGGAATGCCCGTTATCACCAGAAAATGACGTCATTTGAATCATGTCGTGATGTAGAGGTACAAATGAAAAATGAGGTAAATGTCTACAAAGCATATTCATTGATGTTATATTTATTTACAGTTACTATACATAACGAAACTATAAATATTATTGTAATTTATTATAATAATATAATACATTTTCAGAGTTGGAATATGCGTTCCAAAAAGTTACTGATATATACGCGCGCGCGCGCGCCCTTGTGTATATAGGAAGTTTACGTATCATTTTGCAATTATGAAGTTAACGTTACTTGCATTGTTAACTTCATACTCTAATGTTTTCATTTAATAGAATATGCTCTTAATATAAGATTTTATAAACTGTGATATTCTGCTCAATATAACATGGTGCAAATTTTAAGTTTATATAAAACATCTTATTAAATCAATTCTGTCTAGTTAAATTTAAAAGCAACATGCAGAAATATATTTTAATATTTTGCTAGTAACAAGTTATATGCGAGTGCCTTTCTTTAGCTTGTTCATCTGCCTCATCAAGAAGGATTCCTTAAATCTCCTCTTTTCCCCGTTTTGTTCCCGAGTCCTTTCCTAATTAATCAAACAATTAAGTAATTAATAAAGTAACTCAAATAATTAAATTACCTCTTCAATAAGCTTCTCAATCTCTTCGATTTTCTCTGGTGGAGGAATGGCCAAGTCCAATAGAAAATCCAAACCTCTCCAAGTAGGGAAGCATTTCTATGTAAATAAATATATGTTATAGCATTCCACATATAGATTAGTCAGTACCGTCCATTTCCTGTGGAGAAGTATAATCTTCACTGCCACATGCACGTGCCCTCTCAGCACTCTACAAAATATGAACATGCTGTGTGTGTGTGTGTGTGTGTGTGAGAGAGAGAGAGAGAGAGATGAACATGGTTGTGTGTATGTGTGTGTGGGTGAGACAGAGAGAGAGAGAAATATGAACATGGTTGTGTGCATGTGTGTGTGAGAGAGAGAGAAAAGAGACTTACACTCATCATGAAGTGGCCCATTTGAGGGTTATAACCAATGCTTGGGTCTGAGCCAGTGAACATTTTGAGTGCCAACTCTAGCATGTCCTTCTCTTTGGATATACAAGATTCAGATGCAAGACGACCCTTAATTGTGGATATGCAACTCAATACTTCATCAGGTGACAACTTCTTAGGCTGTGGCATTTCCTTCATGGGGACAGCACGACGTCGTGTAAACTGCATCTGCAACTGTGTATGCATGTGTATGAGCATTATGTTTTCTTTGCTGTAATTACCTGCTTACGATGCTCAGGAGAAGGAAAAAACCGTTCCGCCCCAACACCACGAATAGAGGCACCATCGGGTAGGATAGATCGTCAAATTCACGCTTAACAAGATACTTTAGTGGTACACGAAGCTGTAGAGTCCCACCATCTTCAAGAGATCAGTGAACTCGGATTGATTCAAAGCGTCTGTTTTCCCCTTGTCTGCGAGTTCCCACAGCTGTCAAAGATCATAGATTTCTTCGATTTCATCATCAAACAGCACAAAATCACATATTTACCTGCACAAGAAGTGAATGTGCCAAACCGCTTGCCTTCAGGAAGAGTAATCCTTCGTCTAATCCCACCTTACCATCCCCGTCGCGATCTGCCAATCTGAAATAGCGCTCGTACTCATGCTCCAGCACCATAGCCAGAACCCTAAGAACAGGGAATGACAGACACGTGGCTCTGTTGTGGCCGTGCGATTTATATATATTTATATCTTGTAAATAAATTTAGGATTACACCATAAGTAACTTCTAATTAAAAAATTAAAGCGTACGTTAATTGAGATAACCATTAGTAACATACCGTATATACGCATGTATATATACACACATGCGTAGTGACACATGGGTGATGATCTGGCCCCATGTGTCAGCGCCACGTGTCACATGTGTGCCACGTGGCAGGAGGTCTCTTGTATATAATGTATATAAGCAGGGTTTTGTAATTGAATAGTATCTGACATTTCATTTTATATATCTGCTCTTTCAATCTCAATTTAATTATTTATTAAGTGTACAATCATAGTTGTATATTTCATTAGTTGTTTAAAACAATCAAATAATTAATAAAAAATGTGTCGATAGATGCAACGTATTTATATGCTTGATTATATAAATTATAATATTATGAATAATTGTTGATTTAACTTTTAATTAGCCTGTTAATTTAATAATGAGATATTGCAATATATATATAAAGATATATTAGATATAATATCTCCCAAGTAATATGATGAGGCTCCGTCGTTGTTATGTATATACGAGTATCGCTACAAGTTTGCGTGTATATGTGTGTGTATGTCTAGTGCACGAGAGAGAGATTCTTAAGTAAATTTAATTATTTGGTCAAGTTTTTATTTATTTATATTACATTGTTTAATTATACAGGGTCAATTTGAATATCAAATTAAAATACCATTAAATCATCAAATTAAAATTCCATGGTTTCACATTGTAGTTTAATCAAAATAAACAGGTTTAGTTTAGTTTATAATAAGTGACCACACTTAAACATTTTAATATAAACTATGATATGGTATCTAATATCTTAAAGCATCACATATACACCCTGTCATATCAGCATAACAAACATGTAAAGTAAGGATGTAGGTAAAAAGTTACCAGAAGACGTGTATATACGTGTTTATACGTACCTGCTATACGTATACACACACACACACATAATACTCTCTAACACACGCACACGCACACGCACGTACCAGTCTCTGAAGCATTGAATACACATGGAGTGTCCACAGCCAGGAAGAACAATCTTCTCAGAGGTCTCCATACATATATTACACTCCTGTTCTCTCTCTAGATTCACGTCTGACATGTGTGCACGTTCCTCTTGTCTTTTCTTCGATCTTTCTATACAGATTGACTTCTGCCTTGAACTTTACCCCTCATTTATCCCTGCTGGTAGCCGTTGTAGCGATGGATATATATACGCTGCATACACATTCACCATTATATACGTGTGTGTGTGTGAGAGAGAGAGAGAACTTATAACACACACAAACACACACATATATATATCAAAGTTTGACAAAATAGATACTTAAACAATGCATCATGTATAAGAGACTTGACTTATATATAGATAAGACATGGACTCTCTCTCTCTCTATATATATATGTGTGTGTGTGTGTGTTTTTACCATAAACTTCTATGAGGCTGGCTTTCCTTTCATAAGTAGACATGGTGGTTGTTCCATCTCGTCAAACCTCAATAAACAGATATGTATTAAATAGTTTATATATATAACTATTGGATTGAACTTGTTGAGTCCCGGGTCGATACTTATCTCGAAGTTGAATAGAAAGAGGATCTGATGGGTCCAATGAAGTTGATGTTGATTCAGAACTTAAGCATGAGAGAAGTAAACCAAGTTTTAATGATGAATGAAGATGGTTACTTTGTGTGGGAAGCTTTTAAGAAACCTTTGCCACTCTTTAAAGCAATTTATGATAGTTAAAAGTTTCTTATTATGAATCTCATAATTAATCTCCACAACCGTGAAATTGCGTGAGTGGAATGCTATGGGTTATAGATTGTTGTCGGAGCCATACTGATAAAAAATACCACCCAAAATGCATATGTCTTCATCACAAAGGGTTTGACCGAGTCAAAGATTAGAGCCGAGATAAAAGCAAATTTGAGTGTGATAAATGCGTTCTCAACCTCCATAGACCACTTAAACAGAACCTCCTTTTTGGTGAGTTGATTCAATAAAAACACAATTTTGGAAAAGTCCTTAATGAAGCACAATTTTGGAAAAGTTCTTGATGAAGCACAATTTTTGAAAAGTACCGATAAAAATTGGCAAAGTTGAGGAAACACTAGTGCATGACACCACATATCTCAAAAACTCGACATGTTTATGATGAAACTGACACTTCTTCAACTTGGCATAGAGACCATGTTGCCAAAGTCTTTTCAGAACCTAATGGACGTGTTGTTGATATTCCTCACCCGTCTTCGAAAAAAATAGGGATGTTGTCCGAGTAAATAATCACAAACTAGTCAAGAACGTTACGGAAAATGTCATTGGCTATATGTTCAAAACTGCAGGGGCATTGGCTAATTCAAAAGGCATCACCATGTACTCAAAATGTATGGAAAGTAGTCTTTTATTCGTCACCAAGGCGAATATAAAACAGATTGTAGGCACTTTGGACTCATGAAAACACTTAAGAATCTTAGAGATAAGAAGTAGAGAATACCAATTACAAATGATGATCTTCTTCAACTCGCAATAATCAATCACCAATTGGAGAGAGACATCCTTTTTTTGACAATGAAGATAGGGGCACCATCTAAAGACTTGGAATGATGAATGAAACCAGTAGTTAATGTATTCTCGAAAAGCTTCAAGCTTGAGTGGAGAAAGATCATAGATCGAACTAAATAGAGGTGTCTTACCTTTAATAATCAATCAAACAGTCATACAGATGGTGTTCAGGAAGACAACTGTGTTGAACCTTGTTGAATGCATTTGTAAACTCGTGGTATGTAGACAACAAGGAACTAGGACCAAATGTCAAAGACGGAGTCACCATCATAGCGAAAACCATGTCGGGTTGAGTACGGCCAACACAAATTAAATTTGCCAATGAAATGGATGAGATACAGATTGGGGATGTTGAAATTGAAGTCAGAGCTGATGTCATTGGAGACATAAGACATTGCCGAGCTAGAGTCATGATCGAAGCTAAACACAAAAACAAAGTCAAAATCAAAGTCGGAGTTGGGATCAAAGTCAGAATCGGAGATGTAGAAGTGTTACCAGGAACCAAAGGTGCCAAAATGCAGCCAAGAGTTAAAGTTGCAGAGGTAATGCCAGAGGTACTGTTGTAGTCATTGAAGAGGTACTACCAGAGGTACTGTCATAGTCATCGAAGTTTGGTTACTACTGTATGTTTATGGTCAAGATCGCCGAAGGTAGCTTTAAAGGCTTGGAAAAACATATCATATGATTTTAAGATTGGTGAGTCCTTCTCAAGTAAAGGTGCAAACTACTTCAAAGCTGCATCGGTGAGGAGTGTGCCTACAAGGCCCACTTGTGCTGTAGCTAGGGTATCGGTGCAGGTAAGTAAAAGACCAGATGAACTTGATTTATGAAACTTCAAAATTGTGACCTTGAGCCATCAAACTTGGTTGATAAGTTGATTTTTGATTCTAAAACCCGTGATAAAAATGATTGTCACTGTAAATCTTGTTGCAATTGTTGATTCTCAAGCTGTAGGTACTGAAACTGTTGCACAAGGAGTTTGACATCAATAAAAGACATGTTAAGTAATTTGAAAGCTTAGAACCAATGAATGGAGAAGTATTCTGATTCAAGTTGTTATGAACCAAGTCAAGAAAAAAAGAAACAAACTAGATTCTAGATATTGCAACAACAAGAGGCTTAGCTCTTAAATTAGCATTAAATCGGAATGCTTAACCCTAATATATACTATAAGGGAAGCCAACTATGGAGTAATGACTCTTATCCATATCTGTATCCTTATCCTATGGCTAACTTTAGTGATCCTTATCTATATCCGTATCTGGTCCTTATTCATATCTTTATTTGTATCGATATTCCTATCTGTGTGACTTAGTCAAATCGTCACACAAAATAGTTGAGTTAATACTTGGATCGACACTCATTAGAAGTGGTTGAGATATATAGCAATATGTTAATTGATCATGAGCAAACCATGTATGCACATTGAAATTAACAACTCTTAATTAATTAACATTTATTAATAATATCTAATCTTTATTACAAGAATATTCTTTAAAATATTTTATATTTAAAGAAAACTAATAAGGTTAATTGTCAAGAATTCCTTGATTAGAAGGTAAATTCTAAGAAAATATTATATCTAAAAAAAATAGATTCTAGGGAAATATTATATATTTAAAGAAAGAATGACAAGATTAATTAACATGAATCTTATTAAAAGGTAAATTATAAGGAAATATACTATGTTTTTTTTTTATTATTGTCAACCTTATAACACATCCATGAGTGTGGCACTTTCAATGATTTAGACATCCATCCATATCGAATATATTTAACATATATGATGCATGTCATAATTTTTATTATAACCTTTACTTTTACTTTAGAGTTGATTGTTGTTACCTACCGAATTATGAGTCCTGCTTAATTGCACTTAGGTGTTTAGGGTTAATCTGGCCCATTATCATTAGATATCTTGAGAAATTCTAGGCGAAGGTAGCACTTACTTTTTAAAAACTCTTCCCTTGGTTTTATTCACTATCATGTATTTTTTTATACCATCAATAATGAGCTCTTTACCTTTTGGGAAAAGTGGTTTTCCATCATCTCTAATTTTGAAGAGCATTATGCCCTTTTTAGTTGATTACTCCTGTTTTAATAACCACAATTTGTACTACATGATAGGTATGTCATTTCTTATGAAGAAGAAGGATTGTAGCAACACAAGGTGACCAATTAGCGGTTTCTCTTATTTGATATATAGATTTAGAAACTTTTTGAAATCTGGCACTTCAATATATAATTTTTAAAAAGCTCCATTTTATGTGACAAGGTAAGTGCACCTGCATATTTTAGATACTTTTTGAATGTTTTGAAAGGAAGTGTTCAAAGAATTAAGACGATATGCTGGAAGATATGTGTCAAGGCCAATGGCCAAGAAATATAATACCCTTGGCCTTGACACATACTTTCTAACATATAGTCTTCATTATTTGAGCACTTCTTCTCAAAATATTCAATCATCTTTCTCACACAACATTATTTAATTTTCACACAACATTATTTAATTTTTACACATCAATCCACAGTCTCTTGCATTATTGTAATACATTTTAGCTTATAATAATATGCAAAGCCTTCATCTTTCAAAATTAAGCACATCATTATACTATTGAACATTTTATTAGAATTTGAAAGAAAAAGTATAAATGAGTTGTTTCCTTACCATATTACACTTCCAAGAATTATTCCTTGTAACTTCACATTAATTCAACTTCAACAATACATTAATAAGAAATCTTCCACAAACATATTAAAGTTGGCATTATTATAATAATGAATATTGTGAATTTGAAATGGACTCAACTTCTTAAGATTGAATATTTATTTAATTGTAGGAAGGTGTTGTAAACACTATAAAGATTAATCAATTTAGCTACTTACTTTTAATTGAAGGAGCCTCCTTGTGTACAACACAATGCACATACTATCATCAAATAAGAAACAAATTCCTTGAGTTTGTGTAACTAAACATATTCTTGCACCTTACATTGAATTGCATTCATTTATATTTATACTCACTATAATAAACATATAAAACCTTTATAACCTATAATTGATTCTCATCAATTGATCCTTCTTTAGGATTGCAACCCTCTTTTTCATGGTCATATAATAATGTTTCAAACTTATAAATAAAGAAATATAAAGTTAAATTAACCTTGTGACAAACTACAATTTTAACTAAGACAACTCTAAGGTTTAGGGTCAAATATGCTTCTCTTATAAGGGGGAGTGGTTTGTTACAAATTGTGCTTTCATTAATTTACAGAAACAGTATACATAAATTATACAACTCTATGGTTAGTAAATGATTTCTTTTTGTTTTACACAAAGTTTATTATTATAAATTAAGAATCAAATTACTTTTTAATTTCTTTTTGAAATTCTAATGAATGAATCCATTGATAACATGTTAAAGTATCATCTAATCCTTTATCAAGCTTTCCCAAATCCTTTACCAATCCTTTACCACAAGCTTTCCCAAATCAATCTTTTTACATGAATCATGTACGTTTATAGTAACTAGATGTTGCAGCCCAATAGTGAAGATATAGACTGTTAAATAGGAAATAAGAAAACCTCACCTTTTCCTGTTTAACCATTTCCCTTTCTCTTAACCGTCAAGAAAGGCTACACACTTTCTTTTCATCAACTCTCCACATATATGTATATATATATTATATATTAAAACACCTTCTCTCAGTGCCATAATGACTGGTCTCCGAAGTCAAGGGCAAGAACGGATTTTGGCTATTACCTTGTTAGATCCATTCATTGAGAATACACATATCACACACATAAGATCTTATAATATGCACCTTCATTTCTAACATGAATACAAGAAAACAAAGCATGGAGACTCTCAACTTCTTGTGGAGACCCCTTTTCCCTTCCCGTAAATACCTCTTAACTACCCTTTCTCTCACCACATCATCCTTTTCCTTTCTAAGACTTCCTTTTCTTTTTCTTTACTTTCCTTTTCTTACTCACATTTCCTCTTGATAAGGATTTTCCTCCTTCACAACCTTTCCTTCCATGCTTACTACAAACTTTCTTACCCTTATTCTTTCCACAGTAGGATGTTTTATGCTCGTAATATTTTATCTTTAACATAAACAAACTTATGCCAAGCCTAAAAAATAATGGTGTGGAACAGGCAATGTAAGTGAAATATGACGAACATTTTTAATGATGAGGCAAATCTAACTCAAGCATTTTTCAAATTACAAACTACATTAGCCAAGTTTCTCCCAAGGATAGTTGAATTCACCATATGTTTATATATAGTCAATTTGTTAACGTTGGTTATAAATCAAGAACCATGCTAAGATTTATCGATTGATCATACAAGCTTAATTCTCACCATAATGACTATGTTCAAATCATGAGTGTTAACAAGATTGTTTAAAGGCCACCAATATAAGAGATTTGAAGGTACATACATCAACAATTATACCCATCTCACAAGAGTTCAAAATGTTCGAAATAACTTTTAACATAGAGCAACATTAATGAATTGGTAAATGAGAGATTTTAAAGGATTCATAATGAAAATGTTCAACTCAAGAATAAGCTTTATAGTTTTCAAGTTGCAACAAATACAAAACCTTGAGAAAGAAAAAAGTAAATTTTAAAAGCATTAAAAGAATGTTGAGTTTCTACAAGATTGAATTTTTTATACAAATGAATTCATAATACATTATACTGAAATATTATACAAACAAAAGGAACAAAAGTATCATGTCATATATAACATTTTCATGGTACATTTAAAAGTAATTGATAGTGAGATGGTATGACAATTAAAACTATTCGGCATGTAGTATAAATATAACTACACTAGGGATAAATGTCTCCACGCTTGTTCTTTTTTATGTATCCATTGTTAATGCAAGTTCACTTATATATCTTGAGTTTAAAATTCAATATAAACACATTCATACTCTTTCAAGCATATATTCAAATCTCTCATAAACAATAGCCTTAATCATTCTTGTGTTTCATATAACTTCTTGATTAGGTGAAACTCTCATTGAGCAACCAACACCCATGAACATAAAAAAAATATTTATATCCTTATGTAGATTTTTCAGATCTTATCATGAAATTAACATTTTTAAAACTCTAGCTCTCAAGGCATGGTCATATTTTTAATTGTGTGTTATATTTTAATATAAATGAAAACATAATAGTTTAGTGTGTTTTATTGAATTGTTATTATATATGTTAAACAAATTTTTATGGTTCAATCCAAAAAAATAGTGATGGTATTACTTTATTTTTACTATTATCAATGCACCTGCTATATTCAATGCTTTTATCTTTAAATATCCTAAGTATATTTCAAAGCTTGTATTCCATATTAATTTGTAGTGTTACTAATTCATAATTTCTTTTTTACTTTTGAAATTTTATTTAATTATCTTTATTGAGTCTCTAGTAATGCTTGTCACTTTTTAATTTTTAATGTAGTTATGTTATGCTTATAATACTCATTCTTTATTTATAAAAAATTATATCTTCACTCTTGTATTCCTTTTTAGCAATTTGTTTTTATGAATCTTTTTATTGGCCTTGATACAAATTAATAATTGAAACTTGTATTATTTATTAAGACTTCAATTTGACTTTATTAAATTTTTATATGTAACTAGATACCTTAAGTTGTCCACTTTCACTACTTCATTTTTACACTCTTTAACTAACATTTATTATAATCGTCATATGTTAAACCATACAAACACTTAATTATTACTCACTCAAGCATACAATAACAATACATCAAAAATCAAATATGAAAAGAATATTGATAATATAGAGAATACCAAGGTGAGGATGAGTTAATCATGAGAATGTGTGATATTAAATAATATGAACCTTAATCACTTGTGAATGTTATTACAAATTTGACATAGTAGGAAAAATATAAAAAACATCTTCAATATCGAAATGTCAAAGTTAAAACATAATATATTATAAGTAATAATTGTAGAATCTCTATTTATCTATACTATTATTATATGATTTATATTAACATTCATTATTTTTACTTTTTATTTGTTCCATTGGTCCTGTAAAATACTGTATTATGTAACATAATGTATATACGCATGTGTATATACACACATGTGTAATGACAATGGGTGGTGATCTGGCCCCATGTGTCAGGGCCACGTGTCGCATGTGTGCCACATGGCAGGAGGTCTCATGTATAAGCAGGGTTTTGTAGCTGAATATATCTGACATTCTGAATATATATTTGCTCTTTCAGTCCTTGTACTTATTTATAATACGATCTTTAATTAGTTATAACTACATTTTTACTCATTTGTACTTTTACTTATATTACACTTCCCTTGTACTTTGGTTGAATTAATTTTGATGTCTTTCTCAAATTTTCTTATATATATTATTTTTGTGCCCAATGATAAATATTTTTATCTAATAGAAAGATTCCTATTTAAAAAATAAATAAAATTCTAAAAAAAAAATTAAAAAAAATTTCTAAATAAAAAATTTCACACACACACACACACACACACATGTGTGTGTGTGTGTGATATATATATATATATCATTCAAAACAAATGTAAATTACCTAAAGTGAGTATTTCACACACATACACCCCTTCGTGTACTATGTACATAATTTATAGCGATAGTACTCATGAATAATTATATTAACATATTTTATTTTATTATTTTAAGTTAAGATTATATATATACAGTGGACTCCTCAATATTAAATTAAAATAATAATAAAGTATAACATATCAACTACAATAGGAAGAGTTAAAATGAATTATTAAATTTAAACTCCATTTATTTTTTTTTTTTTAAACATCCACCTTAATCCAATTCGTTTTCAATCAAAAGATTTTACTAAATAAAATTTATATAGAACACATGGTCCATTTCAAAACTAGCTCATTAAGTTCTGGATAATTCACTCAAAAACATATATCAAAGAAACACGAGGTTGAATTAACACCCATGTATACTAGTATTTTTTTTTCTACAATCATAAACATTAATAATAAATATTATACAAGTGTATTTTTGGGCTTACAAACACCACGTGTGTTAGAGTTTTAACCCAAAGGGCTAACATGTGATAACACGTGGCTGCCAAGTGGCCATCCGACGTCATCACCTGTGTGAACAATACTAAGTCTTTTTAGATGACCCCAAAAGTCTGACTCGGATGCCCAATTAGGCAAAAGACTTATAGTGCTACCCTAAGTCCCTTAGAATGACCATCCCCAAACCCTAAAGGATAACTTGAGTAGATTTTAGGATCCTATCCTAGTAGACCTAGATATGCTCATGCCCTAACCCCACAGAGGAGATGCGTCTCACACATATCCCCATGATAGAACTAAAGCATCGTCACCTACCCTTTGAGGAATCATCTTCATCCGGGAGCACAACCCTTTTAGGGCGACAAAGGGTACCCTAAACCATAACTAACCCTTAAGGATTTGAATGGCCAAGTCATACCCTAGACCTAGGGCTAGTACTTAGTGAGGACACGAGTGTGTGCCGTAGGCGGACATGACTAAACAAACTCCCTAAGGTTAGATTTGGATAATCTTAAGTACATCATCTTGCAAGTGCCTCATAAAAGGGCTCTTGCTAACAAGCCTAGGTTTTTCAACTCCTAGATTCCAAGGAGAACACTCCCCTAGCCAAGTGCGCCAAAGCATACCTAGTTACGAGACCTAATCTCCTTTTAGCTGATGTGTAAGGCTTAGCACCCTAGTATATTTGCTAGAGCATCCAACCTCTTGGCGACAAACCTATGACATAACCTTAAAGGGCATGCCTCGGGCATTGTATCGTGTGATGTTTAGCCCAATGTCACATCTTCATGTGACATTGCCTTCTACGATGTGGGCTATCATGCCATAGCCCCTTAAATTTAAGAGTTGCACCAAGTGCCACAAACATGGCTCCTAAATGCCAACTCTAGAACTCGAACTGGGTAACGTGAACTTGTCAAACAAGATCCCACGCCCACAATTGAACAAGAACACAGATGTGCCTTGCTTGGCCGTGAGTGTTACATCTAACTTGACGTGAAGGAGGAGGCTGGAGACAAGTTTAAACCTTTGCCTCTTGGAACGTGTAGTCCGACAAGACTTCCAAGCATGGATTCGCCAATGTTAAAGGTAAACTACCCCGAAGGTGGGATGTACCCCTATCGTATGGAAGGTGAGGTGGCACAACAAAGGGTTGTGCCTTGATGACACAAGTTAGAGCTTGCTGATTGGTGCAGTTAAGTAAGGTTAGGAACACCCTTAGGGTTGACCTAACCCTAGGGTTGCCCTAACCCACACCCTAAAACCCGCACCGGGTCTAGGGGTAAGAATTAGGTTCCATTGATAACTCATTTCATTTAGTTAAGGGACATGCATTCTTTGCTAACCCACTTATACATGTAAGAAAATAAGGGGGGGCTCCATCACATAAATAAGGTGTTCATGACTAAGTTCGTTACTCTTCTCTCGGTCCCTAATTGGGACGTTAAAATCGAGGGTGAGTTTTTTAAAAGGTAAGTGCTACATTCACTTAGAGTTTCTCATAATATCTTAAGGACAGTCGGCCAGGCTACCCTTAAACACCTAAGTGCATTAAGTGGTGTTGTTCTCATTACATCTAGGGCTTACCAATATAGTTCAGTAACAACAATCAACCAGAAGAAAAACTATAACAACATGGTTCCTACCCAAGTACATCTTCAGCTGGCATCTTTTAAAGTGTTAACTATGTGCATGTGTATGTATACACACACATACTACGTACATGTAGTTAATATATATATATATTTGAATATAGTCTATAAATACAAATCGTATAAATGTACAATGTGTGTACATGGTTTTCTACTTACTTTGCTGGTCGTTTTCTATAAAAAGACGTTTTAATATGTTCGCAAACAAGTGTACATGTGTATCTATATGCACTTCACACACACCATATATGTCATGTAAATAAATAATTTTAATAGTTACAATGCCTATTTTCAAATGTACACCAAGGATATACCTATAGAATAATTTAAATATAAGAAAAATATCAATAACAAAACTTCGGAATGTTCAGTTTGTAGTCTATATATAAATTTATAAATGATAACAGTTTAAAAAACACAGTAATTATAATTTAGAAGGCACATGCATTCTTATTTAATTAACTATGTCTTTTATACATATTTTCTCTTCGCTTGTGTGACTGTGCGAGCCACACCAGTAATACATTGGAATGCTTCGCGTGTGTGGGGGGGGGGGGCATGCATGCATGAAGAGAGAGAGAGAGTATAAATTGAATATGAATTAGATAATAATCAAGAAAACAAAACAATTTTAAATTAAGTGAGTTCAAAGTGTAAGCCTTGTCTGCAAGATACATATGCATATAGTAAGTACATAACAAATATAAGATTAAGAATATAGATAAAATCACCAATATTTAAAGTCGGAAAACTTCCATTGCAAGGTTAAAAAGTTCCTTATGCAAAATCACGTCGAGCTTTCCTTCTCCGGGGATTTCCCACAATTTCCTATAGAAAATTGACTTGTCCCGACCAATGTTATCCAAACTTGCAATAAATGAGATCAATCCATTTCTAATATCTGTATATACAAAGGTGGTTAAGAGAGAGAGAGAGAGATAGAGAGAGAGAAAACCTGTAAGATACTCCATTTGAGTGAATGAAATGTAGCCCAAGCTCCAAAAGAACAACATGTCTGACACTGTGTCTTCGAATAAAATGCAACAAGAATGAAATCTTGTATAGCCACAATAATGTTCTTTCTTGTCCACTGAATTGTCTAATAAAGTCCCTGTTCATGGATAGAATGGCACAATAAAGAGTATCATGTAAGATGGATTGCTCTTCGCTGTTGAAAATGACAAATTACTTGTGTGTGTGTGTATGAAAAAGATACCTCTTGTTGAAGCCGTGGAACTAGTGGTGCTGCACTTGAAGTGTCATAACTCATCTTCACATAACGTTCTAGCTGGAACTCTAAAAGAAAAGAAGAGCTGGAATCACATGTTGTACGGAAAAAAGCACCTATCGTTGCTGAGTAAGTGGACATGTCATAACATCATTGACCTTGTTTAAACACCTCAACAAGTGATCAATAAAATGGACCTGCTGGTAGTTATCATATTCTACATTAGATGGTAAGGGACCATTTACCGGCGTGTACACCGGTAAATCTGGTCCTCCGGCCAAAGCACACATCCCAGCCACAAAAGACATGTCTACACATATAAAGACAATTATGAAATGTAACTCTAACTAAAACAAAACATATACCATGTGTGTTGATTGTATAAAACTAAATGAAACAAGCACTAATGTGTTAAATACATACATACATACATATATATATATATATATATATATATATATATATATATAATATATATAGAGAGAGAGAGAGAGAGAAGAGAGAGAGAGGAAGAGAGAGAGAGACACGGGGGAGAGAGAGATTAGAAATATTAATGTATGACATATAACACTAATTGAGTTAAATATATAAATAAATAAATTAATATATATAATATATATAATATATATATATATATATATATAGGGGGAGAGAAAGAGAGAGAGAGACATATTAATGCATGACATATACAAGTATGATGATGTATAAAACACACATAAGTAGATACGCATTAGAGTATACATGTATATCAATATGTGTATTTACAAGCTGGCTGTTCTAGTGGGATTCTTTCTACAAACTAATCTTATCAGCACACACATTTGGATTTCTACAGATTTAATTGATTTTGGTAATTAATATGAATAATAAGGCAGGAAAATCATACCTAAGCCCCGGTACAAACTTTGAATCCACCAATTCTCTTTGAGACGAGCGCACAAATGGGAACAAAATCAGGGTTTAGTTCCCAGAATATTCTAGAATATCCTCTATCAATGGATGTGATGCATGTTTCCTAAGGTTTGGATTCACCGTTGGTTTAACAGTCGGCAAATTAAAATTTGCAATCTGCATAAACACAAGTGCATTTCTGAGAAATGCACGCATCCATGTTATTACTTACTTGATGTTTCAATAATGGGTTAAACATTGCAGGATCGTATTCATTTACTCTGTGTTCATGCAAATTGCAAGTAATGAGCATGTTTATTTAAATTCTGCTGTTTATGAATTCGGATGATGAAATTATGTCTCAAATCTGCAGATTTTTATGATATTAAGTATGATTAACATGTTTTTAATAAATTCAAATTTAAAAGGAGTTGAGACAGCTATTGTTGGATCGGCTCTAAACCTGTTTGTATAAAACATAATTTATTTATTTTCAATTGATTCGTTTACATATCCATAATTTTTAGTGTCATATTTCCTATTTTATTCATTTTATTGATTTTTTATTTTAACTTTTGGTGTTTATTTAAACTCATCGCAGAAGTAAAGTATCACAGACTTCATAATAATTCTATAAAACTTATGTGTATACAATTATATTCATGAATAATATCATTATACATAAACATGTGTCTACTTATATCTTACCTGTATTTGTACACATGCCGAAATAAACGTAATCATATATGTACTTACCACAACAGTCACAAATTTCATAGCAACACTTGCAACAGTCATCGTATAATTATTAAAATTAAGTTTTAACAAACACACAGAGAGAGACTTACCATGAAGAATGCTAGTGTTCTACCAAATAACTTAAGTGTAAAACTTGTGTGAAACTCTCTAACATGTGAGCTCATGTGTCCCAAGCATATTAAATTAACTTAACTAATGCAAATAGCTAATGGAGTAGTTAAACCTAATACTTAAAAAGAAACAAGCAAAATTTAAATTATTAAACCTCTCTCTCTCCTGCATTAGACATACACACACAGATACATGCAAACCTGTAGTAATATGGGTGATACTCATATACACATAACAACGACGTTAACTTAAATTACTTGGGAGATATTATATCTAATAAATACATGTGTGTGTACACGACTGCAATATCTTATTATTTAATTGAGATATTTTCTAATTAAATGTTAATCAACAATTATTCATAATATTATAATTTTTATAACAACAGCAACATTATGCCTTGTGTTAGCTGCGGAATATGTGATTGTTTTTAAACAACTAATGAAACATACAACTATGATTGTACACTTAATAAATTAATTAAGACACGATTGTGTCCATGTAATTTGCAAGATTGAGTTTTAAATGAATTGATTTTCTATTAAATTACAGTTATAATTAATTTATAATTTATCTATTAATTACATTAATAAAAATGGCTATTCATACACTTTTAATTTTTAGCTTTTTTTTTAAATTGAAAATTTTTTAAAATACTAAAGTTAACTATAGAAGTTATGTACGTTTATATATATATATATGTAAGCCCCTGTGTATTTAGTGGCTAACAATCAACGCTAGCGACGTATATCCCAAGCCATATATTGATGGTAATCTCTTGCTCTCACACACACGCACGCACGCACACGCACACAAGTTTATGTTATGTTATCCACAAGTTATAGTCCAATTGTGGATGTGGGGAGCATTTAAGGTGCCCACGAGTAAGTGTACTCCATATAACTTTAACCATTATTTTAACCGAGCTTTAACCCAAGGTTACTTCATCGAGAGATAACCTGTTGTCCAAGGAAGATTTATAAATGACACCATTTGATTAGAGTTTTTTGTTTAGGAACAAACGAAACGTTTCAACTCAAGACTTAAACCTCTTTATAACTTATATATTTAATAGATACTCTACACATACAAATTTCACCTTGTATACACTGATGTGTATATGTCATAATAATACAACTTTCGTGTTTTATATATGCATTCGTGTGTGTAACAAATAACACTTTAAAGGACATATATTGCATTTATACTGTATTTTATATTATTATACAGTCTTTAATATAGCTATATTATGTATTCTAAAACTTATTAATTTAGAGAGTTTTTATAGTTTCCAGAAGATAAACGTGATAACGTGGAAAGTTGTTTTATCTGAGAAATTATTTTACTTATCATATATATTTAATTACACATTAGAGACTTCCAAACATATATATATTATTATAAATATATATATATATATAATTATATATATATATATATTTTAATATTTTGGTCAAAATATTAGAAATGTGAATTTTATAAGTAAATTCGGTATTGATTTCCGTACAAGTTTTCAGTTTTCTTAAGAGCTTTCACTCGAGCGATGTAAATAACACATAATCGAGTTTCAGTTTTAAATGTTAATGTTTTACAATATTTAACATTTTTAATATATTTAACAACTATACAATATGACTTATTATTTACATGTCATCATGTACATTAGCAGATGCCTGTAAGACATTCTTAACAGTAGAAGTGAAACTGTTACTTGCATCTTTTGCAATAGTTTTCTTCACATTTCCTCTCTTCGGCAAGGGCAAAATTTGCCTTGTAAACGACTTACTCCCTTCCTCTTGAAAATAATGTATTTTAATCTAAAACAAAACAGTAAAAAACATAAATTAATAATATATCAATAAAACATTTTAAAAATAAGTATATATTAAATTAACAAAACAACAACCGGAACAAAGGAGTCGTATGGTCCAGACATGGATGTGTCAGCCGTCATTTTCTCCGACAACTACAAGTAAGATGTGCTACTAAATTTAAATGCCTTTAAATTACCAGTTAAAAATTTAAAGGCTTTGTGAGTGCGGGAAATAATGCACAAGAACAATGCTTATCCGGATATAAGATAAGGAATCTCGGTCGTGGCATTCTTTTTCCCGTTCCACCATATATATACACGCACATGTGCATATACATATATATCAGTGTGTATGTGTATGTGTATGTGTGAGTGTGTGTGGAGAGAGATGTGTACACCAACTTATTTACCTAAAATAACTACCAGTCTACCATTAAAAACTATAATTGTAAAACATTATTAACAAGAGTTAACTTTACTTATTTATTAAATATTTCTGTTGTATTTTAAAAATATTCAAATTTGCCAAATAAAAGTGATTATTGAAATTTATAATGATATTATAAATACCAAAAGAATACTTCAATATACTAATGTTAAACTATCGTATGTACGTGTAGTTTCTACTATAAATACACGTATTAGTGATGTATTATATTATGGAGTAATACGTGGTTTGGAATATTAATTTTATATAATTTTTGTGTGAAGATACATACATAATAGAAAATATTTAAATATTTACTATTTTATAAAAGGGTAAAAATAGTATCTGTTTAGAAGAAGGGGAAAGATATTATTTTATTCTTACAAAAAAAGTGTATATTTCCATTCAAAGTCGATTTAAAAAATTTCTATTCCTTGTATGCCAAGAAAATGTCCTAATAGTTCTTTTTAGAATATATAATTATTTAGAACAATAAGTAATTAGTTGTATAATGAAATAACAATTTTATTTTTAAATTATTTACTAAGTATGATATTTATTTAAAGCCTTGCACATGAAAGTTAATGTAAAGCAATTTAATATATTACATTTAAATTGAAAAGAAACACCACTCTTCAAATGTGAATCATATTTTAAAATTAACATTTTTGTAGTATGGCATTTAAAACAATCTTATTTTATTTCTCATATAACAAATAAAATTCTACATGTGCAATAATTCTAATTTAAATGTGGTAATTATAGTTCTCATATATTCATTTGCACTTAATATAATTATTTTTATTCATTAACATGTAAAAGTTAAAAGCATCGATAAACAATATAATTTTTAAGTTAAAATTTAATGTTTGAATTATATCGTTAATGAGTGGTTTAATTAGAGTTTAGAACTCAAGTTTATTAAATTTAATGAGCCATTCAATGATTAAAAAGATGTATGTTATTATTATGTATATACTTTATAAATTCATTATGCAATTGTAACTTTTTTTGTTTTTTAATAATTAAATTGCATAATCTCAAGTGCTTTAAGAAGCATTTAATTCACATTAAAATTATATTCACATTTGAAAAATATTCAGATAACTAAAAGAAAAGTTTTATTTATATTAGGCTTTAAATTATAAGATATTCAAATTTAGAATATTCCATTAACAATATGCATTATTGATGATCATAATGTATTTATATGTTTTATTTGATTATATTCAATACATGCATACATAATTTTAGTGACAATTATAAAAAGTTAAGAAAATTTAAATGTTAAAGAACATTTATTAATAATCTATTAATACATATACAATGTTCATGTTTGTATAGACAAATAGATACACACACACACACACATATATATATATATATGCACATGTATATAAATTATCGCATAATAAACACTTTTTATATATTAAATAATGTTTTATAACAATGTTTGAGAAGTAACATTTCAATTTATAATTTTATACAAAAAAATAAATAATTAAATATTTAAAGCTGTTAAAAGTTATATTTAATATATTTAAAAAGTGCATACAAGTAATATTTTAGAAATTATAAATTAAAAATCAAAAACCTTAACAATAAAATGTGGTTTTATAACTACATAGATATAATGTTTAATTTTAAATGTGGACCAAGGATATACCTATAAAATATTTTGATATACAAAATATAATAATAACAAAACTCCGGTATGTTCATGTTGTAATTGAATATAAATAAAATAAGTAATAATAATTTCAAAAAGATTAAAAGAACATCATATGTAACTTATAACTTAGAAAGCATATACATTCTTATTTTATTAAATTATGTCTTTTCTATATATTGTCCTTTTGTTTGTGTGACTATGCAAGTCATGCCATTAATATATTTGAATGTTTGTATTATGCGTGAAGACAAAAAGAGATTATAAATTGAAATATGGATTAGATAATAATAAAAAAAATTTAAATTAAATGAGTCCAAAGTGTACATTTTGTCCGCAAGATACATATGTATATAATAAGTATATAACAAATATAAATATAAAATATAGTTAAAACTCATTAATATTTAAAATTAAAAAACTTACATTACAAGTTAAAAAGTGTTATATACAAAATCGCATTGAACTTTCTTTTTCTGAGGATTTTTCATAATTTCAATAAATAAGCTTAATCAATTTTTAATATTTATATATACAAAGAGTGGTTAAACATGAGAGAAGAGTCTATAAAATATTCCATTTAAGTAAATGAAATATAATTTAAGTCTAAAAAAATAACATGTCTAACATTACATTTTCGAACACAACATAATAAAAATGAATATCTTGTATCCATTATAATGTTTTTTTTTTTTCACTAAGTTCTTTAACAAAGTTCATGTTTATCGATCAAATAGCTAATTAATTTAGTTATTAAAATGATAAATTACTTGTGTGTACTATATGTGAAAAAAGATTCCTCTTATTAAGGTTCTGAAACTAATGGTGTTATATTTAAAGTATTATAACTCTCTTCATATAATGTTTTAATTAGAACTTTAAAAAGAAAAAAAAATTTAAATCACCTTGTGTACGGAAGAACACCTGCTATTGTTAGAGATTAAATAAAATATAACATTATTAATTTAACATTGTTTAAACACTTTAACAATAATTAAATGAACATGTTAGTAATTATTATTCCATATTAAATAATAAAAAACTATTTACCATGTAAACATGTAAATTCGTCTCCTGCCTAATCATACGTCCAAAAAAAACATGTTTACACATTAAAATATAATGATGAAATGCAATTCAAATTAAAACATATACTCCTACATGTTTATTGTATAAAAATTAAATAAAATAAGCACTACTATCAGCTTTGAACCTGTTTTAATCATAAATGTAAAACATAATTTACTTATTTTCAATTTCATATTCATAATTTTTGGTGTTATGACTTCTATTTTATTGATTTTTATTTATATGTTTTATTTTATTTTAATTTCTGGTGTTTTATTAAACTCATTGCCAAAGTAAAGTATACCAGTCTGCATAATAATTATATAAAACTTATGTGCGTGCAATTATATTCATAATAATATCATTTATATTTTACATGTGTTTGTGCACATGCCAAATAAACGTAATAATATATGTACTTACCACAACAGTCATCGTCACTGCACTTGTCTTAGAAATTACATATATACTGAAAATATACAATTATTAAAATTAAGTTTAATAAACACACATATTGATTATAGAGAGAGACTTACCATGAAGAATGCTAAATGTAAAACTTGTGTAAAACTCTTCAACATATGAGCTCATGTGTCCCGCCATATTAAATTAGCTTAACTAATGCGGTGGAGTAGTTAACCTGTATAGTTACAATGTAATATAAAACTTAACTAAATATTTAAAAGAAAACAAGCAAAAATTTAAATTATTAAACCTCTCTCTCTCCTGTATTAGACACACACAGATACATGCAAACCTGTAGTGATATGGGATACTCATATACACATAACAACGACGTGTAACTTAAAAGCGTCATCACATTACTTGGGAGATATTATATCTAATAAATGTGTGTGTGTGTGTGTGTACACGACTGCAATATCATTATTTAATTGACATATTTTTCTAATTAAAAGCTAAATCAATAATTATTCATAATATTATAATTTATATAACAACAGCATTGTGTTTAGCTGCGGAATATACCTCCATCGCAACAAAAACTTATAAATTATGTGATGTTTTAAACAACTAATGAAACATACAACTATGATTGTACAGTTAATAAATTAATTAAGATACATTGTGTCCGTGTAATTTGCAAGATTGAGTTTTAAATGAAATGATTTTTATACCCATTAAATTACAGTTATAATTTATTTATTAAATACATTAATATAAAATTGGCTATTCATGAACTTTAATTTTAGTTTTTTTTTTTTAATTGTAATTTTTTTAAAATACTAAAGTTAACTATATAAGTTATTTACTTATACATACATATATATTATATATTACATAGATATATATATATAACCCCTGTGTATTTAGTGGCCAACAATCAACGCTAGCAACGTATATCCCAAGCCATTTATTGCACGCGCACGCACGCACACGCACACAAGTTTATGTTATGTATCCAACAAGTTATAGTCCAATTGTGGATGTGGGGGATCTTGCTAAAGCCCACAATAAACGACAAGGACTGATCGTTTATGACAATAGGTTAAACCCTAGGTTAAAAATGGTTAAAGTTATATGTAGTACACTCACTCGTGGGCACCTTAGATGCGACATCCACAGTTGGACTATACTTGTGGATAACATAACATAAACTTGTGTGCGTGTGGCGTGTGCTCGTGGTGTGAGAGAGAAAGAGATTACCATCATAAATGGCTTGGGATATACGTTGCTAGCGTTGATTGTTGGCCACTAAATACACAGGGGCTTATATATATGTATGTATATATATATATATAATATATATATATATATAAGTAAATAACTTCTATATTTAAATTTAGTATTTTAAAAAATACAATTAAAAAAAAACTAAAAATTAAAGTGTATGAATAGCCACTTTTATATTAATGTAATTAAAATATAAATTGTAATTTAATGGGTATAAAAAATCATTTCATTTAAAACTCAATCTTGCAAATTACACGGACACAATCGTATTTAATTAATTTATTAACTGTACAATCATAGTTGTATGTTTCATTAGTTGTTTAAAACAATCACATAATTAATAATTTTTTGTGCGATAGAGGTATATTCCGCAGCTAAACACAAGACATAAGTTGCTGTTGTATATAAATTATAATATTATGAAAATTATTGATTTAGTTTTTAATTAGAAAAATATGTCAATTAAATAATAAGACATTGCAATCGTGTACACACACATAGATATAATATCTCCCAAGTAACGTGATGACGCTTTTAAGTTACACGTCGTTGTTATGTGTATATGAGTATCATCCATATCACCCATTTGTGTGTGTGTGTCTGAGAGAGGTTTAATAATTTAAATTTTTGCTTGTTTTAAAAAAATATTTAGTTAAGTTTATATTACATTGTTAACTATACAGGTTAACTACTCCACCGCATTAGTTAAGCTAATTTAATACGGCGGGACACATGAACTCATATGTTGAAGAGTTTTTACACAAGTTTTACATTTAGCATTCTTCATGGTAAGTCTCTCTCTATATATCAATATGTGTGTTTATTAAAACTTAATTTTAATAATTTATATATTTTCAGTATATATTGTAATTTCTAAGACAAGTGCAGTACGGATGACTGTTGTGGTAAGTACATATATTATTACGTTATCTTGGCATGTGCACAAAACACATGTAAGATATAAGTAAACACAAGTTTATGTATAATGATATATATTTATATATAATTGCCACACACATAAATTTTATATAATTATTATGCAGACTGGTATACTTACTTCGCTGATGAGTTTAAATAAAACACCAGAAATTAAAATAAAAAAACATATAAAATAAAAAATCAATAAAATAGAAGATATAACACCAAAAAATTATGAATATGGAATTGAAAAATAAGTAAATTATGTTTTATATTTATGATTAAAACAGGCAAAAGCTGATAGAACCAGTGATATATGCTGTAATAAAAAATGTTACGGATTAATAATTAAATTAGATTAATAATTAATAAATTATAATTAAATTAGTAATTAAACATTTCTGTAGTATTTTTCGATTACAGATTTAATCACTGGATAGACAATAGCTTCTCGACTCCTTTTAAATTGAATTTATTAAAAACATGTTATCATGCTTTAATATCATAAAAATCTGTAGATTTGAGACATAATTTCATCATCCAAATTCATAAACAACAATATTCAGATAAACAAGCTCATTACTAATGAACACAGAGTAAATGTACATTCTGCAATTTTAACCCATTATTGAAATATTAACCATCAGTCAGTAGTAACATGGATGCGTGCATTCGCAAACCGGCGGTGAATCCACACCATACAAAACATGCATTGCAGCCGTTAAAAAGAATATTCTAAAATAGTTTCAAAGACTAACCTGATTTTGTTCCGGTTAGTGTGCTGGTTTTAAAGAGGGTTCAAACTTTGCAGCGGGACTTAGATATGAGTTTCCTACCGTATTAGGTCATAATAATTACCAAAATAGATAAAATCTGTAAGACTTCAAATGTGTGTGCTGTTTTAAGAATATAAATGTGGGTATGCTTTTCATATAAAATTAATAAAATTAGTTTGTAGAAAGAATCCAACAAGAACAGCCAGCTTGTAAACACACATACATATACGTGTGTACTCTAATGTGTATCTACTTATGTGTGTTTTATACATCATCATGCTTATATGTATGCATCAATATGTGTATATATATTATTTATCTATTTATTTATATATTTGACACAGTTAGTATATATGTCATACATTAATATGTCTAATATATATATGTTTTTTCTTTCTTCTATCTAACTCAATTAGTGCTTATTTATTTAATTTTTATACAATAACATGTAGGAGTATATGTTTTAATTCGAATTGCATTTCATCGTTATATTTTTATGTGTAAACATGTTTTTTATTATTGAGACATATGCTTAGATAAGAGACCGAATTTACATGTGTAAACGCTGGTAAATGGTTTTTTACCGTTAATATGGAATATAATAATTACTAACGTGTTCATTTTATTAATTACTTGTTGAAGTGTTCAAACAACGTTAAATTAATAATGCTATAATATTTTTATTTAATCTTTAGCAATAGCAGGTGCTTCTTTCCGTATACAAGGTGATTTAAATCTTTTTTTTGTTTTTTAAATTTTAATTAAAACATTATACAAAAAGAGTTATAACACTTCAAGTACAACACCGTTCATTCCAAAGCCTTAGAAGAGGAATCTTTTTTCACACATATAGTACACACAAGTAATTTATCATTTTTAATAACTAAAATCAATTAGTTATTTTATTGATAACATGAACTTTATTAAATAACTTAGTTGTAAAAGAAAAAGAAACATTATAATGGTAATACAAGATATCATTTTTATTATGTTGTGTTCGAAAATGTAATGTCACACGTTATTTTTTTAGACTTAAATTACATTTCATTTACTTAAATAGAATATCTTATAGGCTCTCTCTCTCATGTTTAACCACTCCTTTGTATATATAGATATTAAAATTAATTAAACTTATTTATTGAAATTATGGAAAATCTTCGGAAAAAAAAAAAATTCAACACGATTTTGTATGATACTTTTTGAATTCGTAATGTAAGTTTTCAATTTTAAATATTGGTGAATTCTAACTATATTTTTATATTTATATTTGTTATATATTTATTATATACATATGTATTTTGTAAACAAAACTTACACTTTGAGCTTATTTAATTTAAAGTTTTCTTAATTATTATTTAATTCATATTCCAATTTATAATTTCTTTTTGTCTCCACGTACATGCTTACACACATGTACAAAATATTCAAATGTATTATTGGCATGGTTTGCATAGTCACACAAGCAAAAGGAAAATATGTAGAAAAGACATAATTTAATTAAATAAAAATGCATATGCTTTCTAAGTTATAAGTTACATACGATGTTCTTTTAATCTTTTTTAAATTGTTATTACTTATTTATTTATATTTCAACTATAACATGAACATACCAGAGTTTTTGTTATTATTATGTTTTATATATCAAATATTCTATAGGTATATCTTTGGTCCACATTTAAAAAATAAACATTATATCTACTAAAACTATTTATTTACATAATATGTATTTGTAATTAACAATTTACGATTTTATAACGCAACTATCATAAAACCACGTGTTCTATTATTAGGTTCTTGGTTTTTAATTTATAATTCCAAAAATATTACTTGTATGCATAAGTTTTTAAATATATTAAATATAACTTTTAACAATTATAAATATTTAAATATTCATTTATTTTGTATAAAATCTAAAAATTGAAATGTTACTTCTCAAACTTGTTATAAAACATTATTTAATATATAAAAAATGTGTTTATTATGCAATAATTTATATACATGTGCATATATATATACATATGTATCTATTTGTCTATTACACATTGTATATTGTATTAATCAAGTATTAATAAATGTTTCTTTTAACATTTAAATTTTCTTAACTTTTTATAATTGTCACCAAGATATTATGTATGCATATATTGAATATAAATAAAATAAAACATATATAAATACATTATGATCATCAACAATGCATATTGTTAATTGAATATTCTAAATTTGAATATCTTATAATTTAAAACCTAATATAAATAAAACTTTTACTTTTAATTATTTGAATATTTTTCAAATGAAGTATAATTTTAATGTGAATTAAATATTCTTAAAAGCACTTGAGATTATGCAATTTAATTATTAAAACAAAAAAGTTACAGTTGCATAATGAGTATATAGTAATGATAATATACAGATTTTTAATCATTGAATTGATCATTAAATTTAATAAACTTGAGTTATTTAAAACTCTAAACTCTAATTAACTCACTCATTAATGATATATATATAACTAAAACATTAAATTTTAACTTAAAAGTTGTATTGTTTATTGATGTTTTAAACTTTACATACTAGCTAAATACAAATAACTATATTAAGTGCAAATGAATATACAGGAACTATACTTATCACATTTAAATTAAAATTGTTGTACATGTAGAATTTTATTTGTTATATGAGAAAATAAAATAAGATTTATTTTAAATGCCATATGACAAAAATGTTAATTTTAAATATGATTCACATTTGAAAAGTAGGGTGTTTTTCTTTTCAATTTAAATGTAATATATTAAATTGCTTTACATTAACTTTCATGATGCTCTAAATAAATATCATACTTGTAAATAATTTAAAAATAAAAGTTGTATTTCATTATACAACTAATTAATTATTGTTCTAAATAATTATATATAAAAGAATTACTGAGGACATTCTCTTGACATACAAGGAATTTAAATCGACTTTGAATGGAAACATACACTTTTTTTTGTAAGAATAAAATAATATCTTTCCCCTTCTTCTAAACAGATACTATATTTTTACCCTTTTATAAATTAGTAAAATATTTGTTATCTTCACACAAAAATTATATAAAAATTAATATTCCAAACCACGTATTACTCCATAATATAATACATCACTAATACGCAAACGCATACAAGCAAATGTGTATTTATAGTAGAAACTACACGTACATACGATAGTTTAACATTAGTATATTGAAGTATTCTTTTGGTATTTATAATATCATTATAAATTTTCAATAATCATTTTTATTTGGCAAATTTGAATATTTTTTAAAATACAACAGAAATATTTAATAAATAAGTAAAGTTAACTCTTGTTAATAATGTTTTACAATTATAGTTTTTAATGGTAGACTGTAGTTATTTTAGGTAGAATAAGTTGGTGTACACATCTCTCTCCACACACATCACACATACACAACACATACACACTGTATATATGTATATGCATATGCAGCACACATGTGCGTATATATATGGTGGAACGGGAAAAAGAATGCCACGACCGAGATTCCTCATCTTATATACGGATAAGCATTGTTCTTGTGCATCATTTCCCGCACTCACAAATAGCGGCCTTTAAAATTTTAACTGGTAATTTAAAGGCCTTTAAATTTAGTTATAAAATGTAGCACATCTTACTTGTAGTTGTTGGGGAAGATGACGGCTGACACATCCATGTCTGAACCATACAGAGGATACGACTCCTTTGTTCCGGTTGTTGTTTTGATTTAATTTATATATACTTATATTTTTTAATGTTTTATTTATTATTATTAATTTTATTTTTTTTACTTTTTTGTTTTAGATTAAAATACATTATTTTCAAGAGGAAGGGAGTAAGTCGTTTACAAGGCAAATTTCGCCCTTGCCGAAGAGAGGAAATGTGAAGAAAACTATTGCAAAAATGAAGTAACAGTTTCACTTCTACTGTTAAGAATGTCATACAGGCATCTGCTAATGTACGCGATGACATGTAAATAAAGTCATATTGTATAGTTGTTAAATATATAAAAATGTTAAATATTATAAAACATTAACATTTAAAACTGAAACTCGATTATGTGTACAATTTTTATTTACATCGCTCGAATGAAAGCTCGTAAGTCAAAACTGAAAAACTTGTACAGAAATCAATACCGAATTTACTTATAAAATCACATTTCTAATATTTTGACCAAAATATTAA